>OY744534.1:54514300-54534300 GCA_963556195.1 Sepiola atlantica | reverse complement strand
TAAATATCAATTAATGTGTGCGTTTGTGTGCGTGTGTTAATGCGTACAGTGTGTACTTATATATGTGTGTGAACAAAGAAAGTTAAAAATAATATAACGTTATAATTTCTACTACCGGATACGGTGCTTTATGCCGATCACATTTGGATGTAACCGGCCATTCATGTTTCGAATCTTGACATTGGTATATATTACAAAGAAACGTAATATTCTGTGTCTATCCGTATCAGATTTAAAAATAAATTATTGATTGAAATTAATCAATTTGGTAGATAACTAGAACTCCTCACATCTCTAGTATGTAACACACGCACATATATATATATATATATATTATAGATACGAGGTAAATACATTTATGGCATTCATTTAATGACGTTCCAAGAATTCAACATAAACAACAATTGTATGTACGATCGTTTGGATTTCATTGATATCAGGTCACATCAACAGGACACCAAGTTCGAAGTCAAACATTGCGTCTATATACATATATATCATGGACGGCGGCACCGGGGGGGGGGGGGGGGGGGCTCAAGCCCCCCGCCACTTTTTGACTCCTCCCCCCACTTTACGGTTATCAATAATGAAGTTATATATGCATGTGTTTAACCGACGCCCCCACTTTTATAACTGTCCCGCAGAGAGAGAGAGAGAGAGAGAGAGAGAGAGAGAGAGAGAGAGAGAGAGAGAGAGAGAGAGAGAGAGAGAGAGTGTGTATGGGTGTGTGTACATTACATGTATGTATGATTTCAGACACATAAATATATATTCACACAGAAGTTAAGGTAAAATAGTCGATGGAGACCCGAAGGCTTACTTTTTATTAGGTACTCCACAGTAAGGAATCACTCCTTTAATAGAATCACTCCTCTAACCCTTGATCGTTTACCTTATGATGCTTATTGTTTCGCAAGAGGAAATCAAGTAACATTTTGTTACTCTTTAGTACGACTCGACCGGAGATTGAACCCCAGTCTCCCAGGCCATTCTCATAACTTTAGGGGTGTAACCTCTTTTCACTGTAGTATAAGTTTGCTTGATTTGAAATATGTTTAGATCTGATCTCCCTGTGCTTATTAAAGGGTCTGTGATGGACACTCCAACTAGTATACGTAAATACTCGTTTAAGAAAAGCTACGTTGTTATCCTTCGCCCGCTGTAGTTCGGCGCCTCCGTTAGTCTCAATCACCGTTCACCATACCTAGATGTTTCCGCGACCGAGAACCTCGCACCTAATCACAACCCGACTCGAATCTACCCAACTCACCCCTAAAAAAAGGTTAGCGTTGTCTCCTTACAGGAAAAAAAATAGGGGGTGGAGTGTCATTAGGACGGCCTGCTGAGAAACGTCCGTCGGACGAATACTGTTGGGGAGTGGGGGGCGAGTAAGGGGGAAGGGTTAACAGTGGATTTTCGCGGTATTTCTTCGTTTATTTACTGGCAAGACCCAGCGCCGAGGCGACGTCGGGCCCCGGCTCGGCACAACACGCACTCCGTTCGTGTACAAATCGCTCAAAGTGTTACCTCAGCTGCGTAAACTTACGCTGAAATGTTAGTCGAACCTTCTTAATGAGAATAACATTTGGCCCGATGAGGCGAACCCGGACATCATAGCTATATACACACTTCGACCTGTGTATCCTCATATATATATATATATATATATATAGTTATTCACAGACACGTGTTTCGTCGTCGTTACGACTCATCAGTGTGGCTAGACTTAGGGAGATTCGAAACAAGGGTCACAGTGACTGAGGACCGGCACACTACCTATTGACCCAAAACCTCATAATGATAGTGAGAGAAATTGTATCGCATTGAAAATCATAGTATTTATTTGGATTTCTGTTACGGTACTCATAATTGAAAAGTTTTCGAATTATTTGTTTATAGGAGAGAAAATATATATATATATATATATATATATATATATATATATATATATATATATATATATATATATATATATCGTAGACTTATAATACAAATCAGTTCGATAGTGGCTTTGTTGCCGTCAACCTACTCTTCCATTCAGTCCTAAGGCTTTACCTTCTCTCTGAGAAAAGATTGGTTTATTGCCAAAGGCCTGGGGCACCCCTCTCAGGGAATGTCAACGGGAGTGCTTAGGCATTTTTTAGTCTAGAGTGTGATGATCCTCGTGTGTTTGCTTCTCAGAACAACAGCTGACCTTGTGTTTAAGCGACTGCTAAAGTATATATATATATATATATATATATATATATATATATAGGTAGCGGTGCTAAAATATATGTTTTAGCATGTACATTTTATTCTTTATGTATATCAAGCTCTTCCAATTAAGAGTTTGATGATTTTTAACCTGTAAGAACAGAGCATATATTTCTACAGGTTAATTAAAGTATTTTATAAGTAAACTGTACTTATGATCGAGCCGGGTTTAAATATTGGTCCCTCAGAAAAGATCTTCGATAAATGTGTCGTGCTTATTTCTCCTAACTTTGCTTCTAATTACAATAAGGCTGCCTGCCTGAAGTATTATTTGATAGACGCTATGGATGGAAGCGAATCTGATGCGAGTTTGTTTTTATTTTAGGTCCTTTATTTTTGTCACATCTCAATGTACAATTTTTTTAAAATTGAAAACTGTTTTCATCTCACTGATGAATTTAAAGAGAAAAAAATCTGATATTGACATACATATGTTGGTTGGTCCCTTATTAAACGAAACGGAACCGTATAAATCGTATCAAAAGGCTTTGTTTTGAAATATATGTATCTATATATATATATATATATAAATATATTACATACAAAAGTCAATTATATATATATAATGAATAATCAACTTGAATGAAGAAAGGCAACATTTTTCCATGTGTGGCAATAGGAATGTTACACCACCCGTGGCAATTATAGTATCCGAGTTTATTCTGTTACCATAACTGATATTTAAATAAAATAACTAATGAATTACAGAACATTACCAAAGATGTGTTGGACAAGGCTGTTCGCAATCTAACTAAATGTACTAAATTAGTCTTACAGCAGGATGGCCGATCCTTCAAACATTTATTATGAGATTAACATAAACCAGATTTGTTGTATTTACTTCCCTCTCACCGCGGAAAGATGAGGAACAAAGGTGGTGCACTCTGGCAATTTAAAAATTGCTTATGCAGTCTCGTGGGCAATCCTCGGTGAAGGCGTCTTAGACAGTTGCTTAGTAACTAACTCTTTTCACAAACTAAGCAATTGGTCCTCTAGACCTGACCGTAACCTGTACAACAGCCCGTCAGAAAAGAAGCCACTGTATTCGCAATGCCCCATTCTCTGCTAGAATGATTGTCGAGAACGTATCCTCGACTCGTATTCTTTTGCCGCCTTATTTGTTCTTTGTTAAAATACAATCAATAAAAGTTTGCTTAATTTTTCTTTATTTGATTTGCAGTTAAATATTTAGCTTCTGTGAGACATATATGAATGTAGTATTTAAAAAGATTATGTGTATTTTTTAAAATGAAATTGCCATCATATAACGCGCTCTTGCGAGAATCAGATTGTTTAATGTACCAATGATTTTTCATGTGTGAATCTGATTCCAAATCTGAAACCAGCCTAACAGAATATTAAAAAACACTTACCATTTTTTAATACCATTGAACTCTGTCTGAGAAGGCGTTGAGCACTGTATACATATGTAAATAAAATACTATGAACCGACCAAAACAACAGATTTTCGTTGCTATCAGTATATATATATATATATATATATATAATCGAATAAAATGCGTGCTTTTTAAAAATTTATATAAAATCAGTCACGACCATTGGTTTCACGCGATTTATCAGATGAGTTTAATACGTTTGAGGTGTGTTGCTGACTTTGATTCCGAATATGCATAAACGTTCGGTATAAAATTGCTGCCGGGCACTAAAACCATTAGATTTTACAGGCAAACATGTTTCTATTCGTCTGTTTTCGCATATAGGACAAATATACAGAGAGCACCATACATACATACATACATACATTTTACGATGACACTAAGTTTCCATAGCAAAAGAAAATACCACTGAGTCATCCTCGTGTTAATTTACTTCTCTACTCGTCCTTTTTTTCATTTTCGAATTCGTAAATGTATTCTCCATTGTGTGTTGCAAGGTAGGCGGAACCGAGACTGAAGTAGATTTTTGTTCTCTTGCAACGACATATTTGAGATTTTAAATATTTCCCTACATCATCGGAGACCCTCATTGCAATTACGTTGTGCTTATCTAAAGAGTGATTTTTCTTTGTAATCAATGTTTTCACAATCTTGACAAGGATGTTAGCACATCAACACAAACACTTGAGAATTTTGCTCCAGGTTAAAATCGTATTGAATAAATAAGAGAAAATGAGTTTGACTTGAAATGTCTGGTGTGATTGGTTAGAAAATATACACAGTACGGGTGAAAGGGGGATGGAAGGCAAAGGGAGAGAGAAAAGGTAAGGCGGATAGAGAGAAATGGGGAAAGAAAGAGAGAGAGAAAGAGAGAGAGAGAGGATAGATGGGAAGAAAGAAAGGAAGTTGAAAGCTAAGCCAGATACGTATGTAGATAGATATGAAAAGCATTAGACGGGCCCACATACATATACAGATAGATTAGTAGATTGACATGTAGAAAAATATCATGTAAAATAGGAAGAGGAGGAGGAATGTGAGGAGGAGGAGAAGGAAGAGGAGGGTGATGAATGAAAAATAAACGTTGGAAGAAAACAAGGCGACTAAAGACCCGTAATGCGGCGAAACAGCTGTCCATGGATGAGTACATGCAACCTATAAATGTATCTGGTCGGATTTTCCAAGTAAGGCCCAAATAACATATAAGCTAACAAATCAAACTTTCCTTCTGATTAACCAATTTTCATTTGTTATTGTTGTACCGCGTTGTTTAGAATATAAAAAACGCACTTAGCTACACTTTAAAAAAATAATTTCGTCCGGCCCAGACGATTGCTACTATGAAACATTTTTTAATAATCAGTATAATCTAGAAATAAAAATCACAAGGAGATAACGCATTTTTAATTGAAGAATATAATAGGTGTTGTCTATTATAAGTTTAAAATGTATTTTTGATGAATTAATATTAATTATTTTTACCTCCAGACACTAGTGTTTCTTGCATTTTGCAGATGATAATTACTGCTGATTCGATCCTGGCCACAAAGTCACCACTTACTCTGCAGCCTGGCATTTTTACCAACGGTCACCAAGTATCACCATTGGAAAAATGAAAGAATTAAAATCTATATTGTCAAGGCAGCAGGCGAACATAGTAAGGACGTCATATACTGTTCAACTGATGAAGTAGGAGTATTGCATTACGCTAAATTTAACGGCTTTTTTAATTCTATAAGAGGCCCAACTCCTATTTTTATTGAAGGGAGCTTACAACAATATTTTAAATAGATAAATATGAATTATTGTTTACCTACAGATACTAGTGTTTTTTGCTGTTCGCAATCACCAGTGTAGGAAGGGTAATAATTTCTGCTAGTCGAAGGATTCAATTCCAGTCACAAAGCCACAACTAAGTGTATATAACAAGTGTTAACAATACCAAAATAATACACCACGATACCAATATCAAAAAATTAAAAATACTCGAAGCCCTCTACATAAAAACTAAACATCCCACAATTAATAATGTCAATTATGAAACTAGTCACAACATTTTAAAGTGTCTAGCATAATAATTAACATTACCAAATTCTTAGCCATTAGGTAGTTATGCGTTTGAATTGTATGCACTTTCTTTAACGTCATCAATTTCTTAACGGTTTAAACAGTCAAACTTTTAAATCTCTCATATGTGTAGAACGCCATCACGCTCTCATGTACATTTCAACTTTACAAACGTTTTTCAAGTTATAAACTACTTGCCGTTATAATTCAAAAGTGAGAACAACAGTAAAGTCATAATTTGTAAAGACACTAAAACTAATACCGCCTGAAGATGATTTGACGATTCAAATCGAAAGTACTTGCAAAAAAGAAAAAAGAATGGAACAAGAAACCCATGGAGCATATTTACATCAATTTGACCGAAACATTAGATGGACAATTCGGAAAATTGAAAAAAAAAAAAAGTCGCATCAAACAAAACCACTCCGTGTTATTTAATAATGTTTGCCTATATATATATATATATATATATATATATATATAGTAAGAAACGGTACGGACAGTGGAAATAGAAGGAAACGGTGAAGAGAAAGATGAAGAAAGGTTCGTTAAGTAGGATAAGGAAAAAGAGAAATAAAAACAAATTAGTGCAAAGAATGGATGAAACTAGAGGAGAGGTTTTTGGTTAACCGGAAGGCATTAATGTCGAACGCCCAATTCAAAGCTGCAGTTTCCTTCGCGGTATTATCACAATATTTAACAGAGCTACATGTTTCAAATGTGTCTTTAAAGAGGCCTTGGGGCTTGCGTGGAAATTTGATAGCAACACAATAATAACCAAGAGAAGACACAGAGAGAGAGAGTGAATGAATGAAAAAAAAAAACAAAAAAAAAACGGAAAACTAAATTCCCCACCCAACAAAAATAATGGCGACTCCTTTCAACTTTAAAAAAAAAAATCAAAGTTTCTTTTTTTATCGCGCGTTTCTTGTAAATAGCCTGGAAAACAAAAGAACAGCATCAAAGTCTTTAAAAAATCGGAATGAGTGACAATAATAACAAACGCAACAATGGAGTTAATAACAAAGAACTTTAAAAAAATACATTTTAAATAATATTTCGAAAGCAGTTCCATATCTGAAGAGAGTAAAACAATATGGACGTCATTTTTCCTATTTAACAATTTTTTTCTAAGACAACCAACCGACAAGCTGACAACACGGCGCTTTACGAATCTAAAATTCTTTCTAATAATTTCTTTAAAAAAATATTTCATCAATTTTTTACGCTCTTTCAATTTTTAAATGCGTCCTCACATCGTCATGCGATGATTTGTCTGTGAGTACGTTCGTCACGTTTCAGGTTAACATAGATTTATCATCGTTCAACGCGCGTATTTCATGAATGCATCGTATTTTAAATACATCCAAGTTTCTCTTTATAGAGCCATATCTGTCGGTACATCTGTCACGCACACCTTCAAATAGTATTTTCGGATGTCTAACACGCTCATTTGAAATAGCATTTTCATCCGTCTCAAACGCTCAAATTTGAAATGAGATTTTCTTCCGTCTGTAAGGCACAAGTTTTAAATAAGATTTTCGTCCGTCTGAAACCCTCAAGTTTAAAATAGCATTTTCGTCTGTCTGAAACACTCAGGTTATTTTTTCTTTGCTTTTTATGGAAATAGCTCCATACAAGACATGAAGCCATTTGATGTAAGGAGTTAACAGGAACATATATGATTATCGCAAAGACGAGAGTTGCCTATTGACCGTAGTCTTGAAAAGACCAGGACTATAGGTAGGAGGAAAACATTCAGCAGGAAGAGAGTTCCACAAGTCTGCGGTCAGAAATCATGAAGTAGTAAAAGAATGGCACCATCCATTAAACCAATCGACATGAAATAATCCGGAAAGGGTTGACATGCCGTCAAACATTCAAAGAAATTATGGTTTATTTTGCAAGCCCAAAATAATTATTAGGTAAAAGATATATGTTTGCACATAAGACATCATGAGTTATGTATCAGGAACTTTTATACTTAAGGTGCTATTTTAAAAGAAAGCGTGGCAGAACAATTGCCAGATAGACAACCATTCGTAAAGAGCTACGTGAACGAATCTAAAAATGCTATTTAAAAGTTAAGCATGGTAAACCGACCGACGAACGGTCTATACAATTTTTCTGGACTTCGATCCTAGTTAGTGGTCTAACTGCCCAGTCTAATGCGTGCTGCTTTTCTCGTAAGGGAAATGAAGTAAAGAATAAAAAGAGGAAAGCATAAAACAACGTAAGCACAGGACGTGTATTGAATCAAAGAGCTAGTATATATTTAATCTCTACGCGTTTACCAAACATTACAACATGGTCGTCTTAAAGTCCAATGTCAACAAATACTTATCATAGACCACTCAATAAATAATCACATTTATTTTATATCGTTGATTGTTCATCATATTTCGTTTTATAATCATTCCATTTCATCAACCTTTATCCTCAAATGGCTCTTGGCCTTGCTAAGTGGTGACCAATAATAAAAAAAAATATGCATGTAGAAATGCTATTCCATATGTAAGAATGATAGAACAAATAATATCATATTACAAATAATTCAATGGATTGTGCTCCGATGAACTAGCTGCTCTAGTGCCCCTTCGACGTAAATACACTAGACCAACCCGACAATCGGCTAAGCCCCATCCATTCATTGTGGACGTCCTCAGATGCCGGAGAGCTTTCTACTTCGATAGCTGCTTTTCCCGTGCTGCCAACCTCTGGAACTCCCTCCCTGCTCCTTGTGTCCCCGACTGTATTGACATGCAGAGGTTTAAAACTAATGTAAACAGACATCTCGCTGCACAACTCCCAGCTTAGGATGAGACCCAAAACCTACACCCTAATTCTCAGTAGCCCCTTACGTCTACAGTGGCGGGCTGCCTTGTTTGGGGCGAAATATCTTCTTTTTTTTTAATTCAAACTTAAACAAGACAGAGGGACGAAAAGGATATTGTAAACAAAAGCGTTACACACCGACAGGCGAAAAGTGCATGATGATTGGATGCATCTAAAACAAGATACGTCCAATCAATCTAAAGCAGAACAAGAAACGTACGAACCGACAAACCGACCGACCGACCTCTATAAGAAAGTTAGTTGCGAAAAGGGGGACACTCCTGGGGTTTGTTTTCATTCGTTGTTTTATATCCTGCCTCCATCCCCCACCCCGAAACATTAGGTATTCCGATGGGGACGCGAAGGGTTATTTAAGGTCATTACACTACCGAATGGGGGTCTAACTAATCATCAGATGTGGGAGCTCGAGACCTCGAACCCTGAACCGGAAGTTCATCTAGGCATGCCGCTTTTCTATTTCACCCATAGAAAAATATGACCTGCTTATTTTATTTTATTTATTCACACATATTTTCATTTTCTAAATCTCGTGAGTTTATCAATGACCTTCGCAACCTGTCACACACATACACGTATATATATATATATATATATATATGACACATATATAAAGAGAGAGAGAGAGATGAGTAAGAAGACATAGCATTGCATGAGATTGAATGAGGAACCATATATCATTTTGTTCCCAAAAGATCATCTTTTATTCCCTTTTTATTCTTATCAGGCTAATTTTTAAAAAAAAACCTAAAAAACTTTCTTATTAAATGACTTTTGTATATATTAATAATGATGCGCTCATGCACACTCATATATATATATATATATACACGCATATAGATACACTCATACATATACATGCACTCACACACCACATAGTTATACATACATGTATACATACATGCATATATGTATGCATACATTTACATACATACATCTGAACTTAAACAAACATTCACGCATAAACACACACATTTATGGTCACACTGAAGGCATTATATTTGTATGTTCTTTTGCGGCTAAAGGCTGTCCGGCAAGAAAGGAAAAACGTCGAATTAATTGCTAAGGAGACTTTTTTTTGCGTTTGTAACTCGCGGAGTGTTTCTCTTGCGCCGTGGGAACGAGTTGTTGTTATTGGGCAACTTGTCACGTTTATCGAAGAAAAAGAAAAAGAAAAGCATGGAAAAAAGAGGAACGCAAAAATAAAGACAAAAATAGCAGAAAATACTTGATCTCCAATTTGTTTCGATTAGGAGTTTCTGTGTTGGCGGGAACTAGCGCTTCGTCACAAAAATGGAAAAAAGTGATGGGGGAAAGTCAGTTATGTCTTCTTTATAGGTTCCCTTTCTTATCTAATATCTCTTTCTCTATCTCTCTCTCTTTCTCTTTTTCCTTATCTCTCCTTTCTTTCTTTCTGTTACTTCTTATTTGCTCTTTCTTCTCTCTATTCTTTCTGTTAACCTTTCCTTCTCTATTTACTTATTCCCTTTTTCCTAACGTTTTTTTCTCCCTTTTCTTTTCTATTTTTTCTTCTTCGTTCTTTTCTTTTTTATCCACCTCTCTTTCTTTTTCTCTCTTTCTATTTTCTTCTTTTGTCTTCGATTTTCGTTTCTTTCTTTTTATCTTCTATTACTTTTTCTATCTTCTTCTGTATCTTATTTCCCTCCCTTTTTTATTCTTCTGTTTCTTCGTTTTCTCTATGAGTCTTTCTTTCGATTTTGGATTTTTGCTTTCTTCCGTCTTATATTTTTCTTTCTTTTTCTAGTTAATTTCTTCTTTGTTTGTGTGCCTTTTTTTCTTCGTATGTCTTGTTTTTTTGTGTTCTTCTTTTTCTTTCTTTCTTTCTTTTGTCTTTATTTTTCTTCTTTTCTTGTTTCTTTTTCCTTCTTCGTTTGTCTTTCTTCTTTCTTGTTCATTTCTTCCTTCTATCCCCCTTTTCTTTCCTTTATCTGCGATCTCAAGTTAGTTTCGTATCCCCCCTCTCTTCTATTTTATCCTCCACTCTCGCCCACCCTCGGCCCTTCCTCCATTTTGCCTCAGTTTAACACGATTGTTAGGGAAAGGAGAGAATATATGGAAGCGTGTCGAATTAACAAATTTGATCGTGGGTACTTGTAAGGATATTTGCGCGTGAAGAGGTGAACGGATGCGTCATTTTTGCCTCTTCCCCGTGGTGATCAGATATTTTAAAATATGATAACCGAATGACGACAATGTTTCACATTTTGCATTGAACCTTCATCAAATTAGATTGACCCCATTAATGGATAAAATACGATAAAACGTGGGGAAATTAATGGATAAACCGAGTAACAAGATAAATATTAAATTGAATAAAGACAAACACGTAGTGATAGTATGAAACGCATGTGTTTGTAGGTAAAAAAATAATAAGAATATTTATATAAAAATACTGTTTTCGACCTCTTAAACTCAAGGATTTGGGTGTCTAGGAGAATTTATAAGCTTTCAACATATCCGGACTGCGATTGTCCAGTGTCTGCTGTTGAACACTATATGACTAAGCGTACTGTATATGTCCGCCGATTCGACATTCTATGGAAATAAAATTCTGTTTTTCCATGTAAATTGTTGGTGGCCTTGGGGTTGAATATCAATCTACTAATAAGAGCTGATTTTGTAACTGGGTTCGAATCCTTCTCCGGGCAGTAATTACCAACTCCTACTGTTGCATACCTTAATTTTCTCCCTCATCTGTAGTAGAGGGTGGTGTGTCGTCTAGTGGATGAATTCTTTGTTCTTTCCTTCCTGTCGTGAACCACGTCGTCCGGTTCTGCAGCAAAAGCCTCATGACACACTCCGAAGACAAACTCTTCTTTTAAATGTAATTCATTTTATTACAAGCGTTGTTATTTCAACTGGGGGTCATTCACTACGTCGAGAGAGAGGGGGAGAGCAAATCACTACTTTATCGTAGTTAGTTAACAATGTTTTCTAAACCATTCATAGAGAGGGGGAGAAGGATTTCTCTCGCTCGTATTCCCTTAAGGGAAATATTTCCCTTATTTTTACATTGTGAATCGCACGTCCTGCTCGGTTCGCCTTCCGAATCAGACTGACGAAAACTAGCTTTTCACGAGAACGAGTGACGTCACAGAGCCTCTCGCAGGTGCAGACTGACCCTTGATCTGGGGTCTCGTCACACGGTAACCTTGTCACGTCTGTTAGCTCTGACTGTGAGAACAAGCCCTATTCTGCACTCGACTGCACCCGCGTTAACTCGCGCAAGTCAAACCAACGATTTCCAACAGATACGTCCATTCCCATAGGGGCATTATATAAACCTACACTGTGAGTTTAGATGATCCCTAAAAGTATTAGTGCGTAAATTACAAGCATAAATCCGATATCTGATTCCATAGTCGGCACACTACATGAGTACACGTCCACAGTAAGAACGACAGGTGCATGGTTAGCGAAAACAGTTGATCCTCTATAAGGATAAACAGCGAAAAGGAGCAAATAATTCATTTCAGAGATTCTTAGATGGATAGTAAGTTTGACAGACAGACATATCGATAAAATACGACCTTCTAAATAAAAAAGCGGGGTATTCGAAATGGGTTAGGGGATTCTAGCGCCGGAAAGTTATTCCCCGTTGTATCTCCATAGTTACAAATTAGCGATATGATTAGCGCAATTCTACAATGTTTTGACACAGGGTTTCTTTTTGCCTGTGATTTATTTTTAATTGTAAAAGGTATTGGGAAACTGTCAGAGTACGACACTCTGAAGACGCTAATCAGATGTAAGCCCTTTTCCGCATTTAAAAGGAAGGGGCAGGTCGCCTGTAAAATAAAGGGGCATAAATTGAAGATATGGTTGCGCAATACGTTGCTGCTGTAAAGGCTACTCTACTATTGCACTTATAGTTAAATAGATTAAGGATAGCTTAATAACTTTACCAACACATATATATACATACATTCATATATATATATATACATATATACACATATACACACACATATGTATATACACACATATATATACACATATGTATATACACACATATATATACACATATGTATATACACATATGTATATACACATATACACACATATACACACACATATGTATATACACACATATATATATACACATATGTATATACACATATACACACATATATATACACATGTATATACACATATACATACATATACACATATATATACACACATATATATATACACATACATACATATACACATACACATATATATATATACACATATATACATACACACATATATACATACACATATACATCCATATACACATATATATATATACACATATATATATACACATATACATCCATATACACATATATATATATACACATATACATCCATATACACATATATATACACATATACATCCATATACATATATATATATATACACATATACATCCATATACATATATATATATATACACATATACATCCATATACATATATATACACATTCATATACACATATATATATATATACACATATACACACATATATATATATGCACACATATACATTCATATACATATGTATATATATATATATATTTACATACATATACACACATATATACATATACATTCATATACACACATATATGTATATACATTCATATACACACATATATGTATATACATTCATATACACACATATATGTATATACATTCATATACACACATATATATGCATATACATTCATATACACACATATATGCATATACATTCATATACACACATATATGCATATACACACATATATATGCATATACATTCATATACACACATATATATAGGCATATACATTCATATACACACATATATATGCATATACATTCATATACACACATATATATGCATATACATTCATATACACACATATATGCATATACATTCATATACACACATATATGCATATACATTCATATACACACATATATGCATATACATTCATATACACACATATATATGCATATACATTCATATACACACATATATATTCATATACATTCATATACACACATATATATGCATATACATTCTTATACACACATATATATGCATATACATTCATATACACACATATATATGCATATACATTCATATGCACACATATATATGCATATACATTCATATGCACACATATATATGCATATACATTCATATGCACACATATATATGCATATACACACATATACATATATACATATACATTCATATGCACACATATATATGCATATACACACATATACATATATACATATACATTCATATGCACATATATACATATACATTCATATACATATATACATATGCACATATATACATATACATTCATATACACACATATACATATATACATATATACATTCATATGCACATATATACATATATTTACATTCATATATACATATATATATACATATACATTCATATATACATATATACATATACATTCATATATACATATACATTCATATGCACATATATGTACATATACATTCATATGCACATATATATACATATACATTCATATGCACATATATACATATATTTACATTCATATACACATATATACATATATTTACATTCATATACATATATATATATATATAAATATACATTCATATGCACATATATACATATATTTACATTTATATACACACATATATGTATATATACATTCATATGCATATATATACATATATTTACATTCATATGCATATATATACATTCATATACACACATATATATATACATTCATATGCACATGTATACATATACATCCAGATACAAATGTATATATATATATATATATGTACATATACGTCAATATACACATATATAGATACCTCTACATTATTATATATATATATATACATATATATATATATATACAATAATACACACACACATACACAGACACATATATATATGTATACATATACATATATATGCATATATATATATATTCATATGTATATGTATACATTTATACATATACATATATATGCATATATATATGTACATATACAAATATGTATATGTGTATGATATGGAAAGACTCGAGATGTAAAAGTTTAGAAATGAGAACTGGGTAGTTGAGTAGAAGAGGGTGTTGTGGTGGAAGGTAAGTGAGGGTGTGGGTTGCGTGAATCTGTGGACGAGACTTTGTTATTTCGTGACATTACTCGTGTTTTGTCCCTCACTTCGCTCGACGGCATCTCGTCTTGCTCTCAGCCAATGAGAATGTGGCAATTAGTCACGCTGATTTCGGGCGAGATCTCACGTCACTTCGGTTTCTCTTCTTTTTTCTTCTTTTTAATTGGAGAACCCTCAGTGACGATGCTGGGAAGGACTTTTTTTTGGCAAAAGAACAATACAAGGAAGTAAAAGAGGACTGCAAGAATGGCTATTTTTTTTTTTTGGTTTTTAAATAAAAAAATATATATTTATCAATAATAAAAAAGAAGTTCAAAAAGAAAAATAACGAAGTTAAAATTAGAATGAAAAAAAAATCAAATGAAGAATTTTTTCTAAAGAAGAAAAGTAGATAAGATTAAATCGTGGCGAAAGGAAGAAAAGGGAAAGAAACACTACTCGAATAAGTCGGAAAATCAAATTGAGTAAGGCGAAATATTTTAAGGAATAAAACAAAGAATTAATAAAAAAAACGAACATATATTTTATGAACTTAGGCAAAACAAATGCTATGGAATCGGTTATAAAAAGAAATTAGTCGATCATTAACAATATGGTTAGATAAGAAAAATAAATATCGTGGTATAAGGCGAGTAAGTATTATGAAATAAGGTAATTAATGTTATAGAATAAGGCCAATATATCTATATATATATATATATATATATGGTTAAATAAGGGGAATATATATGATAGAGTACCTTGCATGTATACCATGTATTCTATTATAAATTTGCGTTACTCCATAAATGGAATAAGACCAAAACAATGATACAATAAAGGATGAAAAACTTGATAGAATAAGGCGGAATAATGGATGAAGATAAGGAAAGTTGACCTCATACTAAGGTGAGAAAAATTGACTAAAGAGTAAGTAAAGGAACATTTGATAAAAAAATAAGACGATGGAAATTTGATGAAAGAATAGGGCGAGGAAAATAAATGAAAGAATTGGACGAGGAAAATAAATGAAAGAATTGGGTGAGGAAAATAAATGAAAGAATTGGGCGAGGAAAATAAATGAAAGAATTGGACGTCGAAAATAAATGAAAGAATTGGACGTCGAAAATAAATGAAAGAATTGGACGAGGAAAATAAATGAAAGAATTGGACGAGAAAAATAAATGAAATAATTGGACGAGAAAATAAATGAAAGAATAGGGCGAGGAAAATAAATGAAAGAATTGGACGAGAAAATAAATGAAAGAATTGGACGAGGAAAATAAATGAAAGAATTGGACGAGGAAAATAAATGAAAGAATTGGACGAGAAAATAAATGAAAGAATTGGACGAGAAAATTAATGAAAGAATTGGACGAGGAAAATAAATGAAAGAATTGGACGAGGATAATAAATGAAAGATTTGGACGAAGAAAAATAAATGAAAGAATCAAGCAAGGAAAATAAATGAAAAACTCGGGTGTGGATAATTTGGTGAAAGCATAGAGCGAAGGAAATTTGATGAAAGAATATAGCGATGGCAAATATAAAAGAATCATGCAAGGAAATAAATAAAAGAATAACAGGGAGGATAAGTGATAACGTAAGACTGTTATCCTTGAGAGAAAAGGACAATGGTGTAATGGATAGTGACACCGATTTTAAAATGTTATATTCTGTTTTACGGCATATCAGCCATTGTTTTATTTCGTGTAGAAGCACACTGCCGATTATAAGCCATCAATTGTATACAATTAGTTTAACACGAGTTGCGATTTTACCAATACCTGGAGAGGCGAGCTTATACCTTCTCCAAAATTGTTAGTCCGCGACGGTATGCATAAGACTAATAACACGCACCCACTCCGCCGGTTTTGATACTAGACGATAAAAAGGCGCCACATTTACCTTTCTTATCCTCACCAAGGATAGAGAATAGAGATACGAAACGCATGACGGATAAACCAGTTTATCAAAACACAATCCCTCAAAGTCTCGCTTTATTTTGATGGTCCCCCGTAGGGAATTCTTAAGTACGAAAGAAACTTAACGGAATGAAAAGGCCGTGTGCCAGAAAAAGTATAAATAATATTTGATCCTCGCAATTTATAGCTTTCCGTTTTATTTGTGCTGCCACCCTCATGTAATGTTGAATGCATCAAGTACAAAGCAACGCTAGAATAAAATAGTCTTCTAATATATGATAAAAATTGACTTGCTCATGATGATGCCAGAAACACTAGTAAAATACCGACACAAAACAATTATTTATTTATTGTAATTACTAGATAATTACTAATTGTCTCCCCGCTACCGGCTAAACATCTCCCATCCTTACACTATTTCGTATTCTGTTACCAGGAAATTTAGATGTTTCCTTTCTATCATAGAAAAAATGTTTGTATAAATATTGATTCTGTTACTTTAAAATGCATTCTTGAAAAAGTCCATGTTTATGAGTTAATCTCTATTAATTCTAATTAACTTTTCTTTTTGCTCATAACCGTTTTACGATTTTATACCTATACATTTCGTCGGCTGTTCATCCGCAGATACACACGCGCGCATGCGCATCGCTCATCTTATCGTGTTTCGCATTGCCCGTAGTAAAATCGCTAGCAACTATTAGCGACAATGCAAAAGCTATTCGTAAAAAAATAATTACGCATTCTCCCCTGATAATACTTTATATATAAACATCTATATTACTCCTGATCATAGCTTGTTATCGATAGTATAACGACTATCAGCACCGACCGTCGAAAAACAGTAAATTTTCAAGCTTGCCTGTTTAGGAATAATAAAGATCTGTGATACAGATATGTTGTTTTATATATATTTTTGTAACCTCATATAATCATAAACACATTCCATATTTCAACAAAAACACTTTATTAACGAACAATTGTTCCTGCCTATTTCGAAAATATACATTTTTATGGTATACAGAATTTACCAACCATTCACGAAGAGGGTTCATTTGTGTATAACTGGCCACTGTCAAACTGATGAATCAAAATGCGTCTAATATATATTTAATTTATGCGTACTTATTTTCTAGATTCTTTTTCCTCTGTATTTGTATAAAGCCAATCAAAGAGAAACTTTTCTAAGACTGTTTTTTTTTTGTATCCAAGAGTTCATGATATAGTGTGTCTACTATATGAACTGTTTTTCTGAATAACTATGATTAAATGATGTTAAATTAAGAGCTCTAGTAGTACTAAACATCATTGAGCTACTATATTAATCTTTTTGCGAACTTCAAGATTTATATATATATATATATATATATATATATATATATATGATCTAAGGTTGAGATCGGATTCTAACTATCTGATGAGATCCCAGTTTATAGTAACTGTTGATCGATAACATCGACATGCCAATGTCGCAGATTTTCTACATGTCTGTGTAAATAAAAAATAATCATATATATATATATATATATATATATATATATATATATATATATATATATATATATATATATATATATATATATGAATATCTAAGTATAAAATCAGACATTTTCCCCATGATGAGATCTTAGTTTCTAATAACTATTGATCGATAACATCGACATGTCAGTGTAGCGGATTTTTGTCCATCTCTGTATCAATAAAAATAATTATATAAATAGCTCTATTTACTATTGAGCAGTTTTTTTAAGACCAGTTGAAATTCTGTGGATCCTTATCCTGCGGATGTCTAACTTACCTGGATCAATATATATGTACACTGACATTCTAAGACCAGTTAACGTTTACTTGTGCATTCGTGTGGGAGGAAGTGCGAATAAGAGACGTGGTGAATCTTACTAATTCAAATAATATATTTAAATATTGTGTGTGCATGTGTGTTTGTCCAGTATTTATTTAAATAGTGCTCAATACATCAGTAGAGCTATAAAACCATGATAATGTAACCTGATAACACCTGAATAACACTGCGGGGGTTTAGGTTGAAAAAAGAACCGGACGTATAGCATTATTCTTCATTAATAAAAAATGGATTACAAACGTGTATTCAATAAATACATAATTCAACATTTGACAAAATATAAATTTTAGACTTAAATTTAAAAGTTCATGTAAGCATTTAATTTGTTGGCGTACTATTCTAAATAATCTTTTTCAACTGCCAAATTTAAAAAGGCTATATTCGGGAATTAGGCAATTTAATCGGATGTCCAACTCGCTTGGCAGGCTGGGAGCAGGTTTAAGGAATCCCCACAAATGATAGCGATGGAGAGGCGCTCGTACGGAGCGTACTGGAATCACTGAAATTCGAAAAGATAAAAAAACACAAACGGCGTTCGTATTTAGTAAGAAATCAATGGTAAACTGAAGGTTCGAGTATACCAAGCGAGTTACAATAGTGATGGAAAAGATCAGAGTGTGAATGCACGTATCTTAAAACTACATGTTCTTGTTCCTATTTATCTGCTTCTCCACGAAGGAAGAGTTAGGCACAATGTCGGTTTCTAATGTTGTGAAAGTCCAGTTCTCCACAAAATAACACTCGGGATTGTGAACAAAAATAAAAAGTGCCTTAGTCTAGAAGGAATTCTCTTTCACTGACTAAGGAGAGAATAGACAAAGTGCAACATTTAAACAGATACAACACTTTGTATTCTTGATTTTAAAAATCGCTTATATTTCTTAAGAGACAAACCCCCAAAGATCGAACCTCCACGTAAGGGAGCATGAACAAGCATACTAATCGATAATTCGACTACATGTAATACGAACCGTGTACATCAACACCACCCTGGGTAACAAATTTATATTCCCAGCCCCACCCCACTCATGGAAAGGAATAACGGTGATAACTCTACTTGTATAATGGGTGTAACACGAGAGAAACCAGCTGGTAAGGCGGGTCCTCCGTATACTATCTGTAATTGGAGTCTTCTCATTGTTTCAGATGTAAATATATAGAACATAGGTCGGGGAAGAAGAAAAGATCTCTTTAACCCCTGGCATATGAGGGTCAACCTCGAGGCGGACACCATACAGGGGCAGGGCCATTATTTTAATTTTATTTTTATTTCTTTATTTAGTTAAACCGAAAAATGAGATTGTTTGGTGAACATTTAACTCATATTATTTATATTTTACTGACTTGTCATGTTCTCAACATTTCAACCGTTCTACTTTCCGGCCTTCTTCAGGTGCTCTTTCTAGTAGGCGATAATATTTTGTGAGTTTTGAAAAAAAGACTTTATTTTATCCAATAGG
>OY744534.1:54470883-54493383 GCA_963556195.1 Sepiola atlantica | reverse complement strand
TAAAGTATGTAGTACATTCTAGTTCTATTTATATAGGGTGGGCAAAAATAAGGGTCCTATTTTTTTAAATTCATAACTTTTTTATTGATTTTTTTATATTTTTTTTTTAGAATAAGTAAAGAACCCCTTCCGAAGCAAGCATGAGCCGTATTAGCCCTAAGGAACGTACCCTCATTTAGAAAACATTATTTTTGCTTAAAAAACTCAAAACAGTGTAAAAAACAATACTTTAGTTTTTGTAAGTTTTAAGAAGTGTTTTTCGGCTAAAATTTGTTTTGTTTATTTCAAAAAATCTCGGAAGGGTCAGTCTACACACACATAAAGTTTGGTGAGTTTAACTTTTATTTTGTGGAAGTTATTCAAATTCAAGTTATTCAAATTTAAAGATAGGACCCTTATTTTGGCCCACACTGTGTAAAGTTAGGTATATGTAGGTATGTATATATTTCTACGTGCATGTTTCTGTCCTAAGTTGATTTACCGATCTTTATGGATTTTGTAACACAGCTGCTAGGAGTAAGGGTGGGGAATGTAGGATATACTTAGTTTATTTTAGTTTTATTCAAAATGGGCAAAGAGGTGGTTGAAGCCATGGTAAAAATTTAGATACATCCGATTTTTGTGAAATTTTAGCAATAGTTATTCGACATCAATTAATAAATATTCCTAAAATTTCAGTTTCTCTTCTGGTGATACCAGATCAGGCTGCCCTGTGGCTCCCTGAGACGAAATTCACCTACATTGACGTTTTCTTTTTTTTTTTTTTTTTTTTTGTAAAACTTAATAATGTTCTACAAAACCAAAAACAAAAACAACAGCCCCTCTCCCTTTCTCCCTCCCCTTTTTAATTTTATTTTTAGAACTTGAAGCATAAATCTTTTACTATAATGACCAGATTCGGCATTAAATAACCCAAAAAGGGTTGATATTCCGTAAAACAAAACTACCAAACCAAAAACGATGATTAAACATTTGAAGATATAAAGAACTTGAAGCATAAAAACTTTTACTATAATGACCAGATTCGGCATTAAATAACCCAAAACGGGTTGATATGCCGTAAAACAAAACTACCAAACCAAAAACGATGATTAAACATTTGAAGATATAAAGAACTTGAAGCATAAAAACTTTTACTATAATGACCAGATTCGGCATTAAATAACCCAAAAAGGGTTGATATGCCGTAAAACAAAACTACCAAACCAAAAACGATGATTAAACATTTGAAGATATAAAGAACTTGAAGCATAAAAACTTTTACTATAATAACCAGATTCGGCATTAAATAACCCAAAAAGGGTTGATATGCCGTAAAACAAAACTACCAAACCAAACCTCAGTTTCTCTTTAGTATTTAAAAAGGTTTTAAGGGGGTATCATATAGGCACAACCTCTCATTCCAAATATTTCAGTCATTAAACAGCAATCAAGCAAGTGTTCGTCAGTTAAATTGCTTCTTAATATCCCTTAAATGTAACCCTTACCTTTACGATATTTTCTAGAATTAAAAGCATGTAAAAAAATGGTCAAAATTGAAACGAGGATTTTGAAGGTTCAATAGCATTATATCTTGATTTAAATCTTCATAAATGGACAGCAAAATGGCACAAAACTCTTCCTTTTTGAGAATTTATTGTATCTTCCCATGAGGACCGTTCTATTACTGTATACGAATGATTTGGAAATTAAGTTGTTTTGTGGCCGTATATTTTATAAAAAAGTAATGTGTAAGTGAATCCATGTTACACATAAATGGAGCATTGACAGGTACTGCCACAAAAGGGGTGAGTATTGATTTACTCCTCTCCAGGAGTTAGGCACAAGGCCAGTCTTTATCTTACTCCCACAAGTAAGATGTGACCCAAGGTCGGGTCGGGAAAGTGGGGTTTAAAAATTGCCTGAGCAGACCAATCGGCATTCCCCGGTAGGGGCGCCTCAGGCAGTAAGCAATAAACTTACTCCTCTCCAAAGAGGGGAGGCGAAGCCTGGGAGGGTGGACCTCCTAGAACTGCACAGGACAGACCCATAGACTGGCGTAAATCAAGCCCCGAAGGCCAAGACAATACCAGTCTATGGGGTGCAGTATCCATCGGAACAGATACTACACTTTGATCTTAGCCAAAAGGCCAAGGAGTAGGCCTTGAAGTAATAGGAACTACGGGGTGACACTACATCCCTCTCAAAGGTCCTTGATTGGTACCTCTAACTCCATACTCATGATCTACACACGTGTCGACTTGTAAATGAAAACATGTATGTGTAAGGATGATTGAAAAGTAACGCCATATCATTAAATGCTTGTAATTTTTTACTGAAATATAATTCTGATAAGAAAGGAATACGATAAAATAGTGAATAGCACGGGGTTTTGTCTAGAATTTAATATAGACAGAAACTTCTCAAACTGCCTGGCAACAGTATCAACTGATTTCACAAGTAATCATTTTTGTTTGTTTCTTATTTTTGCGTTTCGTACTTATAAGAGGATAACAAATCTCTACATACCACCCACATACATGTATATGCATACATACACATAAATATATATATATTTATTTATATACACACATACATACATCTATATATATATATATATATACACACACAGATAAATATATACCCACATATATATATATACAAACATATATACACACTCAAATATATATACACACATATATTTATATATATATATATATATATATATATATATATATATTACTATTTCATGTATCCACATGAAACTTTATAAGGAGACATACTTTTTTATGTATCAATTTTCAGTATTTACTTAACAGTGCTCGATACGTGAATAGAGCTAGGTAGTAGGTTATACAAATATATGTATAGCAATTAAGCTACACAGAGGCGCCAGTTTGAAGATTCCTCCCGGGATGAAACGTAGAAGCCTTTGTGTAGCTTAATTGCCATAAATATATTTTCATAGCTTACTATATTTATATATATATATACATATATGACAAACTTGGTATTTGTAACCCTTCTGTTTTAGTTTCCTGTTTGTCAATGTACCGATGGATTATCATCAATATGTATAGTGTCTAGTATATATATATATATACAGATAGATATAGATATATATATATATATATATATATATATATATATATATATATATATATATATGCTATTGCACAAGTAATTGAACGATCTTATTATTTGACGTATAACACTGAATTACACTGTACGTGTGGAATAAATGGAAGCAAAGGATAAAGTAAAGACAATCAAAATGAAACAAGAAAATCAACACAGAGGCACGTAGTAAACAATATTTCGCCTAGAAAATTATTGAGGCTTTTTCAAGATACATGAATACAGGAAACGCATGAATTATTTAATATATATATATATATATATATATATATATATATATATATATATACATACATCAGTTGGCAGTAGGAATAAACATTTCCACATGCAGATGAGCTGGAGAGAAGAGATTGCTAAGGGAGCGGAAGGAAATTATATAGGTAGTGGGGTAGTCTGGGTATATGGTTAGTAAACAGTCCCTGTCGCTAGCGGTGATTCGAAGTTCCTGGTAATAAGATTAATCTCATAGCAAAACTAAGTTAATTAAGTATAATATGTCTGATAGTTTAAAAGCTAGATAGACACAGAAAGAGAGACTGAGAGAGAGAGAGAGAGAGAGAGAGAGAGAGAGGGGCAGAGAGAGAGAGAAGGGGAGCGTGAACAAAGAAGCTGGTTTTTAATTTTTTTTTTTTTTTTAGTGAAAAAGAAAGCATATGTAACCTCTGGTGTCTAGACAATATAATCAATTTAAATGCAAGCGTATATTTGACCCGAAATCCCTTGGGGTGAGTGCGATAGAGGCGTGATATAGTGTCGGTCTTAACCGACCACCAAGTACGAGCTGGCTCGTAAACCAACATCGTTGGTCCTTTGGGAGTCGTTAGAAAAAGACACCGGGCCGCTGAAGACAGGCGATTCCATGAGAGAGATAGAGTGGGGGGGGGGGGAATGGGACACACGATTAAAGACTGGTTTGATACTTTCTAGAGGCCGGTACGATTTGTGGCGGCGAATGGCTGTCGGTTGGGTGATGAGTGACCAGATTGAACGTGTTCAGATAAGACATAGGAAACAATACGAGAGTATACAGACAATAAAGAAAGGCAGAGAGGTTGGTTGCTTATTGAGGTGTACGGCATGTCAACCCTCGTTCCGTAGTCTTTTTGTGTTTGTTCTGATGCTCTATTAGTCTACTTGGAGGTGACGGTAGGTAAGTGGTTAACGCCACGGACTGACAACCTGGGAGTGCCATGTTCGAATCCAATTTGTTCTACAGAAACGCTTTCATTTAGGATGTTCGCAAGCTTCCCGTGGGTCCCTCCTGTACGAATTCTAACTAGAAATATTTTAGGGAACCCAATACCACTAATAGAATTATCTGATTCATACGGAATGAATGAATGAATTAGTCTACTCTGTCCGCAGTTAGCGAAGATGTTCCTCTAGACTAAGGCACATTTTATTTTTCTTCACATCCAAAGTGTCCCTTTCGGGGGAGCTGGATTTTCGCACATTAAAAACCGACCTTATGTCTAATATTGTCTTCGTGGCGAGGCAAGTAAGTTGGAAGTGTCATATTGTTTTATGCCGAAATATGTTTTGTAAGTGTATATTTCATTTTATTTTTCTTACACTAACGCCTCATAGATTATCAAAGCTCAAAGGCCACTCGAGGATAAGGTCTAATGAGTTTAGTAGTAGAATGTGGAACAACATCCTGAGAAGACTGGGAACTGATGAGTGAAATAGGCAGGATAAGACTATTTAAGAGGACGGCCAGACAAGAATTTAAGATTGGACTTGAAAACGACCATGTTGTTCTCAGTCGATCAGCAAAATAAAATAAAATATGCCGCTAGTCAGAATAAATTATCGATTTGTCAAACGCATTTCAATTCAAGTCCAACATAGAAAATCCGACAATATAACATTATAGATTAAATAATTTTCTATGAAGACATTTGTAATATTGTGTAATATTGCTATTTTAAACCTTTACTTCTAGAACACTGATTTGGTCAGGTTTTTTTTACGGCACATCAACCATTTCAGTCCTATTTTATGCAGACACTTAATATCTATTGTAAACGATCCGTTTTAAACGATTACAGAAAAATAACTATATGACTCTTGGAAAGAAACTTTGTTCATGGGAGTTCCATTTAGCTCCAGGTACACAAAAAGAGAAAGTGAAATCTTTATAGTGCCTGTAGCTAGACGAGTTTTTGCTGTGAATGTTTTACAAGGGGAACCAAAGCTCCCATAAATGGGGCCCTGACAGAGTTGACCTAAGAGTATTGATTTACTCCTCTCCAGGAGTTAGGCACAAGGCCAGTTTTTATCCTACTCCCACAAGTAAGATGTGACCCAAAGTCGGGTCGGGAAAGTGGGGTTTGAAAAGCCAGCGCCCGAGAGGTGAGCACTCTGGCCATTTAAAAATTGCCTGGGCAGCCCCGTCGGCATTCCCCGGTAGGGGCGCCTCAGACAGTAATCAATAAACTTACCTCTCCCCAAAGAGGGGAGGCAAAGCCTGGGAGGGTAGACCTCCTAGAACTGCACAGGACAGACCCATTGACCGGCGTAAGTCAAGTCCCGAAGGACAAGACAATACGAGTATGGGGTGCAGTATCCATCGGAACAGATACTACACTTTGATCTTAGCCAAAAGGCGAGTAGTTGTAACTAAGGAGTCATTCCAGCTTTCTAGAAGATCCCAAATTAGATGCAGTTTTGTGTCCAAAGGAAGGAAGAATGAAAAGTTGCTGAAGGAAATATATTATGTGAAAGAGAATACGACAGAAAAAATAGCAGGAAAGAAAGAAAGAAGAAAAAGAAATTATGAATGGAAAGAAAGAAAGGTAAAAAGAAATAGAAATCGATAGAGACAAAATACTGAAATGCGAGAGGAAATAAAGAAAGAATGAAGCTAACAAGAAAAGGAAGGAAGGGGGAAAAGAAAGAAGAGGAGGAAAGTTTGACAAGAAAAAGGAGAGCAATTAAATGTAAGATTGAAGGAAAGAAAAGAAAATGGAAAACAAGGAAAGTAAATAGAAAGGAAAGAGAAAGAAGGGAAGCTTATGGGAAAGAAGCGAACAGGAAGTAAACCGAAAAGGAGGAGAAAGAAAAGGGAATTAAAGGGAAAGAAACGATGAAAAAGGGGAGGAAGGGGAAAGGAAAGCTAAACCAAATGAGAGAGAGGGAGATGGGAAGAAAGGAAACAGAGGGAGAAATGGAAAAGGGAAAGGAAATATGAAATGAAAGATAAAGGAAAAAGGGGGAAGGAAAGAGAAAGTGAAACAGAAAAAAAAACGGAAATCGAAATGAAAAAGAAAAAATGAGAAACAAAGGAGAAAGAAGAAAACAGCGAAAACACAAATGAATTAACTTTTGTCTTCTTTTACTAAAAAGTCACTGCGTATCAAGGTCCAAAGGCCATTCGAGGATAATAATTAATGAATTTGTCACTTGTGCGGTGTGACAACTTCGTGAGGGGTATATGTTACGACGCTCAGCAGAGGCGCGAACGGGGTCCAAAAAAAGAACGAGAAAGAGTTTAAAAACATAAATTTGCAACAAGTAAAGTTGACTTATGTCTAGAATAGACATTTTTCTACTTACCTATGTAATTTGTTTGTATTTTTACGTAGTATAAATGGCTTTTTATTAGATATTAACAAAAATTTCTTGTTCTTTAAAACATCTACTTTCTCAAAGAAAAATGGCGGCCAGTCCCTCGATATTATTACGTAAATCGGCCATTTTGATTTCTTCGCTGACCGTCTGTCGAACTTAAATTTCTAATAAATAGCACTTCAAACGGGTTTAAAATACAAACAAATAGCACATGCAAGTTTGAAACTAACTTTTACAGCTTACAGTTACTTTTATTTGTTGTATATTTGTTTTTTTAGCGTTTTTACTCTGCTGAGCGTCGTAAAAGATCCCCTTCGTGAGGATTAGTAACGATAGTTGTACCTGGTCAGAATTATGGTTAGGAACAAAGTCTAGTATCTGTTCTGATACTATACTTCATCTTTTCTATTCTCACTCAGTAGAAGAATAAATCCTTTAGGCGTTTATATATATATATATATATATATGTATCAATCCAGACAGACCCTTTTTAGGAAGCTGGATTTTCCACACATTAAAAACCAACCTTGTGACTAACTCTGCCCTCGTGGGGAGGCAAATAAATAGGAACTATAGACACCAAGCCAATCCACTAAATCTAGACTTTTAATTTTAATGGGGGCGGGCACCGTCTACATGATGGAGCTGCAGTGTCGACGCTAAAGTTTTTGTTTGTGTTCAGTTTTTGTATGTTTTATTTAGCAACGAACGCTAACCAACTTATTTATTTTAAACAGAGACGAAGAAACCAGTTGTTCGACATGCCGGACACACAGACAGAAATTCCCGGTAGAACAACGCCGATGCTTATATTAACGGGGAAAGAGACGATCGCCGCGGATAAGACTTGGTTGTAAAACTGTTTATCACCTGCGGGAAAAAAAAGGGTTTACAAACGAGAAGGCGTGCACGGTCGGTGGGATGAAGATGATATATAAAGTTAATATAGATTCACTAAGCATAATAGGTAATCATTATTATCCCCAACATAAATTAGTTTACAGGAAATATAGTTTGGAAATTAGTCAAAACAGTGTATTCCTTTTTGGCTAAGATCAAAGTGTAGTATCTGTTCCGATGGATACTGCACCCCATAGACTGGTATTGTCTTGGCCTTCGGGGCTTGATTTACGCCGGTCTATGGGGTCTGCCCTGTGCAGTTCTAGGAGGTCCACCCTCTCAGGCTTCGTCTTCCCTCTTTGGGGAGGAGTAAGTTTATTGCTTACTGCCTGAGGCGCCCCTACTGGGGAATGCCGACGGGGCTGCCCAGGCAACTTTTAATGGCCAGAGTGCTCACCTCTCGGGCGCTGGCTTTTCAAACCCCACTTTCCCGACCCGCCCTGTGGTCACATCTTACTTGTGGTAGTAAGATAAAAAAAACTGGCCTTGTGCCTAACTCCTGGAGAGGAGTAAATCAATACTCAATTGTGACCTATTTGCGGTAAACTAAAAAAAATATTAATATAAAATAGAAGTTATAATAAACATTTAAATTTCGCGTTAATACCGATTCTGAGTAAAGTAGTCATTTTTTTACGTTACTAATTGACTAAACAAACATGGCTACTTTACTCCAAATTGGTATACACGCGAATTTTAAAGGCTTTTAACTTCTATTAAACATTTAATTTTTGTTTTCGTTTCAGACCATCTGGTCACAAATAAAAATTTTAAGAAAAATAATTTATTTTTGACAAATTTCCCAACTCTATTTCCTTAAAAAATAATTTATGTCGATAATAGTAATGATTACCTCATAATATAAGTAACAATATTTTTTGGACGCCCTCTCTTATACCTCGGTGTAGTAGCCAATGAAAAGAGAGCATTCGGGTCGCCCTCGACTAAGGTTGATCACTTTACTTTTTTGTCTGTTTGACAGCATATCAACTCTTTCGTGTTATGTAACGCAAAAACAATAATTCATTATATATGTTATATGAAACACCAATAACTATTTTTGCCATAACTGAGAAAGCGGTCATATATTTCTTAACGTTATGCATTCCTAATTCTATATAGTTTAAACTCGGTTAGCCGGTTCTCGTTAGGTCACCGAAGTTAGGCGTCGAGGAGCCTGTCCAGTACTAGATGGGTGACTATTTGGGAATGCTAGGCGCTGTATGTCATCTTCCAATTAACGGGATATACATGCAGCTGGGAACCGCTTGTGAATCTCATATTCATTATAATTGTTCGTCGTTCGGGGCAGCCGGCATAGCCCAACTACGGCGAAATACCACAACAGGTATTACTGGTTCGTTTTTTTAGCCGATGTCATAGCCCGCAACGATACCCATTAGGCCACATCCAAACAAAAGTAATATTAATCATCATTACCTTACTTATATATATATATATATATATATATATATATATATATATATTCTCACAACACACAGATACCTTAATCCCCACACAAATACATTAATATATACCTGAATAGATTTACACACACATATCCACAGACACGCGCACACACACACATATATATATATATATATATATATATATATATATACACACACACACAAGTATCATTAAAAATAACGGACATCTTGTGTCTGGTTATGTTCTCTAAGATCCTTTCCGTTTTTCTGATTAGGTTCTTAGTTTCAGACGGAAACTGGCTGATAAAATTGCCATAGCTTCCCAAAGCGCTTTCGGACCCTTCCAGGTCCATCGTCAGTGGAGCAATGTTAACCAGGCATAGACCTAGGAGTGAATATACATTCTATTTAGGCGGGAAAAATAAAGGACTGTGTTTAATTTAAAACGGAAAGGATCTTAGAAAAAATAACCAGACACAAGATGTCCGTTATTTTTAATGATACTTGTATAAAAGAAAAGATGCTGCCAAGATACACACACACACACATATATATATATATATATATATTAATATATATATATATATATATATATATAAACTGCGATACTCTAGGCCCCGCCTATTGAGTCCTCTTGATGACATAGCAAATGGTCGTAGAATTTGCGATTTAGACGTTCATTTACTCTCCCCTAACCAGTCGATGAGTGGTGGGCACATCGGTGCGCGCTCCGACTTCTAAGTCCAATATGACTTTCGTATTGAGGTTCGAACCGTGTGACAGGTAGGGATTGTCTTCTCCCATGCGGATGATTGCAGTTTTTGCACGAAACACATGTGTATATGGGTTAATTTCAAAATATTATATATTATATATATCATCCATACACATATATGTACATGCATATATAGTAATTCCACATACAAGGATATGTATACCTTCATATACATCTATTCACGTACGCACATACAGATTATATGTATATAATATCTATCACGCTGCTTTTATTTTCTGACACTCGTGTTTGCCTAGATAATATCATTAAAAACACTGTTCATTTAGTCCACGGGGCTGGGAATAAATAAAACGTTTATTTAATATTACCTACACAGTCACGAAGGCCAACAAAAAAAAATCAGTGTGAAACAATATATATTATTGATAATAACTTCCATCATTAACTATTTAAATTGACTAGAAATTATCTGATCCTTTAATTGGACTGGCCTTGCTGATTCAAATAATCTAACCAGTGCTCTATCGGTAACAGGAAGGGTCACACTTTTTTATAATAAGAATGTCCCCCCCCCTCCAACCGTGGGAAGATGTGGCACAATGTCAGAAAGTGAGGATTGAAAAGTACAGTCACCGGAGGTGTGTGCACCCTGGCCGTAAAAAAGAAAACAATACTGAGCAGCTTTGTCGGCATTTTTGGTAAGGGCGCTTCGGGCGATTTACAATAAGCAAACTCTTCCGAAAAAGAGAGGGTAAAACCTGGGAGAGAGAACCTTCTAGATCTTCACAGAACAATACATCAGCCCGACAGATGCAAGGTCAGCAGCTACTAAAAAATGAGAAAGATTCGGTCGGACTGAGTGTCTAAGACGTATCCTTGACTTGGCCTGAACTAAACCTGCTCATATGAATGTTTCATTACATTTCTGCAAACGAATATACTCTCTTAAGCGTATAGCTACCGACCATTAAAAACATATGTACACACACATATATATATATATATATATATATACTTTCTTTATAATATAGCATGAAAAATCCCAGCAGAGTGCTCGATAAATTAAGAATTAAAGTTAAAAATGAAAAATTAAGAGAACAGGGCAACATAAGCTGAAGAGAGCCGGATGACTAAGTCCTTCTGTGCTTGAAACCGACGGTACGAATATTGTACTAATTTTTCTGTACCAAAAACAAATAAATAAATATATATATATATATATATGTCTGTGTCTATGTATGTCTATATATTTCATTCGAAAGACAATTACCCGAATTGTATTATAGTAACTAAACGTCTTAGTGTCACGTCCCATCAAATTTCGTATACACAGATTCCCCTGGGGGAAATATTACCCGCATCTTTGTGTTGGGCCATCAACACCAATTTGGATGGGTTTACTTTTCCGAGCGGGCAGGCTGGCGAACACACGGTCACAAGACAAACACTATTATGCGTTGCCCATCCCTAAACTCGATCAACGAGGGACGAGGGTTACACATTCTAAGATGAAACACTTATAGTTGAAGAGAGAAAAGCGGCCCTGTTTATCAAGGCCAAAAGCTACCCGAGGATAAGAGTTAATTAGATGGAATGATTGTTAGTTGAGAGATGAAGAACATCAGGAGATGATTGAGGATGATGAATAGAATGAACTAATTAGGAACTAAGTGTGATTTTTTATAAAGACGGTTCATGACAGGAATCTGTTGGCATGTTGTAATTTGTAGGGAAGCAATCTCCCGGTAACGTGTTCATCAGACGTGAAACCGTTGGGGTATATTTAATGCCAAATCTAGTTGGTCTCTCTCAATTTGCTGTGTTCATACCTCATTGTAATACAGCTTCCTATTCCAGTTGCTTCTTTTTCAAGAACTGCAGGCGTGTGGAACTATTTTCCTGCTGACTGTTTTCCTCCTACCTATAACCTTGATCGTTTCAAGACTAAAGTCAATAGGCATCTCCTGTCTTTGCGATATGTATCTTTCATTCTTGTTGCATCAAGTGGCTTCATGGCTAGCATGGAGCGATTTCCATAAAAAAAAGAATGCATTCTTATAGGTCTTAATATTTCTAAATATTAATTTTCTAGTTTCTATACGAATATTTTTTAATGTGAATTCCTTTTTGTTACGTACAAACGGGTAACCGCTTATCAAGGCCTAAAAGCCACTCGAGGATAGGGGTTGTATATTTGGTAAATAAATAATCTCTAATTGATCAATTCTATATAAACCATAAATGGGACATTGGCAGGTGCTATTACTCCAGATTAGTGTAGACATGGGAATAATTGTTACTATGGGATGTCTCCTTACCCCCCCCCCCCCGCGAAAGCTTCCAAATTGAGGTCTCACTGCCGGATGTACTTTAAGATTATACGCAATATAGCTAAATAAAAAACAAATATCCATTGTTATTTATTATTTTCTCATATTATACGTACAGAAAGCTGAAATAAGACCTCATGTAGAGTAAGGCACTTTTCTTCAATTGTCTAATTTTTTTTTCTGGGATGGGGCATCCTATCGGATGCGAGATATTTACCCGCTATTTCAAAAACACCAACCGAGAGATCTGTTTAAGATTCTAACTTTCACTTTAAGCGCAATTTTTTCGATCTCCCTTGCACTTGGTTCACCGGCTATATTCGCCAGATAGTTTTTGATATTATTTTTATTAACCGAGTAGCTGCTATGATTACTGGAATGATGGAGATCTTCCTTACGTTCCAGTTTCTTTTTATGTACATAATACCTCAATTTTTAATTATCTTCTCTCTCTCTCGACTCTGTTAAAGCTAGCATCATTAGAGACACTGAATTTAACAAAATTTGCTACTATCCCCATCTTTTCCAACTTTATTGATTTCTTTTCACTATACCCCAACGCAGTAATATAGAAACACAAAAATAAATATTTATAATTATATATATATATATATATATATATATATATATGAATAAAGATAGGGATAAAATGATACGACGTAATAGAAAATGAAACAGTATAACCCAAAAAATATTATTTATGTATTCATCAACGTTTCGTTTTTATTGTAAGACTTTATCAGGATGAAGAAAAATGAAGAAAAAAATATTTCAAATTTATTACGTATACACGTATTTATTACGTATTTAATTAACACACATCTGAAATAAGAGAACATTTTCTATCCGAAATAACATATAATACGGAATTTCTATAAACGACACAGACGCAACTAAGCTTGTAATATAATATAAAAACATATACATTGTATTAATAAAAAGGTGGAAATTGCAAGACTCCTTCCACCATTATGTCTTAATTTGCTGCAGTTCGTGTTTATCCGTTACACCTCTGCATTGTATTGCCTTCTATAAATTATCTTTATAAATGTAATTACATTTTCGTCAGTAAATTATTAATTGAACCAAATAAAATAAAATAAAACTAATTTTCTCATTTTAATGTTATAGTATGTATGCAATTTTTGGATATAAATATTTTACCAAAGTTTCGATCTTTTAATACAAGAGGATTTACTAAGAATTTAATAGGCGTCATAACTTTCTATTCTACAGTTGAAATGCTCCCATTAGATATTTTAGCGTCATTCTTTTATTCAATCGATTAAAGCCAAAAAACAAATAGTTGACAGTTCTACGAAGAATCAGAAATGCATTCTGGGAGATATTATTTTAAAATTATTATTTTTTTATTTTACAATAGGACTTAAGAATTAGTTTTCTAATTTATCTTATTGCATTTTTACTTCCAAAAAATAATTGAAAAATAGTAAATATAGAAAAATTAAAACATGCAAGTCACGTAGAGACGAAAAACAGACACCCATACAGATCCAAGCGATATATAGTGTAAATGCCATTAGCAAATAAACTGTTTTAAATCGTATGCTTCTAGTGTTCCAGAAAGTTAGACATTGAAGAAAACATAGTTCTATTCCCAGAGTAAATATTTTACATTCTCTGTACGTATTTGAAAAAAAGCACATTTTTCTGCTGTTGTTTTTTTGTAGTTGTTATAAATTTAATAAACAAATCTGTTACTCATATGTACGAAGATAAATAAAATAAAAAAATCTACAATAAAAAATAAATTATTATGTAAACGCGACATACAACTTATTTTGGTAAGCGCCATTTGTATCTATAATGTAGATTGCATTTTAATTAATAAGTATTAATGGGAATCTGTTTTGAATTGAATCCAGCAGGGTGCGTATTGAACCGTGGTAACCTTGACATATTTTATTTTAGCTGTTAAATTACGGGGATAATTTTCAGACAGTTTATTACATATTTTCTACATTCAGAAAACAGTTATAAGAAAAATGTATGGTATCATTTCTATTTAAAAGAGTAAACACACATTTTAGCAATATTTTTCATGGCATTTTTTGACGCATTTAACTATGTTCAGTAGATTATTCTATGAATGATAATTTATATATATATATATATATATATATACACAAACAATGATGAAAGCAAGAATTTTCGTTTTAAATATAATTTAACGACTAGCGTTATTTGAAAAAGAAATAGACCAACATCAGTAGTAAGGAATATTAAAAAATCTTCTTGGCACAACTTCATATTGTAAAATAGCTGCTGGGCATCGACACGCATACACACACACACACATATATATATATATATATATATATATATATATATATGGGTGTGTCATGAGTAATACTATACAGTGAACATTCAATTGGTAATTGATACCGGCGGTTTCAGAAGGTGTAGGAAATCTAGCCCGATTAGAGAGGAAGAACTCTACAGCTCCAGCCAGCATTGACAAACCGATATATATATATATATATATATATATATATATATATATATAAGCAAACATTGTTAAAAAAAACAGAATTCTTCTGTTAAATTACACCTTTTTTTATTTTTCCAATTTGCCTAATGATCTTTTCTTTTGTTAAAATAATTTAAGAAAATAGTGTGTGTTCCATATGTATCACGAACGTTTTCGATTTTTCGTCGAATAATCATCGGGTGAAAAAAGCAAATGTACAAAAAACTGGAAAAAAGTGAATTTCAAAAGATAGCCAAGAAACTGGCATTGGAAGTCAGTTTGACTATATATAATTTTGTTTATAAAATTATTTTCTTTATCAGATTATTAAAATAATAATTATTATTTTATGAATAATTTTTCATGATGTTATTATTATTTTACATTATTTTATAAATAAAATATATAGACGTATCCATATATACGGTACGCCACACAATGTAAGGGAGAGTGACACCCTCACAAGACTTAAGTCAATGTTTCATCGTAGCTAATTGAACACGCTCACTTGCATATCGCCCAAACAATAACAATAACACACATATATATATATATATATATATATATATATATATAAATCACTTTTTTTACTATTTTACTTAAGTCTGCTTTCCATTATGTTATGTATTTCTTGTTTTCATTTTACTTCAGTCGAAGTTCTCAGAAAGTAAAGGGCCCCTTCCTGGGGCTAACACTTGATCTTTATATAAAATACATTAATATTCGAATATTCTATTAAAGTTCTTCTTTATCTCTCAAACGTTGAGTAAGTATAGAAGTTAAGAAAATTCATTTACCTTTCCCCAAGTGACCAGTTGAGTACGCTATAGTGTATCTTTCTTGTGGTCTCACACACACACATATATACATATATATATATATATATATATATATATATATACAGGGTGGGCCAAAATAAGGGTCCTATCTTTAAATTTGAATAACTTGAATTTGAATAACTTCCACAAAATAAAAGTTAAACTCACCAAACTTTATGTGTGTGTAGACTGACCCTTCCGAGATTTTTTGAAATAAACAAAACAAATTTTAGCCGAAAAACACTTCTTAAAACTTACAAAAACTAAAGTATTGTTTTTTACACTGTTTTGAGTTTTTTAAGCAAAAATAATGTTTTCTAAATGAGGGTACGTTCTTTAGGGCTAATACGGCTCATGCTTGCTTCGGAGGGGATCCTTTACTTATTCTAAAAAAAAAAAATTTTTTTTAAATCAATAAATAAAAAAGTTATGAATTTTTAAAAATAGGACCCTTATTTTTGCCCACCCTGTATGTATATATATACATTATATATATATATATATATATATATATATATATGTGTGTGTGTGTGTGTGTGTATAAGTGGGCGGTAATAAGTCTTCTGACGCCCGTTGAATTATGCTTTTCAAATATATCAACATGTTGTATTCGGTAACCCCCATTGATAAATAAGTCGACCTAATTACTTACTTGAGGGCTAGGTTTTAGGTTTAAGGCAATTTGTGTGAAATTATAGTAAATTGGCTTTCGTTCCTATCCACAATATTGTAAGAGGAGTAACTGAAAACCGTGTTACAAATTACACCACGCGTTCCAACACTAAATCGTCTTGCATTCCATCAGATATCATATTTCGAATTTTCTATGGTTATACGTAATAAAAGTGGCTAATATTAATGCTCAGGGTTAGGTTCGAACTCACAATACCTGTCTGTAATATGGCACGCTAATCGATTAAGCCACCTTGGCAATTTAGTACATAAATCCAAACATGCAGCTGCTCCTGTTTTGTTTAGACTATTTTCTTTCTTCTCTTTTTTTTTCTCCCATTTTTTGTTGGCGCTTAATGTGGGTCTTGGGAAATTGTTTGTTATTTTTTATGTTTATGGAAATCGCTCCAGACAACGCATGAAGCCATTTGATGTAAGGAGTCAAAAATTAAAAATATATAATACCACTTCAAGGTCAAAACTAAGCCAACAATAAGTGTTAGATGGATAGATTCTGATCTAGAAAAAAGGAATTCACCCCCGCTCCCCTTCAGAAACATCGCTCATCAAATGTGAGGGCAAAAAAACAAAAGAAAAGAAGCGAGAGTTACGACGCTGCCAAAAGTAAACACAAGGTTCGCTTTCTACTCCTCGGTTGGCGGTGTTATGAGTGGCAGCGGGAAGACTTCTGAGTGCGAGGGTAAAAGCTTCTCCACATTCTTTAAAAAATAAAATTTCGACGGGGATTAAATATTTAAATCGATCGAAAATACATTTTTTAAAAATAATTAGAACACGGACCAATATTTAGTATATATGAATGATCAAACAGATTTAATTATGCAGCTTCTTGTTAGAAAGCAATTAATTACAAACATACAATGGAAAATTAGGTCTATTATATATATATATGTGTGTGTATATATATATATATATATATATATATATGTATATATATACACTTTATAGTTGCATTCCAATGATCATAGGAAAAAAAATCAATCGAAAACCATTATTTTAATTTATTTTCACAATATCTTTATTTTTATATTTCGATGAGAACATCTATTTTTCTTCCTCTGAGAAAAAAATGTTTAATTTATTTTTCCAAATTTAATACCTTTTCTATATCTAACGCGCGTTTTACAGCAAAGTCAAGAGAATATATATATATATATATATATATATATATATATAAAGATAGGTGAATGAAGAGTGATAAACATGTACGAATGTCCAAATTTATTTCAACTTCGAGTGTTCAATGCAAGGTATATTCGGTAATAAAATTATGTTTATTATTCTTTCCGAAGTTGAAATAAATCTGGACATTCGTATATGTTTATCACTCTTCTATCAGCTATCTGTATAATTGCTCTATCTCGTATATTGAGCTTAAACCATGTCACTATACGTCCTATTTACTAAAAGTATACTTTTAGTTTCATATTTTATTATATATATATATATATATATATACATATATATATGTATATGTATATTTATATATGTGTGTGTATGTGCATGCGTGTGTGTGTGTGTGTGGGTGGGTGTGTAGGTATTTACTAATAGTTAGTGCAATGCTGGAAACCGTAATGGTTTAAGAGAATATGGAGAAAATATAATTGAAAACAATGTTCAATTAATTGTTTTCGTTTTTCTTCTCTTTCATCATTCCTATTTCCTGTATTGCTTTCAGCCTGAGTAAACACCTATATACTTATTCATCAGCAATGCGTTAAGCAAACTATGATATCATTACATACATATGACATTTAAGAGATTGAGATCTGAAAAACGTATTTATTACAGAAGAAACTGTTCATTTTAGTCGGAATCAAAATATTACACAAAAAATCTATTTTTGTATCAAGTTTGTTTTAATGTTGAGTATGTGCTCGGGTCTTTGAAACTCCTGTCTGCTAAATTTTTTGTTAAAACTAAAAAGATTATTAAACATGGAAAACAGAAAATAGAGATAGATTTACGGATACCAAAAAAAAAACAAAAAAAAACAACTACTTACGTTGGTTGTTCTTTTTGTTGTCTGTTTGTATTCATTTGTTTTACCGAATATTTTTCTTCCGAATTAAGGAAAAAGCTGAGTGACTACACTATCTTAAAATATTTTTCGGGATTTTATTGATTTTTATTTGAAATTTCTATCAAGACGTGATACGTGACTGCCAATGCGAAACAATTTTATTTTCAAAACAATTTTTTAATACAAAAAAATAATAATACATTTTTATGGTTCATGCAAAAATAGACAAAATAAACACACACACTATATATATATATACATATATATATATATATATATATATATATATATACACATATACATACATATATATACATATATATACATATATATACATATAATATATATATATATAGTACATAAAATGATTATGCTTTTGATATGTCATAACCTTGGTTTCACGAGGTCTCGCGATCATCAGATGGCGTAATATACGAATTTGGAATCAAATTCACGTTTTGATATGTCCCCCTTCTTATTAAAAATAGAAAGTAATAAAAAATAAAGAATAAAAAAGCCGGTATTTCTCATTATAAACAAAAGGGATGTAGTTGTTGTTGTTAATAATAATAATAATAATAATAATAATAATAATGATATTAATAATAATAATAATAATAATAATAATAATGAAGATAAAATGTAAGAGTTGCTTATACATAAACAATGACATACACACGCATATTAAGTGATCACGTCGGATTAAAAAAAAAATCAGACCCAAATAACATTCAACCTTGTAAAAGGAAAATTTACTCATCACTAGCCAATTTTAATTTGTTATTGGTGTACCGTATTATTGACAATATAATAATTTGCAGAGTAGAACGTTGACCTTGGGTTTATTTTCGGCAGCCTCGAAACTCTCGGTTCCCTTATTTTGTATTTCAGTCCCCATATTTCATGAGTAATGTTTCTGACAAAGGGGGAAAAATTACAGTTGTTTTTTTGTCGAAATCTATCCATCTAACACTTATCGTTTGGTAGTTTTTGTTACAGTTAAGTAGTAATGTTGTTGTTTTTTTTAGCTCCTTACATCAAGTGGCTTCATACCTTGTCTGGAGCGATTTCCATTACTATAATAATAATAATAATAATAATAATAATAATAATAATAATAATAATAATAATAATAATAATAATAATAGCGTTCTTAGCTAGAATTCATTTTAGAATGTCATTAGTCCGGCCAGACGATTGCTGATATGAAACATTTTAGACGAATAACCTAAATTTAAATAAATAAATAAAAATCAACTAGGGGGCTTACTAATTTTTAATTGAATAATATAATAGGCGTTTTCTACTTTAAGTTTAAAATACGCAAATAAATGATCATTGAAATATAAAATGTTTTCACTGCATCCCGGGCAACGCCATGCAGCTACAGCTAGTACGATGTAATATTGGTTCCATGCTACAATTGCAGAAAGCATTGATGTGATATATTTCGCACATATCTACGGGCATTTCTATAATGTGTGTTTAACGTAATTAATACAACGTCATACGTCACGATATTTTCGACACGAACAACCACCATGCGTCGACCTTAATCCCCGCAATCTTTTATCAGCGTTGTTCTCTCATGCTGGGGCAGGGAAAGAAATTAAAGACACTGACATAAATAAACATATAAATAATTAAAGTATATTAAGAGTCGCACCTCCCGACTCCGTGTCAGGAGGAGGCGGAACTCTACCACAAAACAGCGCCCCCCCCCCCCCCCGATTCTCGTCAAGCCACACACAGCTCAATGAATATAGAAAGCGATTAAATTAACTTTTATGTTCTTGTTAGCTCTTTTCAATTTGTCTGAGATTTTTGTCGTTTTTTTTATCTTTCCTGACAATTTCCTACTTGGCCTTTTGGCTAAGATCAAAGTGTAGTATCTGTTCCGATGGATACTGCCCCCCATAGACTGGTGTTGTCTTGGCCTTCGGGTCTTGATTTACGCCGGTCTATGGATCTTTCCTGTGCAGTTCTAGGAGGTCCACCCTCCCAGGCTTCGCCTCACCTCCTTGGGGAGGAGTAAGTTTATTGCTTACTGCCTGAGGCGCCCCTACCGGGGAATGCCGACGGGGCTGCCCAGGTAATTTTTAAACCCCATTTTCCCGACCCGACCTTGGGTCACATCTTACTTGTGGGAGTAAGATAAAACTGGCCTTGTGCCTAACTCCTGGAGAGGAGTAAATCAATACTCACTAACAAAATGAAAATAATAATAATAATAATAATAATAATAATAATAATAATAAAGTACCAGAGAATTTAAAAGGGATATGGAGCATGAAGAAAGTCAATATAATACCAATAATCTAGGAACAGTCCGACAATACCTGGAAAAAGACTGGGAGAAATTGGAATCGAAGGGATCACTGAGACCATACAAATGACGGCAATGATGAAAACAGCTGCAATCTTGAGGAAAATCCTCGAATGCGGAAACCAACCCGCATAAGCTACAAACGGTAACCAGTCACATGGATGTGACAACATGAAGAACACCGCCACATGAACCCAAGAAACGGAAACGGCAAGACACTTCATAAACTCCGCCCCCCCCCCCAAAAAAAAGTGATGGCACAAGGCTCAAAATAGTTCTGAAAGATCGAGGAGGATGGAACGACCGAGGAGGGAGAGCACTAATCATACCTCCACTGGAAGAGTGCAGTGGGGAGAGTAATGCGGCATTAGGGGAGGCTTATTAGCACCCAAATCTCAGAGGAGACCAATGGTCGTTACGGGCTAAAAATCAATGTTAAGCAGCTGTACATAATTATATACAAATCCATCTGTGTCGTCAGAAAATAGTATCTATCTACCTACCTATCTCGCTTTATCTCTCTCTCTCTCTATAATATATATATATATATAATATATATATATATATATATATATATATATATATATATATATAGATATGTATAATGTTTATAAATAAATATTAAATCATTAATATCTACAGACGCTATATATATATATATATATATATATATACCAATATTAATTTAAAATAAATAATATTAAATTTTTTTTTAAAAAATGTATATATATATATATATATATATATATATATGTGTGTGTGTGTGTGCATGTATGTATGTGTGGGTGTCTGTAGGTATTTAATTTATATATATATATATATTATATATATATACGAAGCCTGTCTAAAACGTATCCGACGTTAGGCGAGAAAAGATATTTCAAATACGTGACAAGGCTAAGGCCATAATAACCTTCAAATGAGGCCCCTTGTGCTTGTACATACTTCACCCACCGATCCATCCACTGTCGGAAACACCTCCGGAATTTTCTTTTGGAATAGTATTCATCTCCGCCGACGCGTTCCGCATTATCTCTTTTTTTCGCACCCTCTACACACTAGTTGCACTCCGAACAGTTCGGGGGCTGCTAGAATGCTGGGCACTATCCGGTAATATGCGGCCATTTTTGAATCGGTTGAACCACTCCTTAAATTGTGTTACACCATCGCATCTTCTCCAAACACCTGCTACATCTAACGCGACGGCGGAGATGAAAATTTGAAATGTATTGTTTCATTGACACGGGCCAAAAAGTAGGTTTACAGTTATCATTTAATATTTGAATTTTTTTAACTAGGTTATTCGAAAAACTTCAACCATATAAAAAATAGTTAAATAACTGTAAACCCTGTTGGGCCACCCTGTATATATATATATATATATATATATATATACCCTTGTAAATGAAACCATCGTACATTTCTCGAATCCGTAATGTATAGATTTTAAATAAACAATCTGTATAAATGTTAATTATATTTATATATATATATATATATATATATATATATATATGTGTGTGTGTATATATATATATATGTTTGTATATATATACAATTTTAGTATATATATATATACATTCATATATGTGTTTATTATATATATGTTTATTATATATATATACATTTATATATATATATGTGTTTATTATTATATATATATATATATATAGTAATTATATATATATATGTTTATTATTATATATATATATATAGTAATTATATATATATATGTTTATTATTATATATATATATATATAGTAATTATATATATATGTGTTTATTATTATATATATAGTAATTATATATGTGTTTATTATTATATATATATATAGTAATTATATATATATGTGTGTTTATTATTATATATATATATAGTAATTATATATATATATATGTGTTTATTATTATATATATAGTAATTATATATATATATATATGTGTTTATTATTATATATATATATATAGTAATTATATATATATATAGTAATTATATATATATATGCTTATTATATATATATATGTGTTTATTATTATATATATATATATATATATAGTAATTA
>OY744534.1:54453383-54465883 GCA_963556195.1 Sepiola atlantica | reverse complement strand
CATATAGTGTCAATAATTATATATATATATTTATATATATATATATATATAGTGTGCTTTTATTGTTTTGTATATATATGTATATATATATACATATATATATACATATATATATAGTGTGTTTTTATTGTTTAGTATATATATGTATATATATATACATATATATATAATAATACATGTATATATATATATATATAGTGTGTGCTTTTATTGTTTTGTATATATATGTATATATACATATATATATATATAATATATATATATATATATAGTGTGTGCTTTTATTGTTTTGTATATATATGTATATATACATATATATATATAATATATATATATATATATAGTGTGTGCTTTTATTGTTTTGTATATATATGTATATATACATATATATATATAATATATATATATATATATAGTGTGTGTGCTTTTATTGTTTTGTATATATATGTATATATACATATATATATATAATATATATATATATATATATATATATAGTGTGTGCTTTTATTGTTTTGTATATATATGTATATATACATATATATATATAATATATATATATATATAGAGTGCTTTTATTGTTTTGTATATATGTATATATACATATATATATAATATATACATTATATATATATAGTGTGCTTTTATTGTTTTGTATATATATGTATATATATAATATATATATAGAGAGAGAGAGAGAGAGAGTGCTTTTATTGTTTTGTATATATATGTATATATACATATATATATAATATATACATTATATATATATAGTGTGCTTTTATTGTTTTGTATATATATGTATATACATATATAGTGTGCTTTTATTGTTTTGTATATATATGTATATATACATATATATATATATATATATATAGTGTGCTTTTATTGTTTTGTATATATATATATATAATATATACATATATATATATATATATATAGAGAGAGAGAGATTGATAGAGAGAGAGAGAGAGAGAGAGAGAGAGAGAGAGATAAGTAGATATATAGATAGAATAACTGGCTGTATCTACCAGCGTTACTCAGATTCTTTTTACTTTAATTTTTGTTTCGTTATTTTTTTCCAAGTCATAATTTTTTTTTTGTAAATAGGATAATAAAAAAAATACATTTTATTATTAAGCTATTGTTTAGTCATTCATATAATTCAACTAAATTGTTATAACACTATAACTAATTCTTTATTGATAGACTATATGTTAATAGCTTCCAAAACGTTCAGTATGCTCAGATGTACCTTTCTATTTGACAGTTACAATGCTTTCAAACTCCTTAAAAAATATTCAGGGTCACGAAGTAATTCATTCCGTTTTTACAATTAACAAAAAAGATAAATTTCTGACATTTTTTTAATGAATGATAAACCAAACGCATCATAATTGATTTGATTTTGTAATTTTATTATTTGTTTTACTTAACGTTAAGATATTAGTTAGGTTTAAAAATGAGTGCAGCTTTTTTTTTACTTCGATATTTTTTGAAGAAAGTGAATACGGCACAAAGATACTGAAGTCATACACATATACACACGCACATGCGCGCACACACACATACACACACACCCACCCACTCATTAATAGAAATTCGAATATCGTCGCAATTTTCGTATCGTGAAAAATTGCTAAGTCACTCAATTATGTTGAGTTGTAAAATAACGCGATTTGTTTAGAAAGTTAATTCCTAAAAACTTTTAAGCAATGGTTCAAATGAAAATGTATTTCACTCATAACTTGAATTGAAGGAACAACATGAGTAATGTGTATCATACGTTGAGCCTTAGAGGAAATATGATGCCATATATATATATATATATATATATATATATTGAGTGACAGTAGATACCCTTGTAAGGCTGCCTGCGCGTTTAATTGTGAAGAAAGGGTTAGGAAAATAACTATCATACCTCTGTGGAGTTGACAGTGCAAGAAGATAGGAAACAATGCCGATATATATATATATATATATATATATATATATATATATATATATATATATAGTAACAAATGTTTGTGTTAAATTCGATTAAATGAACATATAAATATATATATATATATATATATACAAATGAATGTATACATATATATATATATACTTACACAAACACACACACATATATATAGATAGATACATACACACAAATATATATGCATATATACATATACACAAATATATATGCATATATACATATACACAAATATATATGCATATATACATATACACAAATATATATGCATATATACATATACACAAATATATATGCATATATACATATACACAAATATATATGCATATATACATATACACAAATATATATGCATATATACATATACACAAATATATATGCATATATACATATACACAAATATATATGCATATATACATATACACAAATATATATGCATATATACATATACACAAATATATATGCATATATACATATACACAAATATATATGCATATATACATATACACAAATATATATGCATATATACATATACACAAATATATATGCATATATACATATACACAAATATATATGCATATATACATATACACAAATATATATGCATATATACATATACACAAATATATATGCATATATACATATACACAAATATATATGCATATATACATATACACAAATATATATGCATATATACATATACACAAATATATATGCATATATACATATACACAAATATATATGCATATATACATATACACAAATATATATGCATATATACATATACACAAATATATATGCATATATACATATACACAAATATATATGCATATATACATATACACAAATATATATGCATATATACATATACACAAATATATATGCATATATACATATACACAAATATATATGCATATATACATATACACAGATATATATGCATATATACATATACACAGATATATATGCATATATACACAAAAAATATATATTTATATATATACACACAAATATACACGCATATATTTATATATATATACACACACACAAATATAGATGCATATATACACACAAATATACATCCATATACACACACACATATATATGTACATATATATATACACACATATATATATATGTATATGTATATATTTATAAATATAGATGCATATATACACACACACACATATATATATATATATATATATATATGCTAAACGATGTCGATTATTCGAGTTAGTTATAACAGGTAAATGATGTCAATAGCGCCCCGTAGGATACGAGCGGTACACCAACGTCTCGGCCGAGAGTCAGGGCCATTTGATGATGTTCCTGGGGGTGGGGGTACTTGCGTAGGGTGGGGACTCCCTTGTTGCAGTCTATAAATCGTATGAGTCGTGGGAATCTACGTAGGAAGAGAAGACAAACTCGACTAAGACGTCAGTCAAATTCACAGGATTCTCCTCGAGTCGATGCACATGATAAATGGACCAGTTTGAAATCGCACTTTCCAACTACGAGTGTCGGTGGGGGGGGGGGAGGGTGGTAGGATTAATATAACAATCACGGACACCTATTGATCGACTCAGTAGGAGATAGGCATCTGTCATCAATTCATCAATATAGACATGTGTGTATGCAGTTGAGGGGCGGGTGGGGGGGGGGTCGAAGTTTTTATTATCGGGATGACTGTTGAGGATAAGCTCTTGTCAGCTGTTTAAAGATCCTAAAGGATAAGCTTATCAAAAAGTGCCTGACATAAGTCCAGCTCCTGGCCTTCTCATGGAGGAAATGTTTGTAAAAGACGGTTTATTGACGTCTTAAAACCGGTTTGTTTCGGACTGACAGAACTCGTCATTTTTGGATGACTGTCGACAAGAGTGATCTCGTTTATTTCAAAACCGGGTTTATAAGGCTATTTCAGCTAGATCTATGGCAGAGCCTACGTGATAAAAAAAAATATGCGGCTAAAGTGATTACCAGTTATCTTGCCTTGGCACGTCTGGGGATTAGCATCATGGTGACGCAGGGCGTGGTACTTGTGTTGTACGAGCGTTTATCACTAATTCAAAAGTCTCTCTGCGATATCAGCTGTCACCAAACAATGAACATATGACGCTTGGCTATGGCCTTGCTTCAGTCCTTGCAGATCAGGAACTGATCTAAAAAGCCACTCGTGAAGTTAAGGACGAAAAAGAGATACCAGTGAACAAATGTTATGAGACGGAAATACGACATGAAAAGAAACTGGAATCTTAGGAAAATCTCCATCATACCAGTAATTATAGGAGCAACAGGACTAAATAATTTTAAAAGCTATCTGGCGAGTATACCCGGTGAACCGAGTGCAAGAGAAATACTAACAACTGCACTTAAAAGGACGGTTAGAATCTTAAAAAGATCTCTAGGCTGTAGTGTCTGAAATAGCCGGTGAATGTTTGGCATCCGGTAGGATGCCCCATCTCCAGCAAAAATAGAAAGATAAGATAAATAAAAAAAGGGAGAAATATAAAGATAGGTATGTGTATATATTTATATATTCATATGTTCAGAATGATCTCATAAACTAATGAACCGATCATTATGAATTTTAGAATATATATCATAGGCAACACGGTAAGTAACATGGGCTTATATTTTTAGTGAATTTTAACAATTAGGTGTGTAAATATATAAAGTTAGGGATGTATATATAATATTTATATAGAAGATAAACTCCTAAACTAATGAACCGATCATTATGAATTTTAGAATATATATTCTCGGCAACACGGCACATTATTTTTTGTAAACTTTACTATTTAAGAGGTGCGCTCCCCACTCCTAAACTCGCACCGTTCATCTTCCCATCCAACACTTTTAAAATATGTAACATCACAAAAAATAGAGAAAAGAATTGCTCTACATACAAATTTTAGGTTATATTACGTAATACTTTTTTAAAGAGATCGGTGCCCGCACGTGAATGTCAATAAAATGTATGCGCTTGGTAAAATCCTAAACTATACAATTTATTAATTATGTAATATATATTCTAGGCAACAGGTTTAGTAACGTGGCACATTATTATTTTGTAAACTTAAAAATGTAGTGGTCTGTTGCATACTACACCCCCCACCCCCAAAAAGTAAGGGCATCAAATTTAAAACTAATGCTATATTTATTGCTTATACCCGTGTATATATATATATATATATATATATATATATATATAAATGAATTAGATCATTTTTTACTTTATAAGGAACAGTCAAAAATTTGCTTAATTAATTAAAAAAGCAGAATACACTTTTCACCTAATAAACGTATTTTTATCGATCAACCAACGTTTAATTTGAACTCTGAACGTACATTTTGAATAAGTTCTTATTAAAGAAGTAACCCTTACCTCACTATAAGTGATTTGTTCTTGCGAGTAGAATTATAGTTACCTTATTTATATAAAAACAATCACACAAAAGACACATATGTATAGAGCCTATATAAATCGCGCTGATACATACAATTGCTATTACGTATTGCTTCGATAATTTTGAAATTATTATTCAGTCGTTTACACATAATAATTACACGCATAAACTTTAATTTATGATATACATTCATATGTTGTGTGTTCTTATAATTTTATATACAAATAGAAACACACACACTGCAATATATGAAATATATATATGTGTGTGTGTGTGTGTGTGTGTGTGTATTATATATATTTGTTGCAAATCGTTAGATAGGCGGTACAGTTATATAAGCCACACTGACAATAGTTAGTGAACATGAAACATATCTCTCTGTGGATCATTAATATATATATATATATATATATATATATATATATATATATATATGGGTTTGTGTGTGTATGTATATATAAATATTTATAATCCACAGACATATATGTTTCATATTCACTAACTAATGTCAGTGTGGCTTATAAAACTGTACCGCCTATATAACAATTTGCAACTCCAATCAAACAGTATTTATTATTTGGCCACCGTTACAGTCATAATTACATGGTAGAAAACTATTTGATTTGCGAATATACTAAGTTTTAGAAACTGTTCGATCTGCCAAGCGGTAGAACATTCGAAATATTGATTAATTAGAAACTTTTGATATTTCTCCCAAAGTGCTCGACATAAACGAAGCTTTAATAATAATATTTGATAAAAATATATGTATTACCTAAATACCCTTGAATCATAAGCGTCTACCAGTAGCTTTATATATATATATATATATATATATATATAGCAAGTAAGCTATGCAAATATATTCATGGCAATTAAGGTACACAGAAGCTCCTGCGTTTCATTCTCGGGGAGAATCTTCAGGCTAAAATGCATTTTAGCCTGAATACCCCCCCCCCCCCCCGGGATGAAACGCAGGAGCCTCTGTGTAGCTTAATTGCCATAAATATATTTTTATAGCTTACTACCTAGCACTACTTACGTATCGAGCACTGTTGAAGTAAATACTGAAAATTGCTACATAAAAAATTATACCTCTTTATAAAATTATATGTGGATACATGAAATACTAATATATATAAATATATATATATATATATATTATTTAAAAGTTTCTAGGTAACACTATTTAATATAGATTTGTTCAAAGAAACTTTTCGTAAGGAATCTTAGCTTCACAAAAAGAATAGAAGCCTAATACTCTTGCAAAATCAGAACTTAATCGATATTGTTTTTGAAGCTAAACAGTTACATTTAATAATTCATCTATATTTTATTGGAACTATTTTTCACAAATTTCTCATCAGAAGTTCTACATCATTTTGTCGTTTAGACACTTGTATGAAGAAAGAACAAACGGCGCGTTGTTTGTATGGGTTATGAAATAAATTGCTCTTCAAACAATTGTAAAATAGCTTTTGCTAGAAATTACTTTTGAAATTAGCTTAAAGCTAGCATTAATAGTTATAAAAAAATATATATAGATATATAGATATAGATAGATATAGATAAATATTTATAGATGTATATATATATATTCAAATATATATTAGATATTAACGTATAGATATATGTAATATATATTAACGTACATATATAATTCGTAAACATATACAAGCATATGTTAATATGTAAATATACAAATAAATGTTTACAATATTACTATATGCTATATAAAAATATATAGTACATATTTTAAAACACACACACACACACACACATATATATATATATATATATATATATATATATATATATATATATATATTATATATATATATATATAACGAATACACATTTGCTGTAAAAAAGAACAATAAAGTGCTGGATCGTAAGTTTTAAGAGAGCTGATATAAATTATCTTATTTAAAAATTATACATTACAATTTCTGTTATCCGAAACAGTGGGGTTTCATTGTAACGGAAAGACGTTTTATGGGTTAAAAACACGCCATTTGAATGTTGTTTTCCCGTATTTCTTTTCATGCATTATTGCTTTATCTTCGTGATTTAAACCGAATCGAAAGGGCCATCTGTCCGTAACAATGAACCCCTGGTTCGCCTAACAGAAACACTGTAAGATATAATATGTTAAATAAAATTTATATATATATATATATATATATATATATATATTAGTATTTGATGTATCCACATAACATTTTAGAAGGAGATATAATTTTTTATATCTCAATTTTCAGTGTTTACTTCAACAGTGCTCGATACGTAAGAAGAGCTAGGTAATAAGCTATGAAAATATATTTATGGCAATTAAGCTACACAGAGGCTCTCGCGGTTAATCCGGGGGGGGGGGAGAGATCTTCAGGCTTAAACCAACATTGGCCTGAAGATTACCCCCGGGGATAAAATGCGGGAGCCTCTGTGTAGCTTAATTGCCATAAATATATTTTCATAGCTTACTATATATATATATATATATATATATATATATATTTGATCCTATCGTGATAAGGAGATTCTTGATATTAAAGATATAGCATAAATATAGGAAATATTGAGATACTGAAAAAAATAAAATTGGGTAGTTAACAAGTTTATTAAATCATCAGGTTGTCAAGCAATAGTATAATTAACTGAACTTTTATCCATGGATTTTCAAAGTAGTACTCTTCTCCTCAAGGAAAAAAACAATAAAAAACTTAAAAGAATATATATTTAAAGCAAAATTCTTTCAAAATTTATGGATGAAAGGTCAGTTTATTATATTTCTTGCTTGCACACCTGATGATTTAATAAACTTGCAAATTTTATTTTTTTCATCATTATATATATATACATATATATATATACATATATATATATATATATATATATATATATATATATATATTGAATACAGGCATGCTTTTGATCTGAATTATTTCATTTTACTTCCGTCGAAGTTCTCAGAAATCAAGGGGCCCCTTCCTGGGACCAACACTTGATCTCTATATGAGATACATAGATATCCGAGTGTTCCATTAAAGTTCTGATTTACTTGTAAAACGTTGAGTTATTAAAGAACTGAAGAACATTTACTTTCCCAATTGACCAGTTAACTATGTTATAGTATATCTTTCTTGTGGTCTCTTGGTATTACTGGATGCAAGGACAAGAATTCATCTAGTCTTGTGGAGTATCCAGCTTAGTGCTGTTATTATATGCAACATCACTTGGAGAAGGTGCATCATTCTTCGTATAAGCAAGTATGTAACTATACCGAGGTGATCTTATTTGGGCTTCGAATACTATGTTATTTTTAATATTTGGTTAGGGTTTACGTGTAGGGTGAAGTATCCTCATGTCAGGTTGTCCTGACAAACCCTTGTGCAAAGAGACCGAAGACACTCGAGGATGGTGTCTAGTAGGTAATTATACAGCCCATCTATAAAATGTAACAACTCTTATTTAAAAAAAAAAAGCAATGATACAGGGCCGGCAGACAGTTATAAAAGTGGGAAGGTTCTCCTAAAAAGTGGGGGCACCCGGTTAAACACATGCATATCAACTTTCTTATTGATGACCGTCAAGTGGGGGGGGGGAGGTAAGCCCTCCCCCCCCCCCGTGCCGCCGTCCATGGATTATAATCGTTACTTGACTATTTTTCAATGTTTTCAGTGTTGGGTCAGATGATTTTTTTGTATTAATATAAACCCGAGAGGGGGGGGGGGGCTTTTTGACCGAAAGACGTCAAGTGGTTAAACAAATGCAGGGGTCAATCTGTCCAGTTAATGCATGTATGCATGTAGTGTCGCCTGTTTACAGGCCTCTCCAGGGGGTGGGGAAAATTTAGACACAGTGTTGCTTTTCAATGTGAGAAAAATCGAAAATCCAGCTTCCCCCGAAAACGGGAACTCCGTATTGGGAGAGAATATTTTCTATAAATTACCTCAGTCTAGCAGAACTTCTTTCTCTCTAACTGAACAGAGCTGATGTTGTTTTTTTTATATTAAACTGAAAACCGGAAGTGCAAGAAAGGTACTCACCGATGCTATTGTCTCTTATCAATGAAATCACAATTTTATGACCCGGTCAGACTTGCACGCTGAAGGTAGCCTACCTAAGTTGGGCAACATCAGAAAGTGTTAATAAGTTTTGACGAATTACGCTGCACGCAACACTGATTTTATTTATCTTCCTCCCACAAGGTAAGATGTGACACAAGGTCGGGAAAGTGGGATTTGAAAAGCCAGCGCTCGAGAAGGTGAGCACTCTGGCCTACAAAAAAATGCCTGGGCAGTCCCGTCGGCATTCCCCGGTAGGGGCGCCTCATGCAGTAAGCGATAAACTTACTCCACCGCAAGGAGGGTAGGCAAAGCCTGGGAGGGTGGACCTCCTAGAACTGCACAGGACAAATCCACAACCCGGCGGAATCAAAACCCGAAGGCCAAGACGATACCAGTCTATAGGGTGTAGTATCCATCGGAACAGATACTACAATTGATCTTGGCCACACGCAACACTGATTTTGCAATAAAATAACTTATTTTAACAAAATATTTTTGCGAAGAAACTGCTCAGCTAAGATAGTCAGATCCAACACACACACACACACACACACACAAACGCACACACTTCAATGAATAAATTAACATGAATTAGAGAGTTTTCGCCATAGCAATAAACTTATTATTGTCTCTGTGTGTATTTCTCGCGATTACGTCACTCCAACATTTATTTAATTTTTTTTTTTATTCACTAGTAATCGAATACTTATTGAAATCCAAATTGCACTGCCATGAAATAAAATCAATTTTTAAAATCCGAAAAACGTTAAGATTAAAGTACATTAACATTTTTCGAAAAGGCGATATGCAATAACTAAAACAGTGTATATTTTGTTAAGATTATGACATGCTGAACGTATTGGGATCAAAATCAATAGAGTATTACGTGTTAATAGAAAAAAAAACAGCCTTTAACACTTTTTATAGACACAAAACGTGTAAAAAAAAGAAGTAAAATCTTTTATAAAGTTATAAAAATAGTATATTTAAAAAAGAATCAAATAGTTTATTAAAATGTTTCTCAATATATTTTTTATAAATAATTTAATTTAGATTATTTTTATATAAGTCGCTAAAATAGTTTACTTCTTTTCATCAAACGTACTTCTGATTCCGGTTTTTAGCTAATAACCTCGATTCAATCTTGGAAATAGGCCGATCATACTAAGATATTTACTCATTTAAAAGTGTTTTCCTTCAAATTTTAATCATAATACGAAATTGATTTTAACTCCAAAACATTCAACATATCATTATCTTTTTTTTTAAATAACATCTTTATCGCCCATTCACAGTTTTATATCGCCTATTAAACATTTTTAACCGGAGTCTAATCTTCAAGATTACCTAAAACCTGATAAAACATGATTTCATTACGAAATTTAATCCACTAGAAAGCATTTTTTCGATGTTAGTCATAGTGTTATAACAATTTTGTTATTTTAAAATCCTTTAAAACATAATAATTTGGAAACACATACTGGCATATTTTTTTAAAAATCGAAAGTATTTACGCTATTGAAAGACGGTTGATTGGTTTTATTGTAAAACCGATTTCTTTAAAACCTTCCATCTATATTAAAGATTAGTGTGTATATATATATATATATATATATATATATATATATATATATATGATATGCACGCTTGAACTTGAGTTGAGCACGGTTCTGAATAAATAAAGTTCCGAAATATAATATCATACGGAGTTTCCACCAGTCCATCTTGATACAGGTATTACATAACATTGTATTAGTGTGTAGATAGACAGATATATGTGTGTTTGGGAATAAATATATATATATATATATATATATATATATATATATATATAGCATTAGATAAAATGAAACAATAAAATAAGGTGCGAATCAAATTGTATTACAATTCAGAGTTCAAGCAAAGTAATTGAAAGTCCTTAACCCATGGGTTTTCAAAGAAAATTCTTCTCGTCAGAGGATCATTACCGCAGTGGAATTACAGCGAGTAAATAAAACTTTACTTTGAAAACATAAAAATAAAGATATAAAAATATAATAATAAGCAAAATTAATAAAAAATTCCTAATAAAAATAAATATATGCAACACAAATTGTATCGGCCAAACACATATATTTAAGTTGAAATACCCCATCAAGGTACGGCTAGAAATAATATTGATTAAAGTAGAATCAGGAGTCAAAATATCTACGTCAACCATCAGATGTATTTTCACAAGTTTCGTTCAGAAGTTATATTTATATATATATATATATGTGTGTGTGTGTGTGTGTGTGTGTGTGTGTACACATTGTATTAAGGGTGAAACTATTTAACTTGTTCCACCATTATATGTCTTATTTGCTTCAACTTGTGTCTATCCGTCACACCTCTGCATTGTATTGCCTTCTAAGAATCCCATTTGTATATACAAGTTAACAATGCTTCAAGCTAACCACATAAATCTCTTATATATATATATATATATCAATCCCGTCACGCAAAAAGTAGCGAGTAAAAACGTCCAAACGAAAACGTTTCAAGTATTTAGGGGAAGGGAAAAAGAAAATAGCAAGTCAGACAAGCCCCTGCCGTCTGACATGAAATCGGAAAGAAATCCTTCTTTATTTCCCTAATGAGGTGTTTTCTTTAAAATTTTCCTTTCTTCTTTCCATACCGCTTCATAGTTTTTTTCTTCTTTTTTTAAACATTCTATTTTTAGACGTTTTATTTCTGTCTAATTGCTTGTTTTATTTTTATTACTTTAACTATTGAGACGTTATTTTATACGAATATCAATATTAGCGCGATGACAGGGGAAGCATAATTGTTTTCCGCCATTTTTGACGTACGATATACATTCGTAACATATATGTCTTCATATAATTACTTTCCCCCAAAATGTAAACAGTATTTTCAACAAAAAAAAAAATGATTACAAGGCAAACAACAAAAAGAACGTATAGAGTCAATGAGCAAAACACACATGAAAGTACGACTCCCGGGCAACGCGGGATAGATAGCGCTAGATTGGAATAAATGCTTACTCGAAATTTGAACTTT
>OY744534.1:54433383-54438383 GCA_963556195.1 Sepiola atlantica | reverse complement strand
CTTTATATATATTTATATATATATATATATATATTTATTTATTCTGGTACAGAAAAATTAGTACAACATTCGTACCGTCGGTTTCAAGCACGGAAGGTCTTATCCATCCGGCTCTCTTCAGCTTCTGTTGTCATCCCTGATGACAACAGAAGCTGAAGAGAGCCGGATGGGTAAGACCTTCCGTGCTTGAAACCGACGGTACGAATGTTGTACTAATTTTTCTGTACCAGAATAAATAAATATTATGCTCTTAATTTTTAACTTTAATTCTTAATTAATCGAGCACTCTGCTGGGATTTTTCCTACCATTCTACAAAGAAGTATATATATATATATATATATATATATATATATGAAGAGAGAGAGAGAGAAAAAGTATAGTGCAGTATTAGTGCAGTTCCAACGAGAGAAAAGTATATATATATATATATATTGTCATCCACAGACATACTGTTTCGCTGTATAACATATATTCAGTGCGGTTTGACTAGTACCTATCGTAAGACAGATATCGAACCTACAACAATCTAGTTGATAAACTGTAGCTCTACACATGTACAATGTTTTCATATAACATTGACCGCCACTTGACAGTGCTTCATTTGTAAATTTACAAATAACTTTGCATTACGCTAAATAGTAGCAGTCAATATCATTGACGACAGTATTCAATGCGAGAAGAATGGCTTTAAATAATATATATATATATATATATATATATATATATATATATAATTTATTATTTTATGTATATACACATATTATATTAAAAGGTGCTATAATATATTATGTATAGATTTTTGTTTCGCTATTCATTCAACAGGTTTAAATACGCGAGTAGAGCTTAGTAGTAATAGTATTAAAAAAATATATATGAAGCAATTAAACTGCTCAGAGGCCTCCACGTTTCATCCCCGTATGCAATCGTCAGGCTAAATGCACAGATTTTGTTTGATGTATTCTATAACACAAACTGTACATTATATATATATAGTGTAAAACACTTTTTTAATATAAAAACTTTAATATTTTATAAAAAATATTTATATATATATATATATATATATATACATATATATGTGTGTATATATATATGGAGAGAGAGACAGAGAGATAGATAGAGAGAGAGAGATAGATAGAGATAGAGATAGAGATAGAAAGAGAGAGAGAGAGAGATAGAGATTCATGATATAACTAATAAAGTTGTATTTCTCCTGTGGAGATTAGCTGCTTCAAACGCACTTAATCAGCAAATAATTTGAAATAAAAGCACGTTTAACATTTGTTTATAGGATTTGAAATAATCGTTTAAGTTTTCATTCCTATTATTTTTTATTTAAATACATTAAATTAATAGTAAATTATAAAAAAAAGTTGATTATATACGAGAAAGACACAGCCACCCGAGATCTTGTCTAATAGTTTTTATGATTACAGAGATTATTGAGAATTGCAACGCCCATTAAAAGGAAAATTGCTTAATAAACTGTTTCCCTCTAACGAGGTTGTAAGATTGTAAGTCCTAATATTATTATTAATATTATTATTATTAGTAGTAGTAGTATTAGTATTATTATTATTAATATTATTTTAATTTTTTTTTTTTAAATATTGAACCCTTGTATTAATAGTTATTAAATATCTAAAAAAAAAAATTTGTATGTGGTAATTATATATATATATATAAAAATATATATGTGTGTGTGTGTGTGTGTGTGGGTGTGTGTGTGTTAAAAATGAAAAACGGGAAACAAGTTAAAGTGCATGAGAAAAACAAAAACAAGAGATTTTTTGACCGGTTTCGTTCGTGGCGAAGTCTTCAGAAGAGACATTCGCCACGAACGAAACCGGTCAAAAAATCTCTTGTTTTAGTTGTTGTTTTTCTCCTGCACTTTAACATGTTTTCCGTTTGTCATTTTTTAACACATTTTGTCCACCACGACATTTCATTTTCATGAATTATCGTGTAGCTTACCCCATATATATATATATATATATATATATATATATTAGTATCTAAATATACTTATGGCAAGCAATCTACACAAAAGCGTCTGTATTTCATTCCAGATTGAAAGCATCAGACAAAGTCAGCACTGTTGAAGTAAATAGTGAAATATATATATATATATATATATATATATATATACACGTAAGATAGTATATTGTAATATAAAACTATTAATATATATATATATGTATATATAGAAAAAGATTTATAGATATTAAAAATAAGTTGAAAAAGTGAATAAACGTACAATACAACTTATGTAAAAAGCGAATATTTCGTCTTTATATATCAAACGACTTCCTCACAATTTAATATGAGACTTGATCATGGTTCAAATTTTTATAATAGAAGGACGATTATGTCCGTCCACGTGTTTGTTTAAATTTTAATATATTGCGCGCTTTTCACTTTTTTTTTTTCAATATACACCTATGTATATATTTTATTTATTTAGGCGGCATTCTTTCATTTAAGAAAACATTGTTAAAAGTAATAATTAAGCAGAAAAATACTGTCATTTTTAACACTGCTTGCTTATATAAATATATATATATATATATATTTATATATATATGTGTGTGTGTGTGTGTGTGTGTGTGTGTGTGTGTGTGTGTGTGTGTGTGTGTGTGCGTGTGCGCGCAGACAATAATTAAGAAGTGTTGTGGTCAAAATAATCGAAAGGTTCAGATTGTGTTCTTCTATAATACGTGGCCCCAGCGAATGTAATTGCTTTTTCTACTGGACATTCATAAAAAAATACTTCCGAAGAGAAATGATTAATAAATATACGTCAGCAACTTGTGTCGTCGTCGTCGTCGTCGATGACGATGATGATGATGATGACGATGATGATGATGAATATTATTATTATTATCATCATCAAAAAATGACTAACCTTATTCTAACTCTCGTAAATGTTCGAATTAAGAAATCATGTTTGAACCTGAAATTTGTACAACGTAAGTAATTACTAGCTCGAATCAACATCTAAATTACAAAAAGTCAAGTATAGTGGTTCATTTGTGCTGCTAAGGAAAACGCGAACATTAATATTACACGCGATCTAACGTATCAAGGGCCCAGTGCTGCTATTAGTCATCTTGTTCATGTGTCGAATTAAAGTTTAAAGGCAAAAGTAAAAGTACTATGTTGGATCAAATAATCGAAAATTGAGTTGTTTTATTCAACAAAGCCACGATCGTGACCTCACTCAATCATTATTGAAAACTTGAACTTCTAATAAACAATAGATAATTACAAGAACATCGATGCAAAAAAACGAAACAAATCTCAGCTAGTTCGATTTGGTTGCGAGCACATGTTTGATAAAAATTGATTGTTGTCGAGTTTAAATTTTATTTTTAGTTCGAAAATTGCAATCTTTACTTTTTAAAGTTTTAAACCGTAATTTGCATTTACAACTTTAAATTTCTGGCGGCCATGTTTGAATATAGTTATTATAAAAGTTATTGGACAAAACCTCGTGTGAGTTTCTTGCTTATAGGTACAATTGATAAATAGACCTTGAATTATATTTTTATTTATTATTAATCGAATCTTTATTAAAAGTTAAAATAAAATAGGAGAACACTAAAACGATTTTTAACAAATCCTATTAAAAACATTTCAAGATAACTATATTTTGAATTATTTTTCTCTAAGCCCTCTACCCGGCAATAATTCTCCACCCGGGCAATGGCGAGTAAATAAAATTGGTTATTAATAAAATGATATAAAATTTGTGTAATTATTATGTATGAGGTGTTAAATTATTTTACTTTTTTTGTTTGATTTTCGTCCACATCGCGAATAAAATTGATTATTGTTATTAGATTGTATTCCTTGTCCCAAAATAAAATTCCAATATACGTTTTAATGTCTTGAAAATCGAAATTTATTCAATGTTTAAATCGGTGGAGGGTTAGGGTTAAAGTTAGGGTTAGGCACTGTTATTTTTATTCTCATGTTTTACTTGGATCCAAATTATGTATATCGCTTTAAAATTTCTAAAAAAATAAAAGATATTTTCATAAAAAATAAATTATGTGTATCGCTTTAAAGTTATTAAAAAAAAAATGTTTTCATAAAAAATAAATTATGTGTATCGCTATAAAGTTTCTAAAAAATAAAAAATATTTTCTTAAAAAAATAAATTATGTGTATCGCTTTAAAGTTTCTAAAAAAAAAATGTTTTCATAAAAAATAAATTATGTGTATCGCTATAAAGTTTCTAACAAATGATAAATATTTTCATAAAAAATAAATTATGTGTATCGCTTTAAAGTTTCTAAAAATAAAAAATATTTTCATAAAAATAAATTATGTGTATCGCTTTAAAGTTTCTAAAAAATAATAAATATTTTCATGAAAAATAAATTATGTGTATCGCTTTAAAGTTTCAAAAAAATAAAAATATTTTCATAATAAATAAATTTGCAACTATATTTTCACGCAAAAAACAAGTTTTACAGAATTTAACAAACAAAAAATAGATAAAAAAAAAGAAGTGGGTAAATTACACTAATCACTTATTTAAAGATAACCAATAATAATAAAAGAAACAGAAAATGGTCGCGACGGGTAAGAATTTGCCATGAATATTTAGTTTTATATACGTAAAATATTAAATGAGACTTGCTTTTCAGAACAAAAATGTAGCATTTCAGACTAACAATAAATTCTCAATTATCATTGAAAAAATACATATATATATATGTATGTAATATATATATAAATATAATATATATAATATATATATATATAATATAATATATATAATATATATATATATAAATATAATATATAATATATATAATATATATAAATATAATATATATTATATATATATAATATATATTATATATATATAATATATATGTAATATATATTATATATATATAATGTATATGTAATATATATTATATATATATAATGTATATGTAATATATATTATATATATATAATGTATATGTAATATATATTATATATA
>OY744534.1:54413761-54430683 GCA_963556195.1 Sepiola atlantica | reverse complement strand
AGGCGAGTAGTTGTAACTAAGGAGTCATTCCAGCTTTCTAGAAGATCCCAAATTAGATGCAGTTTTGTGTCCAAAGAAAGGAAGAATGAAAAGTTGCTGAAGGAAATATATTATGTGAAAGATAATACGACAGAAAAAATAGCAGGAAAGAAAGAAGAAGAAAAAGGAATTATGAATGGAAAGAAAGAAAGGTAAAAAGAAATAGAAATCGATAGAGACAAAATACTGAAATGCGAGAGGAAATAAAGAAAGAATGAAGCTAACAAGAAAAGGGAGGAAGGGGGAAAAGAAAGAAGAAGAGGAAAGTTTGACAAGAAAAAGGAGAGAAATTAAATGTAAAATTGAAGGAAAGAAAAGAAAATGGAAAACAAGGAAAGTAAATAGAAAGGAAAGAGAAAGGAGGGAAGCTTATGGGAAAGAAGCGAACAGGAAGTAAACCGAAAAGGAGGAGAAAGAAAAGGGAATTAAAGGGAAAGAAACGATGAAAAAGGGGAGGAAGGGGAAAGGAAAGCTAAACCAAATGAGAGAGAGGGAGATGGGAAGAAAGGAAACAGAGGGAGAAAGGAAATATGAAATGAAAGGTAAAGGAAATAGGGGGAAGGAAAGAGAAAGTGAAACAGAAAAAAAAACGGAAATCGAAATGAAAAAGAAAAAATGAGAAACAAAGGAGAAAGAAGAAAATAGCGAAAACACAAATGAATTAACTTTTGCCTTCTTTTACTAAAAAGTCACTGCGTATCAAGGTCCAAAGGCCATTCGAGGTTAAGAATTAATGAGTTTGTCACTTGTGCGGTGTGACAACTTCGTGAGGAGTATATGTTACGACGCTCAACAGAGACGCGAACGGGGTCCAAAAAAAAGAACGAGAAAGAGTTTAAAAACATAAATTGGCAACAAGTAAAGTTGACTTATGTCTAGAATAGACATTTTTCTACTTACCTATGTAATTTGTTTGTATTTTTACGTAGTATAAATGGCTTTTTATTAGATGTTAAAAAAATTTTCTTGTTTTTTAAAACATCTACTTTCTCAAAGAAAAATGGCGGCCAGTCCCTCGATATTATTACTTAAATCGGCCATTTTGATTTCTTCGCTGACCGTCTGTCGAACTTAAATTTCTAATAAATAGCACTTCAAACGGGTTTAAAATACAAACAAATAGCACATGCAAGTTTGAAACTAACTTTTACAGCTTACAGTTACTTTTATTTGTTGTATATTTGCTTTTTTAGCGTTTTTACTCTGCTGAGCGTCGTAAAAGATCCCCTTCGTGAGGATTAGTAACGATAGTTGTACCTGGTCAGAATTATGGTTAGGAACAAAGTCTAGTATCTGTTCTGATACTATACTTCATCTTTTCTATTCTCAATCAGTAGAAGAATAAATCCTTTAGGCGTTTATATATATATATATATATATATATGTACTAATCCAGAGAGACCCTTTTTAGGAAGCTGGATTTTCCACACATTAAAAACCAACCTTGTGACTAACTCTGCCCTCGTGGGGAGGCAAATAAATAGAAACTCTAGACACCAGGCCAATCCACTAAATCTAGACTTTTCATTTTAATGGGGGGCGGACATCGTCTACATGATGGAGCTGCAGTGTCGACGCTAAAGTTTTTGTTTGTGTTTAGTTTTTGTATGTTTTATTTAGCAACGAACGCTAACCAACTTATTTATTTTAAACAGAGACGAAGAAACCGGTTGTTCGACATGCCGGACACACAGACACAGAAGTTCCCGGTAGAACAACGCCGATGCTTATATTAACGGGGAAAGAGACGATCGCTGGATAAGACTTGGTTGTAAAACTGTTTATCACCTGCGGAAAAAAAAGGATTTACAAACGAGAAGGCGTGCGCGGTCGGTGGGGTGAAGACGATATATAAAGTTAATATAGATTCACTAATCATAATAGGTAATCATTATTATCCCCAACATAAATTAGTTTACAGGAAATATAGTTTGGAAATTAGTAAAAACAGTTTATTCCTTTTGGCTAAGATCAAAGTGTAGTATATCTTCCGATGTATACTGCACCCCATAGACTGGTATTGTCTTGGCCTTCGGGGCTTGATTTACGCCGGTCTATGGGTCTGTCCTGTGCAGTTCTAGGAGGTCCACCCTCCCAGGCTTCGCCTTCCCTCTTTGGGGAGGAGTAAGTTTATTGCTTATTGTCTGAGGCGCCCCTACTGGGGAATGCCGACGGGGCTGCCCAGGCAATTTTTAATGGCCAGAGTGCTCACCTCTCGGGCGCTGGCTTTTCAAACCCCACTTTCCCGACCCGCCCTGTGGTCACATCTTACTTGTGGTAGTAAAATAAAAAAACTGGCCTTGTGCCTAACTCCTGGAGAGGAGTAAATCAATACTCAAGTGTGACCTATTTGCGGTAAACTAAAAAAAATATTAATATATAATAGAAGTTATAATAAACATTTAAAATTCGCGTTAATACCGATTCTGAGTAAAGTAGTCATTTTCTTTTGCGTTACTAATTGACTAAACAAACATGGCTACTTTACTCCAAATTGGTATACACGCGAATTTTAAAGACTTTTAACTTCTATTAAACATTTAATTTTTGTTTTCGTTTCAGACCATCTGGTCACAAATGAAAAGTTACAGCAAAATAAATTGTTTTTGACAAATTTCCCAACTCTATTTCCTTAAAAAATAATTTATGTCGATAATAGTAATGATTACCTCATAATATTAGTAACAATATTTTTTGGACGCCCTCTCTTATACCTCGGTGTAGTAGCCAATGAAAAGAGAGCATTCGGGTCGCCCTCGACTAAGGTTGATCACTTTACTTGTTTGTCTGTTTGACAGCATATCAACTCTTTCGCGTTACATAACGCAAAAACAATAATTCATTATATATGTTATATGAAACACCAATAACTATTTTTGCCATAACTGAGAAAGCGGTCATATATTTCTTAACGTTATGCATTCCTAATTCTATATAGTTTAAACTTGGTTAGCCGGTTCTCGTTAGGTCACTGAAGTTAGGCGTCGAGGAGCCTGTCCAGTACTAGATGGGTGACCATTTGGGAATGCTAGGCGCTGTATGTCATCTTCCAATTAACGGGATATACATGCAGCTGGGAACCGCTTGTGAATCTCATATTCATTATAATTGTTCGTCGTTCGGGGCAGACGGCATAGCCCAACTACGGCGAAATACCACAACAGGTATTACTGGTTCGTTTTTTTAGCCGATGTCATAGCCCGCAACGATACCCATTAGGCCACATCCAAACAAAAGTAATATTAATCATCATTACCTTCCTTATATATATATATATATATATTCTCACAACACACAGATACCTTAATCCCTACACAAATACATTCATATATACCTGAATAGATTTACACACACATATCCACAGACACGCGCACACACACATATATATATATATATATATATATATATATATACAAGTATCATTAAAAATAACGGACATCTTGTGTCTGGTTATGTTTTCTAAGATCATTTCCGTTTTTCTGATTAGATTCTTAGTTTCAGACGGAAACTGGCTGATAAAATTGCCATAGCTTCCCAAAGCGCTTTCGGGCCCTTCCAGGTCCATCGTCAGTGGAGCAATGTTTACCAGGCATAGACCTAGGAGTGAATATATATTCTATTTAAAGGACTGTGTTTAATTTAAAACGGAAAGGATCTTAGAAAAAATAACCAGACACAAGATGTCCGTTATTTTTAATGATACTTGTATAAAAGAAAAGATGCTGCCAAGATACACACACACATATATATATATATATATATATATATATATATATAAACTGCGATACTCTAGGCCCCGCCTATTGAGTCCTCTTGATGACATAGCAAATGGTCGTAGAATTTGCGATTTAGACGTTCATTTACTCTCCCCTAACCAGTCGATGAGTGGTGGGCACATCGGTGCGCGCTCCGACTTCTAAGTCCAATATGACTTTCGTATTGAGGTTCGAACCGTGTGACAGGTAGGGATTGTCTTCTCCCATGCGGATGATTGCAGTTTTTGCACGAAACACATCTGTATATGAGTTACTTTCAAAATATTATATATTATATATATCATCCATACACATATATGTATATGCATATATAGTAATTCCACATACAAGGATATGTATACCTTCATATACATCTATTCACGTACGCACATATAGATTATATGTATATAATATCTATCACGCTGCTTTTATTTTCTGACACTCGTGTTTGCCTAGATAATATCATTAAAAACACTGTTCATTTAGTCCACGGGGCTGGGAATAAATAAAACGTTTATTTACCTACCCAGTCACGAAGGCCAACAAAAGAAATCAGTGTGAAACAATATATATTATTGATAATAACTTCCATCATTAACTATTTTGATTGGCTAAAAATTATCTGATCCTTTAATTGGACTGGCCTTGCTGATTCAAATAATCTAACCAGTGCTCTATCGGTAACAGGAAGGGTCACACTTTTTTTATAAGAACCAACCGTGGGAAGATGTGGCACAATGGCAGAAAGTGAGGATTGAAAAGTACGGTCACCGGAGGTGTGTGCACTCTGGCCGTAAAAAAGAAAACAATACTGAGCAGCTTTGTCGGCATTTTTGGTAAGGGCGCTTCGGGCGATTTACAATAAGCAAACTCTTCCGAAAAAGAGAGGGTAAAACCTGGGAGAGAGAACCTTCTAGATCTTCACAGAACAATACATCAGCCCGACAGATGCAAGGTCAGCAGCTACTAAAAAATGAGAAAGATTCGGTCGGACTGAGTGTCTAAGACGTATCCTCGACTTGACCTGAACTAAACCTGCTCATATGAATGTTTCATTACATTCCTGCAAACGAATATACTCTCTTAAGCGTATAGCTATCGACCATTAAAAACATATGTACACACACACATATATATATATATATATATATATATATATATATATACTTTCTTTATAATATAGCATGAACAATCCCAGCAGAGTGCTCGATAAATTAAGAATTAAAGTTAATAATGAAAAATTAAGAGAACAGGGCAACATAAGCTGAAGAGAGCCGGATGACTAAGTCCTTCTGTGCTTGAAACCGACGGTACGAATATTGTACTAATTTTTCTGTACCAAAACAAATAAATATATATATATATATATATATATATATATATTATATATGTCTGTGTCTATGTCTATGTATGTCTTTATATTTCATTCGAAAGACAATTACCCGAATTGTATTATAGTAACTAAACGTCTTAGTGTCACGTCCCATCAAATTTCGTATACACAGATTCCCCTGGGGGGAAATATTACCCGCATCTTTGTGTTGGGCCATCAACACCAATTTGGATGGGTTTACTTTTCCGAGCGGGCAGGCTGGCGAACACACGGTCACAAGACAAACACTATTATGCGTTGCCCCTGCCCTAAACTCGATCAACGAGGGACGAGGGTTACACATTCTAAGATGAAACACTTATAGTTGAAGAGAGAAAAGCGGCCCTGTTTATCAAGGCCAAAAGCTACCCGAGGATAAGAGTTAATTAGATGGAATGATTGTTAGTTGAAAGATGAAGAACATCAGGAGATGATTGAGGATGATAAATAGAATGAACTAATTAGGAACTAAGTGTGATTTTTTATAAAGACGGTTCATGACAGGAATCTGTTGGCATGTTGTAATTTGTAGGGAAGCAATCTCCCGGTAACGTGTTCATCAGACGCGAAACCGTTGGGGTATATTTAATGCCAAATCTAGTTGGTCTCTCTCAATTCGCTGTGTTGATACCTCATTGTAATACAGCTTCCTATTCCAGTTGCTTCTTTTTCAAGAACTGCAGGCGTGTGGAACTATTTTCCTGCTGACTGTTTTCCTCCTACCTATAGCCTTGGTCGTTTCAAGACTAAGGTAAATAGGCATCTCCTGTCTTTGCGATATTCATCTTTCATTCTTGTTAGCCCCTTGCATCAAGTGGCTTCATGGCTAGCATGGAGCGATTTCCATAAAAAAAAGAATGCATTCTTATAGGTCTTAATATTTCTAAATATAAATTTTCTAGTTTCTATACGAATATTTTTTAATGTGAATTTCTTTTTGTTACGTACAAACGAGTAACCGCTTATCAAGGCCTAAAAGCCACTCGAGGATAGGGGTTGTATATTTGGTAAATAAATAATCTCTAATTGATCAATTCTATATAAACCATAAATGGGACATTGGCAGGTGCTATTACTCTAGATTAGTGTAGACATGGGAATAATTGTTACTATGGGATGTCTCCTTACCTCCCGAAAGCTTCCAAATTGAGGTCTCACTGCCGGATGTACTTTAAGATTATACGCAGTATAGCTAAATAAAAAACAAATAGCCATTGTTATTTATTATTTTCTCATATTATACGTACAGAAAGCTAAAATAAGACCTCATGTAGAGTAAGGCACTTTTCTTCAATTGTCTAATTTTTTTTTCTGGGATGGGACATCCTATCGGATGCGAGATATTTACCCGCTATTTCAAAAACACCAACCGAGAGATCTGTTTAAGATTCTAACTTTCACTTTAAGCGCAATTTTTTCGATCTCCCTTGCACTTGGTTCACCGGCTATATTCGCCAGATAGTTTTTGATATTATTTTTATTAACCGAGTAGCTGTTATGATTACTGGAATGATGGAGATCTTCCTTACGTTCCAGTTTCTCTACATAATACCTCAATTTTTAATTATCTTCTCTCTCTCTCTCTCTCTCTCTCGACTCTGTTAAAGCTAGCATCATTAGAGACACTGAATTCAACAAAATTTGCTACTATACCCATCTTTTCCAACTTTATTGATTTCTTTTCACTATACCCCAACGCAGTAATATAGAAAAACAAAAATATATATTTATAATTATATATATATATATATATATATATATATATATATATATATATATATATATATATATATATGAAGAAAGATAGGGATAAAATAATACGACGTAATAGAAAATGAAACAGTATAACACAAAAAATATTATTTATGTATTCATCAACGTTTCGTCTTTATTGTAAGACTTTATCAGGATGAAGAAAAATGAAGAAAAAATCATACAAATTTATTACGTATACACGTATTTATTACGTATTTAATTAACACACATCTGAAATAAGAGAACATTTTCTACCCGAAATAACATATAATACGGAATTTCTATAAACGACACTGACGCAACTAAGCTTGTAATATAATATAAAAACATATACATTGTATTAATAAAAAGGTGGAAATTGCAAAACTCCTTCCACCATTATGTCTTAATTTGCTGCAGTTCGTGTTTATCCGTTACACCTCTGCATTGTATTGCCTTCTATGAATTATCTTTATAAATGTAATTACATTTTCGTCAGTAAATTATTAATTGAACCAAATAAGATAAAATAAAACTAATTTTCTCATTTTAATGTTATAGTATGTATGCAATTTTTGGATATAAATATTTTACCAAAGTTTCGATCTTTTAATACAAGAGGATTTACTAAGAATTTAATAGGCGTCATGAGTTTCTATTCTACAGTTGAAATGCTCCCATTAGATATTTTAACGTCATTCTTTTATTCAATCGGTTAAAGCCAAAAAACAAATAGTTGACAGTTCTACGAAGAATCAGAAATGCATTCTGGGAGATATTATTTTAAAATTATTATTTTTTTTATTTTTCAATAGGACTTAAGAATTAGTTTTCTAATTTATCTTATTGCATGTTTACTTCCAAAAGATAATCGAATAATAGTAAATATAGAAAAATTAAAACGTGCAAGTCACGTAGAGACGAAAACAGACACCCGTACAGATCCAAGAGATATATAGTGTAAATGCCATTAGCAAATAAACTGTTTTAAATCGTATGCTTCAGGTGTTCCAGAAAGTTAGACATTGAAGACAACATAGTTCTATTCCCGGAGTAAATATTTTACATATCTCTGTACGTATTTAAAAAAGGCACATTTTACTGCTGTTGTTTTTTTGTAGTTGTAATAAATTTAATAAACAAATCTGTTACTCATATGTACGAAGATAAAATAATAAAATAAAAAATCTACAATAAAAAATAAATTATTATGTAAACGCGACATACAACTTATTTTGGTAAGCGTCATTTGTATCTATAATGTAGATTGTATTTTAATTAATAAGTATTAATGGGGATCTGTTTTGAATTGAATCCAGCAGGGTGCGTATTGAACCGTGATAACCTTGACATATATATATATTTAAACTGTTAAATTACGGGGATAATTTTCAGACAGTTTATTACATATTTTCTACATTCAGAAAACAGTTATAAGAAAAATATATGGTATCATTTCTATTTAAAAGAGTAAACACACATTTTAGCAATATTTTTCATGGCATTTTTTGACGCATTTAACTATGTTATGTAGATTATTCTATATATATATATATATATATATATATATATATATATATATATATGTGTGTGTAAACAATGATGAAAGCAAGAATTTTTGTTTTAAATATAATTTAACGACTAGCGTTATTTGAAAAAGAAATAGACCAACATCAGTAGTAAGGAATATTCAAAAATCTTCTTGGCACAACTTCATATTGTAAAATAGCTGCTGGGCATCGACACGCATACACACACATATATATATATATATATATATATATATATATATATATATATATATGTGTGTGGGTGTGTCATGAGTAATACTATACAGTGAACATTCAATTAGTAATTGATACCGGCGGTTTCAGAAGGTGTAGGAAATCTAGCCCGATTAGAGAGGAAGAACTCTACAGCTCCAGCCAGCATTCACAAACCTATATATATATATATATATATATATATATATATATATATATATATATATATATATATATATATATATATATGTAAGCAAACATTGTTAAAAAAAACAGAATTCTTCTGTTAAATTACACCTTTTTTTATTTTTCCAATTTGCCTAATGATCTTTTCTTTTGTTAAAATAATTTTTAAAAAATAGTGTGTGTTCCATATGTATCACGAACGTTTTCGATCCTTCGTCGAATAATCATCGGGTGAAAAAAGCAAATGTACAAAAAACTGGAAAAAAGTGAATTTTAAAAGATAGCCAAGAAACGGGCATTGGAAGTCAGTTTGACTATATATAATTTTGTTTATAAAATTATTTTCTTTATCAGATTATTAAAATAATAATTATTATTTTATGAATAATTTTTCATGATGTTATTATTATTTTATAAATAAAATATATAGACGTACCCATATATACGGTACGCCACACACTGTAAGGGAGAGTGACACCCCTACAAGACTTAAGTCAATGTTTCATCGTAGCTAATTGAACACGCTCACTTGCATATCGCCCAAAACAATAACAATAACAAATATATATATATATATATATAAATCACTTTTTTTACTATTTTACTTAAGTCTGCTTTCCATTATGTTATGTATTTCTTGTTTTCATTTTACTTCAGTCGAAGTTCTCAGAAAGTAAAGGGCCCCTTCCTGGGGCTAACACTTGATCTTTATATAAAATACATTAATATTCGAATATTCTATTAAAGTTCTTCTTTATCTCTCAAACGTTGAGTAAGTATAGAAGTTAAGAAAATTCATTTACCTTTCCCCAAGTGACCAGTTAAGTATGCTATAGTGCAGTGCTCTTCAAACTTTTTTTGTCGCGACCCCTTTTTGGAAAAATATTTTTTTCGTGACCCACCAAAATTTTTTATAAATAAAAAATGAGTTAATGGAGTGAAAAAATTCCATAGTTATAATTTTGGCGACCCCCTTTCTATGGTTATGCGACTCCCCTGGGGGTCGCGACCCCCACTTTGAAGACCTCTGCTATAGTGTATCTTTCTTGTGGTCTCACACACACACATATATATATATATATATATATATATATATATATATATATATGTGTGTGTGTGTGTGTGTGTGTAAGTGGGCGGTAATAAGTCGTCTGACGCCCGTTGAATTATGCTTTTCAAATATATCAACATGTTGTATTCGGTAACCCCCATTGATAAATAAGTCGACCTAATTACTTACTTGAGGGCTAGGTTTTAGGTTTAAGGCAATTTGTGTGAAATTATAGTAAATTGGCTTTCGTTCCTATCCACAATATTGTAAGAAGAGTAACTGAAAACCGTGTTACAAATTACACCACGCGTTCCAACACTAAATCGTCTTGCATTCCATCAGATATCATATTTCGAATTTTCTTTTGTTTTTACGTAATAAAAGTGGCTAATATTAATGCTCAGGGTTAGGTTCGAACTCACAATACCTGTCTGTAAGTATGGCGCGCTAATCGATTAAGCCACCTTGGCAATTTAGTACATAAATCCAAACATGCAGCTGCTCCTGTTTTGTTTAGACTATTTTCTTTCTTCTCTCTTTTTTTTCTCCCATTTTTTGTTGGCGCTTAATGTGGGTCTTGGGAAATTGTTTGTTATTTTTTATGTTCATGGAAATCGCTCCAGGCAACGCATGAAGCCATTTGATGTAAGGAGTCAAAAATTTAAAATAATATAATACCACTTCAAGGTCAAAACTAAGCCAACGATAAGTGTTAGATGGATAGATTCTGATCTAGAAAAAAGGAATTCACCCCCGCCCCCCTTCAGAAACATCGCTCATGAAATGTGAGGGCAAAAAAAACAAAAGAAAAGAAGCGAGAGTTACGACGCTGCCAAAAGTAAACACAAGGTTCGCTTTCTACTCCTCGGTTGGCGGTGTTATGAGTGGCAGCGGGAAGACTTCTGATTGCGAGGGTAAAAGCTTCTCCACGTTCTTTAAAAAATAAAATTTCGACGGGGATTAAATATTTAAATCGATCGAAAATACATTTTTTAAAAATAACTAGAACACGGACCAATATTTGGTATATATGAATGATCAAACAGATTTAATTATGCAGCTTCTTGTTAGAAAGCAATTAATTACAAACATACAATGGAAAATTAGGTCTATTATATATATATATATATATATATATATATATATATATATACTTTATAGTTGCATTCCAATGATCATAGAAAAAAAATCAATCGAAAATCATTATTTTAATTTATTTTCACAATATCTTTATATTTCGATGAGAACATCTATTTTTCTTCCTCTGAGAAAAAAATGTTTAATTTATTTTTCCAAATTTAATACCTTTTCTATATCTAACGCGCGTTTTACAGCAAAGTCAAGAGAATATATATATATATATATATATATATATATAAAGATAGGTGAAAGAAGAGTGATAAACATGTACGAATGTCCAGATTTATTTCAACGATTTTTCAATGCAAGGTATATTCGGTAATAAAATTATGTTTATTATTCTTTCCGAAGTTGAAATAAATCTGGACATTCGTACATGTTTATCACTCTTCTATCACCTATCTGTATAATTGCTCTATCTCGTATATTGAGCTTTAACCATTTCACTATAGGTTCTATCTACTAAAAGTATACATTTAGTTTAATATTTTATTCTATTTATATATATATATATATATATAATATATATATATATTTATATATATATATATATGTATATTTATATATATATATATGTGTGTGTGTGTGTATGTGCATCTGTGGATGTCTGTGTGTGTGTATTTACTAATAGTTAGTGCAATGCGGGAAACCGGAATGATTTAAAAGAATATGAAGAAAATATAATTGAAAACAATGTTCAATTAATTGTTTTCGTTTTTCTTCTCTTTCATCATTCCTATTTCCTGTATTGCTTTCAGCCTGAGTGAACACCTCTATACTTATTTATCAGAAATGCTTTAAGCAAACTATGATATCATTACATACATATGACATTTAAGAGATTGAGATCTGAAAAACGTATTCATTACAAGAGAAACTGTTCATTTTAGTCGGAATCAAAATATTACACTATTTTTGTATCAAGTTTGTTTTAATGTTGAGTATGTGTAGAATTTGCTCGGGTCTTTGAAACTCCTGTCTGCTAAATTTTTTGTTTAAACTAAAAAGAAGATTATTAAAAATGGAAAACAGAAAATAGAGATAGATTTACGGATACCAAAAAAAAACCCCAAAAAAAACCCAACTACTTACGTTGGTTGTTCTTTTTGTTGTCTGTTTGTATTCATTTGTTTTACCGAATATTTTTCTTCCGAATTAAGGAAAAAGCTGAGTGACTAAACTATCTTAAAATATTTTTCGGGATTTTATTGATTTTTATTTGAAATTTCTATCAAGACGTGATACGTGACTGCCAATGCGAAACAATTTTATTTTCAAAACAATTTTTTTAATACAAGAAAATAATAATACATTTTTATGGTTCATGCAAAAATAGACAAAATAAACACACACACACATATATATATATATATATATATATATATATATATAGTAGATAAAATGATTATGCTTTTTATATGTCATAACCTTGGTTTCACGAGGTCTCGCGATCATCAGATGGCGTAATATACGAATTTGGAATCAAATTCACGTTTTGATATGTCCCCCCTTTCTTCTTATTAAAAATGGAAAGTAATAAAAAATAAAGAATAAAAAAGCCGGTATTTCTAATTATAAACAAAAGGGATGTAGTTGTTGTTGTTGTTAATAATAATAATAATAATAATAATAATAATAATAATAATAATAATAATAATAATAATAATAATAATAATGATGAAGATAAAATGTAAGAGTTGCTTATACACAAACAATTAAATACACACGCATATAAAGTGATCACGTCGGATTTAAAAAAAAATCAGACCCAAATAACATTCAACCTTATAAAAGGAAAATTTACTCATCACTAGCCAATTTTAATTTGTTATTGGTGTACCGTATTATTGACAATATAATAATTTGCAGAGTAGAACGTTGACCTTGGGTTTACTTTCGGCAGCCTCGAAACTCGCTTCCCTTATTTTGTATTTCAGTCCTCATATTTCATGAGTAATGTTTCTGACAAAGGGGGAAAAATTACAGTTGTTTTTTTGTCGAAATCTAGCCATCTAACACTTATCGTTTGGTAGTTTTTGTTACAGTTAAGTAGTAATGTTGTTGTTGTTTTTTAGCTCCTTACATCAAGTGGCTTCATACTTTGTCTGGAGCGATTTCCATTACTATAATAATAATAATAATAATAATAATAATAATAATAATAATAACAGCGTTCTTAGCTAGAATTCATTTTAGAATGTCATTAGTCCGGCCAGACGATTGCTGATATGAAACATTTTAGAAGAATAACCTAAATTTAAATAAATAAATAAAAATCAACTAGGGGGCTTACTAATTTTTAATTGAATAATATAATAGGCGTTTTCTACCTTAAGTTTAAAATACGCAAATAAATGATCATTAAAAAGTAAAATGAGTTCACTGCATCCCGGGCAACGCCATGCAGCTACAGCTAGTACGATGTAATATTGGTTCCATGCTACAATTGCAGAAAGCATTGATGTGATATATTTCGCACATATCTACGGGCATTTCTATAATGTGTGTTTAATGTAATTAATACAACGTCATACGTCACGATATTTTCGACACGAACAACCACCATGCATCGACCTTAATCCCCGCAATCTTTTATCGGCGTTGTTCTCTCATGCTGGGGCAGGGAAAGAAATTAAAGACACTGACATAAATAAACATATAAATAATTAAAGTATATTAAGAGTCGCACCTCCCGACTCCGTGTCAGGAGGAGGCGGAACTCTACCACAAACCAGCCCCCCCCCCCCCCCCCATTCTCGTCAAGCCACACACAGCTCACTGAATATAGAAAGCGATTAAATTAACTTTTATGTTCTTGTTAGCTCTTTTCAATTTGTCTGAGATTTTTGTCGTTTTTTTTTTATCTTTCCCGACAATTTCCTACTTGGCCTTTTGGCTAAGATCAAAGTGTAGTATCTGTTCCGATGGATACTGCCCCCCCATAGACTGGTATTGTCTTGGCCTTCGGGTCTTGATTTACGCCGGTCTATGGATCTTTCCTGTGCAGTTCTAGGAGGTCCACCCTCCCAGGCTTCGCCTCACCTCTTTGGGGAGGAGTAAGTTTATTGCTTACTGCCTAAGGCGCCCCTACCGGGGAATGCCGACAGGGATGCCCAGGTAATTTTTAAACCCCATTTTCCCGACCCGACCTTGGGTCACATCTTACTTGTGGGAGTAAGATAAAACTGGCCTTGTGCCTAACTCCTGGAGAGGAGTAAATCAATACTCACTAACAAAATAATAATAATAACAATAATAACAATAATAATAATAATAATAATAATAATAATAATAATAATAATAAAGTACCAGAGAATTGAAAGGGATATGGAACATGTAGAAAGTCAATATAATACCAATAATCTAGGAACAGTCCGACAATACCTGGAAAAAGACTGGGAGAAATTAGAATCGAAGGGATCACTGAGACCATACAAATGACGGCAATGATGAAAACAGCTGCAATCTTGAGGAAAATCCTCGAATGCGGAAACCAACCCGCATAAGCTACAAACGGTAACCAGTCACATGGATGTGACAACATGAAGAACACCACCACATGAACCCAAGGAACGGAAACGGCAAGACACTTCATAAACTGCCCCCCCCCCAAAAAAAAGTGATGGCACAAGGCTCGGCTTAAACCTCACAAAATAGTTGTGAAAGATCGAGGAGGATGGAACGACCGAGGAGGGAGAGCACTAATCATACCTCCACTGGAAGAGTGCAGTGGAGAGAGTACTGCGGCATAGGGGAGGCTTATTAGCACCCAAATCTCAGAGGAGACCAATGGTCGTTACGAGCTAAAAATCAATGTTAAGCAGCTGTACATAATTATATACAAATCCATCTGTGTCGTCAGAAAATAGTATCTATCTATCTATCTATCTCGCTTTCTCTCTCTCTCTCTATAATATATATATATAATATATATATATATATGTATAATATTTATAAATAAATATTAAATCATTAATATCTACAGACGCTATATATATATATACCAATATTAATTTAAAATAAATAATATTAAATTTTAAAAAAAAATGTATATATATATACATTTTATATATATATATATATATATATATATATATATATATATATATATATATATATGTGCGTGTGTGTGTGTGTGTGTATGTGTGGGTGTCTGTAGGTATTTAATTTATATATATATATATATATATATATATATATATATATATATATACGAGGCCTGTCTAAAACGTATCCGACGTTAGGCGAGAAAAGATATTTCAAATACGTGACAAGGTTAAGGCCATAATAACCTTCAAATGAGGCCCCTTGTGCTTGTACATACTTCACCCACCGATCCATCCACTGTCGGAAACACCTCTGGAATTTTCTTTTGGAATAGTATTCATATCCGCCGACGCGTTCCGCATTATCTCTTTTTTTCGCACCCTCTACACACTAGTTGCACTCCGAACAGTTCGGGGCCTGCTAGAATGCTGGGCACTATCCGGTAATATGCGGCCATTTTTGAATCGGTTGAACCACTCCTTAAATTGTGTTACACCACCGCATCTTCTCCAAACACCTGCTACATCTAACGCGACGGCGGAGATGAAAATTTGAAATGTATTTTTTCATTGACACGGGCCAAAAAGTAGGTTTACAGTTATCATTTAATATTTGAAGTTTTTTTTAACTAGGTCATTCGAAAAACTTCAACCATATAAAAAAATAGTTAAATAACTGTAAACCTACTTTTGGGCCACCATGTATATATATATATATATATATATATATATATATATATATATTTACCCTTGTAAATGAAACCATCGTACATTTCTCGAATCCGTAATGTATAGATTTTAAATAAACAATCTGTATAAATGTTAATTATATTATATATATATATATATATATATATATATATATATATATATATGTGTGTGGGTGTGTGTGTATATATATATATATGTGTATATATATATATATGTGTGGGTGTGTGTGTATATATATATATATGTGTATATATATATATATATATATATATATGTATGTTTATTATTATATATATATATAACTGTTTATTATATATATATATATAACTGTTTATTATATATATACATGTGTGTGTATGTATATATATATATATAACTGTTTATTATATATATACATGTGTATATATATATATATAACTGTTTATTATATATATACATGTGTGTGTATGTATATATATATATATAACTGTTTATTATATATATACATGTGTATATATATATATAACTGTTTATTATATATATACATGTGTATATATATATATATAACTGTTTATTATATATATACATGTGTATGTATATATATATATATATATAACTGTTTATTATATATATACATGTGTATGTATATATATATATATATATATACATGTGTATGTATATATATATATATATAACTGTTTATTATATATATACATGTGTATGTATATATATATATATATATATATATATATATAAATATAATTATTATTAAATAATAAATATTTTGTCAATTATGATCCACATATATAGCATTAAATTATGCACATTAATGTATCTGGTGTGTATATTTATTTCGTAATTATTCCCGATCCCGAGGGCTAGCGATGTTTGGACATGAGTGTCAATAGGTGTTGGAACCCTCACATTAAAAACGACCTTGTGTCACAATTTATCTTCGTAATAAGGAACTAAATACTACTGCCTTTGGGGTATTAATGTTGAGTTCTGTCAATTAAACACGGTCCCGGGCGGCCCTCTTATTGCGGTGGTAGTCGGGGGGAGAATCTGTGGTTAATGTTTGATTTTTCTTAGAGAGACTCTGAATCTTATTCCCTACGCACATTAAAAACGACCTCGTGCCACATA
>OY744534.1:54398761-54406261 GCA_963556195.1 Sepiola atlantica | reverse complement strand
GAGCCTACGTGATAAAAAAAAAAAAATGCGGCTAAAGTGATTACCAGTTATCTTGCCTTTGCATGTCTGGGGATTAGCATCATGGTGACGCAGGGCGTGGTACTTGTGTTGCACGAGCGTTTATCGCTCTAATTCAAAAGTCTCTCTGCGATATCAGCTGTCACCAAACAATGAACATATGACGCTTGGCTATGGCCTTGCTTCAGTCCTTGCAGATCAGGAGCTGATCTAAAAAGCCACTTGTGAAGTTAAGGACGAAAAAGAGATACCAGTGAACAAATGTTATGAGACGGAAATACGACATGAAAAGAAACTGGAATCTTAGGAAAATCTCCATCATACCAGTAATTATAGGAGCAACAGGACTAATGAGAAATAATTTTAAAAGCTATCTGGCGAGTATACCCGGTGAACCGAGTGCAAGAGAAATATAAACAACTGCACTTAAAGGGACGGTTAGAATCTTAAAATTATCTCTAGGCTGGAGTGTCTGAAATAGCCGGTGAATGTCTGGCATCCGGTAGGATGCCCCATCTCCAGCAAAAATAGAAAGATAAGATAAATAAAAAAAGGGAGAAATATAAAGATAGGTATGTGTATATATTTATATATTCATATGTTCAGAATGATCTCATAAACTAATGAACCGATCATTATGAATTTTCGAATATATATCATAGGCAACACGGTAAGTAACATGGGCTTATATTTTTAGTAAATTTTAACAATTAGGTGTGTAAATATATAAAGTTAGGCCTGTATATATAATATTTATATTTAATTATATGAAGTTAAACTCCTAAACTAATGAACCGATCATTATGAATTTTAGAATATATATTCTCGGCAACACGGCACATTATTTTTTGTAGACTTTACTATTTAAGAGGTGCGCTCCCCACTCCTAAACTCGCACCGTTCCTCTTCCCATTCAACACTTTTAAAATATGTTACATCCCTAAAAAAAATAGAGAAAAGAATTGCTCTACATCAAATTTTGGGTTATATTACGTAATACTTTTTTTAAGAGATCGGTGCTCGCACGTGAATGTCAACAAAATGTATGCGCTTGGTAAAATCCTAAACTATACAATTTATTAATTATGTAATATATATTCTAGGCAACAGGTTTAGTAACGTGGCACATTATTATTTTGTAAACTTAAAAATGTAGTGTTCTGCTGCATACTATACCCCCACCACCCAAAAATGTGTTGCTTATACCCGTATATATACATATATATATATATATATAATATATATATATATATATATATATATATATATATGAATTAGATCATTTTTTACTTTATAAAATTTGCTTAATTAATTAAAAAAGCAGAATACACTTTTCACCTAATAAACGTATTTTTATCGATCAACCAACGTTTAATTTGAACTCTGAACGTACATTTTGAATAGATTCTTATTAAAGAAGTAACCCTTGCCTAACTATAAGTGATTTGTTCTTGCGAGTAGAATTATGTTTACCTTATTTATATAAAAACACTCACACAAAAGACACATATGTATAGAGCCTATATAAGTCGCGCTGATACATACAATTGCTATTACGTATTGCTTCGATAATTTTGCAATTATTATTCCGTCGTTTACACATAATAATTACACGCATAAACTTTAATTTATTATATACATTCATATGTTGTGTATTCTTATAATTTTATATACAAATAGAAACACACACACTGCAATATATGAAATAATATATATATATATATATATATATATATATATATATATATATATATATATATATACATATATATATGTGTGTGTGTGTGTATTATATATATTTGTTGCAAATCGTTTGATAGGCGGTACAGTTATATAAGCCACACTGACAATAGTTAGTGAACATGAAACATATCTCTCTGTGGATCATTAATATATATATATATATATATATATATATACATATATATATATATGAGTTTGTGTGTGTATGTATATATAAATATTTATAATCCACAGACAGATATGTTTCATATTCACTAACTAATGTCAGTGTGGCTTATAAAACTGTGCCGCCTATATAACAATTTGCAACTCCAATCAAACATTATTTATTATTTGGCCACCGTTACAGTCATAATTACAAGGTAGAAAACTATTTGATTTGCGAATATACTAAGTTTTAGAAACTGTTCGATCTGCCAAGGGGTAGAACATTCGAAATATTGATTAATTAGAAACTTTTGATATTTCTCCCAAAGTGCTCGACATAAACGAAGCTTTAATAATAATATTTCATAAAAAAATATGTATTACCTAAAGACCCTTGAATCATAAGCGTCTACTAGAAGGAGCTTTATATATATATATATATATATATATATATATATATATAGCAAGTAAGCTATGAAAATATATTCATGGCAATTAAGCTACACAGAGGCTCCTGCGTTTCATTCTCGGGGAGAATCTTCAGGCTAAAATGCATTTTAGCCTGAATACCCCCCCCCTCGGGGATGAAACGCGGGGGCCTCTGTGTAGCTTAATTGCCATAAATATATTTTTATAGCTTACTACTACCTAGCACTACTTACGTATCGAGCACTGTTGAAGTAAATACTGAAAATTGCTACATAAAAAATTATATCTCTTTATAAAATTTATATGTGGATACATGAAATAGTAATATATATATATATATATATATATATATATGTATATATATTATTTAAAAGCTTCTAGGTAACACTTTTTAATATAGATTTGTTCAAAGAAACTTTTCGTAAGGAATCTTAGCTTCACAAAAAGAATAGAAGCCTAATACTCTTGCAAAATCAGAACTTAATCGATATAGTTTTGAAGCTAAACTGTTACATTTAATAATTCATCTATATTTTATTGGAACTATTTTTCACAAATTTCTCATCAGAAGTTCTACATGATTTTGTCGTTTAGACACTTGTATGAAGAAAGAACAAACGGCGCGTTGTTTGTATGGGTTATGAAATAAATTGCTCTTCAAACAATTGTAAAATAGCTTTTGCAAGAAATTACTTTTCAAATTAGCTTAAAGCTAGCCTTAATATATATAAATATATATATATATATATATATATATATATATATATATATAGATAAATATAGATAAATATTTATAGATGTATATATATATTCAAATATATATTAGATATAAACGTATAGATATATGTAATATATATTAACGTACACATATAATTCGTAAACATATACAAGCATATGTTAATATCTAAATATACAAATAAATGTTTACAATATTACTATATAAAATATATAGTAGGTACTTTAAAACATATATATATATATATATATATATAACGAATACACATTTGCTGTAAAAAAGAACAATAAAGTGCTGGATCATAAGTTTTAAGAGAGCTGATGTAAATTATTTTATTTAAAAATTATACATTACCATTTCTGTTATCCGAAACAGTGGGGTTTCATTGTTACGGAATAAGGTTTTATGGGTTAAAAACACGCCATTTGAATGTTGTTTTCCAGTATTTCTTTTCATGCATTATTGCTTTATCTTCGTGATTTAAACCGAATCGAAAGGGCCATCTGTCCGTAACAATGAACCCCTGGTTCGCCTAACAGAAACACTGTAAGATATAATATGTTAAATAAAGTTTATATATACATATATATATATATATATATATATATATATATATATATATATTAGTATTTCATGTATCCACATAACATTTTAGAAGGAGATATAATTTTTTATATCTCAATTTTCAGTATTTACTTCAACAGTGCTCGATACGTAAGAAGAGCTAGGTAATAAGCTATGAAAATATATTTATGGCAATTAAGCTACACAGAGGCTCCCGCGGTTAATTCCCGGGGGGGGGGGGGGGATCTTCAGGCTTAAACCAAAATTGGCCTGAATATTACCCTCGGGGATAAAATGCGGGAGCCTCTGTGTAGCTTTATTGCCATAAATATATTTTCATAGCTTACTATATATATATATATATATATATATATATATATATATATATTTGATCCTATCGTGATAAGGAGATTCTTGATATTGAAGATATAGCATAAATATAGGAAATATTGGGATACTGAAAAAAATAAAATTGGGTAGTTAACAAGTTTATTAAATCATCAGGTTGTCAAGCAATAGTATAATTAACTGAACTTTAATCCATGCATTTTCAAAGAAGTACTCTTCTCCTCGAGGAGAAAAACAATAAAAAACTTAAAAGAATATATATTTAAAGCAAAATTCTTTCAAAATTTATGGATGAAAGGTCAGTTTATTATATTTCTTGCTTGCACACCTGATGATTTAATAAACTTGCAAATTTTATTTTTTTCATCATTATATATATATATATATATATATATATATATATATATATATATATATTGAATACAGGCATGCTTTTGATCTGAATTATTTCATTTTACTTCGTTGAAGTTCTCAGAAATCAAGGGGCTCCTTCCTGGGACCAACACTTGATCTCTATATGAGATACATAGATATCCGAGTGTTCCATTAAAGTTCTGATTTACTTGTCAAACGTTGAGAAGAACATTTACTTCCCCAATTGACCAGTTAACTATGTTATAGTATATCTTTCTTGTGGTCTCTTGGTATTACCGGATACAAGGACAAGAATTCATCTAGTCTGGTGGAGTATCCAGCTTAGTGCTGTTATTATAGGCAACATCACTTGGAGAAGGTGCACCATTCTTCGTATCAGCAAGTATGTAACTATACCGAGGTGATTTTATTTGGGATTCGAATACTATGTTATTTTTAATATTTGGTTAGGGTTTACGTGTAGGGTGAAGTATCCTCATGTCAGGTTGTCCTGACAAACCCTTGTGCAAAAAGACCGAAGACACTCGAGGATGGTGTCTATTAGGTAATTATACAGCCCATCTATGAAATGTAACAACTCTTATTTAAAAAAAAAAGCATTGATACAGGGCCGGCAGACAGTTATAAAAGTGGGAAGGTTCTCCTAAAAAGTGGAGGCACCCGGTTAAACACATGCATATCAACTTTCTTATTGATGACCGTCAAGTGGGGGGGGGGGGGGCAAGTAAAAAAGTGTGAGGAGGGAGGTACGCCCCCCCCCCCCGGTGCCGCCGTCCATGGATTATAATCGTTACTTGACTAATTTTCAATGTTTTCAGTGTTGTGTCAGATGATTTTTTTGTATTAATATAAACCCGAGGTGGGTTGGGGGGGGGGGGGTGACCGAAAGACGTCAAGTGGTTAAACAAATGCAGGGGTCAATCTGTCCAGTTAATGCGTGTATGCATGTAGTGTCGCCTGTTTACAGGCCTCTCCAGGGGGTGGGGAAAATTTAGACACAGTGTTGCTTTTCAATGTGAGAAAAATCGAAAATCCAGCTTCCCCCGAAAACGGGAACTCCGTATTGGGAGAGAATATTTTCTATAAATTACCTCAGTCTAGCAGAACTTCTTTCTCTCTAACTGAACAGAGCTGATGTTGCTTTTTTTATATTAAACTGAAAACCGGAAGTGCAAGAAAGGTACTCGCCGATGCTATTGTCTCTTATCAATGTATCACAATTTTATGACCCGGTCAGACTTGCACGCTAGAAGGTAGCCTACCTAAGTTGGGCTACACCAGAAAGTGTTCATAAGTTTTGACGAATTACGCTGAACGCAACACTGATTTTATCTATCTTCCTCCCACAAGGTAAGATGTGACACAAGGTCGGGAAAATGGGATTTGAAAAGCCAGCGCTCGAGAAGGTGAGCACTCTGGCCTACAAAAAAATGCCTGGGCAGTCCCGTCGGCATTCCCCGGTAGGGGCGCCTCATGCAGTAAGCGATAAACTTACTCCACCCCAAAGAGGGTAGGCAAAGCCTGGGAGGGTGGACCTCCTAGAACTGCACAGGACAAATCCACAACCCGGCGGAATCAAGACCCGAAGACCAAGACGATACCAGTCTATAGGGTGTAGTATCCATCGGAACAGATACTACAATTGATCTTGGCCACACGCAACACTGATTTTGCAATAAAATAACTTATTTAAAAAAAATATTTTTGCGAAGAAACTGCTCAGCTAAGATAGTCAGATCCAACACACACACACACATACACACACACTTCAATGAATAAATTAACATGAATTAGAGAGTTTTCGCCATAGCAATAAACTTATTATTGTCTCTGTGTGTATTTCTCGCGATTACGTCACTTCAACATTTATTTAATTTTTTTTTTATTCACTAGTAATCGAATACTTATTGAAATCCAAATTGCACTGGCATGAAAAGAAATCAATTTTTAAAATCCGAAAAAAGTTAAGATTAAAGTACGTTAACATTTTTCGAAAAGGCGATATGATATAACTAAAACACTGTATATTTTGTTAAGATTATGACATGCTGAACGTATTGGGAACAAAATCAATAGAGTATTACGTGTTAATAGAAAAAAAAACAGCCTTTAACACTTTTTATAGACACAAAACGTGTAAAAAAGAAGAAAAATCTTTTATGAAGTTATAAAAATAGTATATTTAAAAAAGAATCAAATAGTTTATTAAAATGTTTCTCAAGATATTTTTTATAAATAATTTAATTTAAATTATTTTTATATAAGTCGCTAAAAAGTTTACTTCTTTTCATCAAACGTACTTCTGATTCCGGTGTTTAGCTGATAACCTCGATTCAATCTTGTAAATAGGCCGATAATACTAAGATATTTACTCATTAAAAGTGTTTTCCTTCAAATTTTAATCATAATACGAAATTGATTTTAACTTCAAAACGTTCAACATATCATTATCTTTTTTTTAAAATAACATCTTTATCGCCCATTCACAGTTTTATATCGCCTATTAAACATTTTTAACCGGAGTCTAATCTTCAGGATTACCTAAAACCCTGATAAAACATGATTTCATTACGAAATTTAATCCACTAGAAAGCATTTTTTCGATTTTAGTCATAGTGTTATAACAATTTTTGTTATTTTTAAAATCCTTTAAAAACATAATAATTTGGAAACACATACTGGCATCTTTTTTAAAAAAATCGAAAGTATTTACGCTATTGAAAGACGGTTGATTGGTTTTATTGTAAAACCGATTTCTTTAAAACCTTCCATCTATATTAAAGATCAGTGTATATATATATATATATATATATATATATATATATATATATATATATATATATATATATATATATATGATATGCACGCTTGAACTTGAGTTGAGCACAGTTCTGAATAAATAAAGTTCCCGAAATATAATATCATACGGAGTTTTCACCAGACCATCTTGATACAGGTATTACATAACATTGTATTAGTGTGTAGATAGACAGATATATGTGTGTTTGGGAATAAATAATATATATATATATATATATATATATATATATATATATATAGCATCAGATAAAATGAAACAATAAAATAAGGTGCGAATCAAATTGTATTACAATTCAGAGTTCAAGCAAAGTAATTGAAAG
>OY744534.1:54383761-54386261 GCA_963556195.1 Sepiola atlantica | reverse complement strand
TGTGTGTGTGTGTGTGTGTGTGTGTGTGTGTGTGTGTGTGTGTGTGTGTGTGTGTGTGTGTGTGTGCGCGCAGACAATAATTAAGAAGTGTTGTGGTCAAAATAATCGAAAGGTTCAGATTGTGTTCTTCTATAATACGTGGCCCCAGCGAATGTAATTGCTTTTTCTACTGGACATTCATAAAAAAATACTTCCGAAGAGAAATGATTAATAAATATACGTCAGCAACTTGTGTCGTCGTCGTCGTCGTCGTCGATGACGATGATGATGATGACGATGAATATTATTATTATTATCATCATCAAAAAATGACTAACCTTATTCTAACTCTCGTAAATGTTCGAATTAAGAAATCATGTTTGAACCTGAAATTTGTACAACGTAAGTAATTACTAGCTCGAATCAACATCTAAATTACAAAAAGTCAAGTATAGATGTTCATTTGTGCTGCTAAGGAAAACGCGAACATTAATATTACACGCGATCTAACGAATCAAGGGCCCAGTGCTGCTATTAGTCATCTTGTTCATGTGTCGAATTAAAGTTTAAAGGCAAAAGTAAAAGTACTATGTTGGATCAAATAATCGAAAATTGAGTTGTTTCATTCAACAAAGCCACGATCGTGACCTCACTCAATCATTATTGAAAACTTGAACTCCTAATAAACAATAGATAATTACAAGAACATCGATGCAACAACGAAACAAATCTCAGCTAGTTCGATTTGGTTGCGAGCACATGTTTGATAAAATTGATTGTTATCGAGTTTAAATTTTATTTTTAGTTTGAAAATTGCAATCTTTACTTTTTAAAGTCTTAAACCGTAATTTGCATTTACAACTTTAAACTTCTGGCGGCCATGTTTGAATATAGTTATTATAAAAGTTATTGGACAAAACCTCGTGTGAGTTTCTTGCTTATAGGTACAATTGATAAATAAACCTTGAATTATATTTTTATGTATTATTAATCGAATCTTTATTAAAAGTTAAAATAAAATAGGAGAACACTAAAACGATTTTTAACAAATCCTATTAAAAACATTTCAAGATAACTATATTTTGAATTATTTTTCTCTAAGCCCGCTACCCGGCAATAATTCTCCACCCGGGCAAGGGCGAGTAAATAAAATTGGTTATTAATAAAATGATATAAAATTTGTGTAATTATTATGTATGAGGTGTTAAATTATTTTACTTTTTTCGTTTGATTTTCGTCCACATCGCGAATAAAATTGATTATTGTTATTATATTGTATTCCTTGTCCCAAAATAAAATTCCAATATACGTTTTAATGTCTTGAAAATCGAAATTTATTCAATGTTTAAATCGGTGGAGGGTTATGGTTAAAGTTAGGGTTAGGCACTGTTATTTTTATTCTCATGTTTTACTTTGATCCGAATTATGTATATCGCTTTAAAGTTTCTAAAAAAATAAAAGATATTTTCATAAAAATAAATTATGTGTATCGCTATAAAGTTTCTAACAAATGATAAATATTTTCATAAAAAAATAAATTATGTGTATCGCTTTAAAGTTTCTAAATAATATTTTCTTTAAAAAATAAATTATGTGTATCGCTTTAAAGTTTCTAAAAAAAAAAAGTTTTCATCAAAAATAAATTATGTGTATCGCTATAAAGTTTCTAACAAATGATAAATATTTTCATAAAAAAATAAATTATGTGTATCGCTTTAAAGTTTCTAAAAAATATTTTCATAAAAATAAATTATGTGTATCGCTTTAAAGTTTCTAAAAAAAAAAAGTTTTCATCAAAAATAAATTATGTGTATCGCTATAAAGTTTCTAACAAATGATAAATATTTTCATAAAAAAATAAATTATGTGTATCGCTTTAAAGTTTCTAAAAAATATTTTCATAAAAATAAATTATGTGTATCGCTTTAAAGTTTCTAAAAAATAAAAAATATTTTCATGAAAAATAAATTATGTGTATCGCTTTAAAGTTTCTAAAAAATAAAAATATTTTCATAATAAATAAATTTGCAACTATATTTTCACGCAAAAAACAAGTTTTACAGAATTTAACAAACAAAAAATAGATAAAAAAAAGAAGTGGGTAAATTACACTAATCACTTATTTAAAGATAACCATAATAATAAAGAAACAGAAAATGGTCGCGACGGGTAAGAATTTGCCATGAATATTTAGTTTTATATACGTAAAATATTAAATGAGACTTGTTTTTCAGGACAAAAATGTAGCATTTCAGACTAACAATAAATTCTCAATTATCATTGAAAAAATACATATATATATATATATATATAATATATATATAAATATAATATATATAATATATAATATATATATATATAATATATAATATATATAATATATATATATATAAATAAATATAATATATATAATATATATATATATAAATAAATATAATATATATAATATATATATATATAAATATAATATATATAATATATATATATATAAATATAATATATAATATATATAATATATATA
>OY744534.1:54358761-54378761 GCA_963556195.1 Sepiola atlantica | reverse complement strand
AGATTAAAAACTAAAATAAATTTTATTTCAGGATAAAAATTTGCATTTCACACTGGGAATCAATTTTATTTAACATTTAAACGAATGCCAAACGAAATGAGCGAGTAAAGTCAAGATTCCCTTTTGTTAAATTCAAATTCAAAATAAAATTGTAGATGATTAAACCTAATCATGTTCTTCTTTTAAATTTGTTAAATTTCCTAGACCTTGTGTTGGGTTTTAAAAAAAATGTTCAAAGTTTACTTTTTTGTGTAAAACATAGTTTTATTTACGGGTTATAAAATATAATAATCCATGGTCCAGCGAATAAAACCTTGAATTAAAGTTCGATAATTTTATTTCAAGATTAAAAATACCAAAACATTCAATTATAGTTTATTTTTTAGATTAGCTGATTGCCCGATAAATATTGTTAATTTTTGAGTTCATGAGCTAACACGAACCATTACACGCGACTTCGACTTATACATTTCAAATCTAGCAATTTAAGAGATCCACCATTATCCGTCTAGAAAAAGAATTAAAGTGTAGTACCTGTTCTCTTCGCAATCATAGAAGGAGAAATCCTTGTCGATTGAGGTAATTGCAATTTTTGTCAGAATCCTGAGTAACCCTTTTTGGGGAAGTTGAAAGTGCGCACATTAAAAAACGACCCTGTGTCTAACTTGGTTCTTGTTATGAGGCAAGTAAATAGGGACCCACAATCAACTTTATTCATTACTAGCCGTAAAACCCGCGGTTAGAGCAGCACTTTTTATGCCCGCCACAAAGCACAATCAAGAATTAATCAATTAATGGCAAACATTTGAAATTGAAGAACAATCGTTTGCTTTAAATATTTAAAAATCGAAAACCGGTGTTTATTTCTACGTCTGATTTAAATATTTAAAATTCGAAAACCGGTGTTTATTTTTACGTCTGCTTTAAATATTTAAAAATCGAAAACCGGTGTTTATTTTTACGTCTGCTTTAAATATTTAAAAATCGAAAAACCGGTGTTTATTTTTACGTTTGCTTTAAATATTTAAAAATCGAAAACCGGTGTTTATTTTTACGTTTGCTTTAAATATTTAAAAATTGAAAACCGGTGTTTATTTTCACGAAAATTTAAAGTCTACCCCCCACTCGTCGTACACTTGGTATTTCTAGGGAATAAATGATCACAACTGTATAGTTCTTATCCAGGCCATGAAGCCATTTATCGACATTTCGATTTTATTTTTTTCATTACATAATGTTAAAGTTATAAATATTTGCGAGATTTACAATATTTTTTCTTTTCCTTTTATTTAGTTGTTACTTTTCAAAATAGAATAAACGTTAAAGTGTAGTATCTATTCTGAAACTATATTCATACTTTTTCGCTATGTGTCAGGGTTTTTTTTTTTTTTGTGAGGAGGGGCTGGATTTTACTCACATAAAAAAAACTGATCTTGTGTCTAACTTTGCCCCGTGGTTTTTAAAAACGACCTAGTAGATTGAAAACAGGACTCTATTTTTTTTTTGCTGGACCTATAATAACACCGTGATTACATTTTTTATTTCATTTTTTTTTTTTTTCATTTTATGACATTCAATTTTGGGAAGATGACAAATGAAATATTTTACATAGATTATGTGGGAGAGAATAAAAACTGATATTAATTGAAATAATGACCGGAAAATTTAAAATCTACTCCCCCCCCCCCCCCCACTCGTCGTACACTTGGTATTTCTAGGGAATAAATGATCACAACTGTGTAGTTCCGATCCAGGCCATGAAGCCATTTATCGACATTTCGATTTTATTATTTTTTTTCATTACATAATGTTAAAGTTATAAATAAAATAAAAATAGAACGTCATATTTCCTTTTTATGGGTGTCAAGCACGAACGAAGACGCCACCATATAATGTTGATAAAAAATGAAATATAATTATTCGATTATCCGGGGTAATTTAATTTCATGACATATATATAGTTATGGGGGTCTATCTAATAACTCCTAGAAAGAGTTCGTGAACAAACAAGAACTACAACTTTATAACACGGGTGGAGACAAATTACCCGAGTACTTAGAGAAACATGATACAAAATATAGTCATGTTTACTATATTTTTTTTAAATAAAATTTTGTTTTTTAATCTGTTTTACTTTTTGCCCCTTTTTTTATTTCAATAAGTACTTGATTAATAATGAGTTTTACAAATATAATCCAGTGTGTTTTTTTTTTTATGAAAGTTACGTATAGGCGAGAAACACACACACAAACACACGAAATCTTGTCTGATTATTTTTATTAATGCAGAGATGTGCTCGAAAATAGCTAAATAGTCGAGATTTGTATCTTATATAATTTAATCAAATTTTACAAAGTCTAGCCATGTTGGTGAGTCGGAAACGACGAAACACGCGTCCATAGGTAATTATATATATATATATATATATATATATATACCATTGTCAATATTGCTATGTAATATTTATCACCGGAGTTATCCTGATAAGTACACTTCATCTAACTTGGATCTATCAAGTTATACAGGGTGGGCCAAAATAAGGGTCCTATCTTTAAATTTGAATAACTTGAATTTGAATAACTTCCACAAAATAAAAGTTAAACTCACCAAACTTTATGTGTGTGTAGACTGACCCTTCCGAGATTTTTTGAAATAAACAAAACAAATTTTAGCCGAAAAACACTTCTTAAAACTTACAAAAACTAAAGTATTGTTTTTTTACACTGTTTTGAGTTTTTTAAGCAAAAATAATGTTTTCTAAATGAGGGCACGTTCCTTAGGGCTAATACGGCTCATGCTTGCTTCGGAAGGGGTCCTTTACTTATTCTCAAAAAAAAAAAAAAAAAAAAAAAAAAAAAAAAAAAAAATCAATAAATAAAAAAGTTATGAATTTTTAAAAATAGGACCCTTATTTTTGCCCACCCTGTATATATATATATATATATATATATATATATATATATATGTATATCAAAGGTCAATCCATCTCGATGAAATTGCGGTACGTCTTCGAAATATGTAACAGTTTTTAAATAAATAAATCGTATTTTAGCTCTCGCTTTTTACGATCGAACACTTTATTGATTTCTTTTCAACATACGCTGACGTACTAATATATATATATATATATATATATATATATATATATAAAGAGAGAGAGGATAAGTTGTTGTTAAACTTATTTCTAGTTAATAAATTTGGTGTATATAGGTTCTAATAGTAGTTGGTACTAAAGTAGTAATTAGTAGAGCTAGGAGATATATTGCTTGTTTAACTTACACACACACAAACACACAACAAGTTAATTAATGTTCTTAACTTCTTTACTAACTCAATGTTTGAGAGATAGAGGACAATCTTGATTGAACACTCGGATATCTATGTATTTCATATAGAAATCAAGTATTAGCCCCAGAAAAGGGGTCCTTTGATATCTGAGAACTTACTTACTGAAGTAGAATGAAAACGAGAGAAAAATAACATTATGTAAACCGTAATTATTCGGAGAAATACATTACACTGATGAAGCCTCCCTGTGGATATCGGTGTATTTTGTATCTACGAAATAAATGTATATGTGTTCTTGAAATGGGCAGAAAGAATTGTTTGTAAATAAAAGTATTTTTGAAAGAAAATATTGAATATTTCTCTTAATAAATAAGGTTTTATATGTTGTTAAATGAAGGGATTTTATCGTACACTCTTGAGCTACGGGATAAATCTGTGTGTTAATTAAAAGAAATATATATATATATATATATATATAAAAAGTGGTGTACTAAAAGCGAACTTTTAGGAAAGGTAAAACCTATTGTTAAGAGTATACAGCTCAATATCCAGGATAAAGCAGGTAGATATGAAAAAGAATGGAAAGGAATTAGAGAAGCAAAAGCCAAATCATAATTCAATTCAAGGCTTAAGGAAAATTTAACTTGAATAAATTGCCTTTTTTGCGGAATATTCCTTGCTCTGAGCAATTGAATTGAATTTTGATTTGGCTTTTGCTTCTCTAATTCCTTTCCATTCTTCTTAATATATATATATACAGGGTGGGCAAAAATAAGGGTCCTATTTTTTAAAATTCATAACTTTTTTATTTATTGATTTTTTTTTAATTTTTTTTTAGAATAAGTAAAGGACCCCTTCCGAAGCAAGCATGAGCCGTATTAGCCCTAAGGAACGTACCCTCATTTAGAAAACATTATTTTTGCTTAAAAAACTCAAAACAGTGTAAAAAACAATACTTTAGTTTTTGTAAGTTTTAAGAAGTGTTTTTCGGCTAAAATTTGTTTTGTTTATTTTAAAAAATCTCGGAAGGGTCAGTCTACACACACATAAAGTTTGGTGAGTTTAACTTTTATTTTGTGGAAGTTATTCAAATTCAAGTTATTCAAATTTAAAGATAGGACCCTTATTTTGGCCCACCCTGTATATATATAAAGGGTGTGTTGACTTATTTTTTGAACCATCGTTTCGCATAGTATTCATTTTTTTTTTTTAAAAAAACATGACAATGTGTCGTGTTAAAACAAATAAAATTTATGTTATTTATTTTTTGATTTTATTAATTTAAGACTACACATTGTTATGTTTTTTAAAAAAAAATAATATATATATATATATATATATATATTTATTTATATAAGAAAAATCTTACCTTATGTATCACTCGAGAGTCGGTAAAGTTTTCCGAAGAACAATGTTCCACCATCCTTGGTTTGTTCACAACAAAAATAAAAACATAAATTCAGAAGCGTTTTCTTTCTTTCTTTTTTTGTTAAAAACGCCTCTGAAGTTTTCTCGTTGTTAGGAGTCTATAAATTATTACTTATATATCTGTGTGAATGTATGTATATATATATATATGATGCATGTTAGTGCATAGGGATAATAGATTTGAATTTGTTATGGATGGGTATATGTTGTTGATGTTTGGTGCGCGTTCGTTTAGGTTGACTGTTCGGTGCGCATGTCGTGTTGTACGATGTGCGAATGGGAAGACGCCAAAGTGCGTGTTCTGAAACAAAAATCGTCTTGCGATGAAAGTTGGTTCACGCGTTAAAAGAAAAAGAAAGAAAAAAAGATGGTTAATCGGTAGATGAAGATGGAGTCTGCCCAATGTTTTCGATTGTGTCGGTCGACATAGAGGCGTGTAAGAAAAGCTTCTTTTAAAAAAAAAAAAAACACTCCTAAACCTAGCAAGTAATATCGCAAGTGTAAGCTGCGAGAAGAAAATGTGTTTGTTTTGTTTTTTAGTTTAAAAAGAAAGGGAAAAAAAAGATGATAATACAATTAAAAAAGAAAAATCATAACAATAAAAACAGAGAGAGGAGAGAAAAAAAAAAGGTGCCCGTCTCGCTGAGTTCTCAAAGAAGTTCTTGTTTTAGTATTTTTATCGCTAAGGCAATGTTACTTGTAGTAGTAGTTGTCGTAGTGGGAAAGGAGTAGTAGAAGAGGCTGTAAGCTTAAATGAGAGTAGAAGGGGGAGGAGATAAAAAGAGCTAAACAAAAAAAACACAGTGTAAGAAGGAGGTATAAAAAAGATACAGTGACGTCAGAGGTTCCTCCCTCTTTCTTATCGACTTAGTTAAAAAAAAAAACGAAGTGGGAATGTCTGCAGGGGGAGGAGCAAATTTAGTGGTAGGAGGTAAGAGTGTGCAAGTCATACGGACAAATAGAGAGTGTGGTAAGAATTTAGAGTATACCCACTCCCACTCTCCTATCGTTTAAATAGAAAGGTGGAGAGAAAATACACGAGGGGGGAGGGAAGTGGGAGAGTAAGTAAGAAGACTTATATTATTCGTTGTTTCTTCATCCATATTACTATTTTCTAACTGACGCGGCCCGACTGAGGACGTAAATACAAATAATGTAGAACCTGCGTTGTACTTGAATAGTGCATGGGCTACGTGAAAACAAAACCATCAAATCTGTTTGCTAAAGAAAATCTGAGCACAAATAAATCACGATACTTGACTGTTTGCTTTTTAAACTTAAGTTTAAAACAAACATAAAATCACTTTCTAGTCGCCAGTTAAAGAAAAGGCGTCATAAAGAACTTTCGATTTTCAAAACGCAACAATGTAAAAAATATGATTCATCGTTTTTCATCTATATATAATAGATAACACTACCGGATATATATATATTTATATATATATATATATATATATATATATATATATATATATATATATATATATATATATATATATATATATAATACATGTAATATATATATACATATATATTACATGTATATATATTACATGTATATATATATATTATATGTGTATATATATATATATATATTTGTATATATAAATATGTGTATATACATTTATATATATACACATATATGTATATATATTCATATATATATATACATAAATATAAATATATTATATACATATATGCATCTATGTATATATACATATATGTATATGTTTTTATACATGTATATATACTTAGTATGTATATACTATATATATATATATATATATATATATTAGTATATATATGTACATATAGTATATATATATAGTATATATAGTATATATATATTACTATATATATGTACATATAGTATATATATATAGTATATATAGTATATATATATTACTATATATATATATGTACAGTATATATATATATACATATATATTATACACATATATAGTATAGACAGTATATATATAGTATATATTTATATTAGTATATATATAGTATATATATTAGTATATGGTAAAATGAAAAAGGAAAGCCAAAAACTGGATGTTTTTTATGTGTACATCAACGTTTCGTCTTTATTTATAAGATCTGTGCTTGCATGATATCTTTTCCCTATATCATCATCCTGATGAAGTCTTATAAATAAAGACGAAACGTTGATGTACACATAAAAAACATCCAGTTTTTGGTTTTCCTTTTTCATTTTACCATCACGTCGGATTACCTTCATCCTTCTCTTCCCATATTAGTATATATATATATACAGTATTTATATAGTATATATATATATATATATAGTATATATAATTATATATATACTATATATATATTTATATATATACTATATATATATATATATAAATATATATAGTGTATATATATACAGTATAAATGTATATATTGGTATATAGTCTGATTATATATATATATATATATATATATATATATATATATATATATAAAGAATAAATGTATATATTACTATATAGTTTGATTATATTATATATATATATATATATACAGTATAAATGTATATATTAGTATATAATCTTATTATATATATATATATATATAATATATATATATATATATATATATATAAGCTTCAGTAGGTGTGTCTGTATTAGTCGTTGATACGTCCTCGACAATCACTTCGACAGTAGCTTTGTGTCGGGCTGACGTATGGTTCTGTTCAACTCTAGGGGGTTCACTTACTCAAGTTTTACTTTCTCTCTTTGAGAAGGGTTTAGTTTATCTCTGTAGGCGCCCCTACCGGGGTAATTCCGACTGGGGCTGCTCACATATGCACTTTTCCTAATGCACAGGCTATTCAAAACCTCACCTGACCCCGTGTCTAACCTCTTGCTGAGAAGGTAAATAAATATACTAGCGGTGCACTTAGAATTTCGAAAGTAACTGCGACGCTTTTAAACAAGAAACTATTTAACCCATAGATGTGTTCAGAAACAGGCTCCCTCGTAATTTTAATAACCATGAATGCAAAGTTTGTCACTTAGTCGTTTTTGTATATAAGGTATTTCCAGCATCTCGTATTTAGATGGGACAAAAAAATAAAAATTGTCTCAGTCAATAAGGATTTCTCCTCTCCTGACCGAGCACAGATCTATAACACTTTGATTCCAATGTTTTTTTTTGTATTTTTTCAATTTCTTTTATTTTTCGGATGTAAACTTCAACCACTTGTTACGATTCGTTTTAGCTTTACTAAGCCTACTATAACTATTAGTAGTATTATTAATACTATTTACTCCTTCTAATACTAAACATTATTTAATCTACCAAAGGGGGAGAGGGGTCTCTCTTTTTGTTTCATTTTACTTCAGTCGAAGTTTTCAGAAATCAAAGAGGTCTTTTTCTTGGGGCTAACACTTGATCTCTATATGAGATACATAGATATTCGATTATTCTATTAAAGGTCTCTGTTTTCTCAAACGTTGAATTAGTAAAAAAGTTAAGAACATTAATTTCCCTTTCCCCAATTGACCAGTTAAATATGTTGTAGTATAGCTTTCTTGTGGGCTCTTGGTCTTACTTGCTTCTAGGACAAGAATTCATCTAGTCTGGTGCAGTATCCAGTTAAGTGCTGTTATTTGAGGAAACATCACTTGGAGAAGATGCATCATTCCTCGTATGGGCCAGTGTGTAGCCATACCGAGGGGACGTTATTTGGGCTTCGAATACTATGCTATTTGGAATATTTGATCAGGCTTTACTTGTAGGGGGAAGTACCCTTATGTCAAGTTGTCCTGACCAACCCCTGTACAGAAAAACTCGAGGATGGTGTCTTGTAGGTAATTCAAACGTTCCAGTGAGGTCATATATATTCGACAGTGGGATAGATAAAATGATTTTTTAATAAGTAGTAGTCGTAGTAATAGTAGTAATACTACTATAACTACTAGTTGTAGTATTTATTTACTCCTCTCCGAGAGTTAGGCACAAGGCCAGTTTTATCTTACTCCCACAAGTAAGATGTGACCCAAGGTCGGGTCGGGAAAGTGGGACTTGAAAAGCCAGCGCCCGAGAAGGTGAGCACTCTGGCCATTAAAAATTGCCTGTGCAGCCCCGTCGGCATTCCCCGGTAGGGGCGCATCAGGCAGTAAGCAATAAACTTACTCCTCCCCAAAGAGAGGAGGCGAAGCCTGGGAAGGTGGACCTCATAGAACTGCACAGGACAGACCAATAGACCGGCATAAATCAAGCCCCGAAGACCAAGACAATACCAGTCTATGGGGTGCAGTATCCATCGGAACAGATACTACACTTTGATCTTAGCCAAAAGGCCAAAGTAATAAAGGTGAAAGAATTGTAACGAGCAGATGAAGATTATATTCGCATAAGGTTAAATAGAAAATTCCAACTCGGTCATGGCTGCCTAATCGGAAATCGGAAAGTTAGACGCTATTATCCCCCCCCCCCCAAAAAAAATCCCAATATATTTTTGTCAGCTTCAACAATTTATTTGGCAATATTTTGTATTGGATACGTATTTACAGTGAATTTGTAAACTATTAAAATTTTGTCAAGAAAAAATTTCATTTATAAAAAATAAGTTTTAATTTATTATTTGCTTATATGTGTCTATTACTGTGTAAAATAAGTATTCAACTATTAACAAAATATTAAAATGACTGGATTGATTTCCAAGAAACCGAAATGCATTCTGCTACATTTAATTTCGTTATTAAATTGTCTGTTTTTAAATAGTATTTTAGATAGGTCGTTTTAAAACGTTGCACGTTTTATTTCACTTTTATTTCAATAAATAATCGAAAATTATTTGATACTAAATGACCTAAAAATGATTATATGTAAGTTTCGTAGAGGAGAGAAACACATACATACATACGTACATACATACATACGTACATACATACATGAATACATACGAGAAGTGGCAACATATAGTTTTAAAATAACATTTTGTTATTGAGCGAAATAATTGAGCCCAACTTAATAATCCATTCAGGTTCAAATCTCATTCCTTCTCTGGATCAAGTCAGGTAGTTTAGGTGCCTTTGACAAACATTGATCTGTGATCTGTTTGATCCTGTGTCCTTATGCATAAAATATATAAATGACCTTTCAGATAGAAAGATTACAGTTTCTCCCACGCTTTATTCAAAATCTTTAAAATATTTTTATGGAAAATAACATCAGAAAACATAAAAAACATTAAAGGGAATAGAAAGTGGACGATGGCTTTATTTTTAGAAGCACGGTAACTCTCGCTTCCCTTATTTTGTCTTTTAGTCTTCACATTCCATGAGCGATGTTTCTGACAAAGGGGGAATATTTGCTGTTTTCCGGGTCAGAATCTATCCGTTTAACACTTATCGTTGGGTAGTTTTTGATCTTGAACTAGTGTTTTTTACCGTCTTACATCAAGTAGCTTCATGCCTTGTCTGGAGCGATTTCCATAAAAAAGGGATCATATAACGTATTGAGTAAGTGGTTTCAAACTTCACCAGGTTGTGTTTTTAAATAGAAGAGAATAGTGAGTGTTGCTTAAACAATGTCCGACTCAAAATGATATCAATGGCTGTCAATTCTATGCATGCTGACTGATCTTAAGCAAAAAAGTTTTGCTGCAATCAACTTACTACACGTGTACATTTTCAACGAAAATACTTCCGACACACGCGACTAACAACAAAATCCCACCCTTTCACTGTACAAGTCTTTAGACTTCGGAATGTTTTTTTACTCTTTCCTCGAACCGCTTGTATTTAGAATTCCATCACTGCTCGTTTTCTCCCTTTATATTGATATGCAGAAATTTAAATGTAATGCGAAAAAACACCTTGTTTGAGCAACAGCGGTGGATCAGAGCAAGATACGTGAATTAAAAGCAATCAACACAAATCAAAGCAGACGTGAGAATATATATTCGTAAGGAAATTGTAAGTATACAATATATAGAGTGTGAGTGTTCTGTACGAATTATAGCGTCTTATAATACACTAAAATAAATGGGATCTGTTTTCCTTTACTCAAAGATAAAGTAGTGTATATGTGTATATATATATATATATATATATATATATATATATATATATATATATATATATATATGTAAAAATAAAAATGGAATAAAGAATAAGCAATTTAACAACTAACAAAAATAAACTCAAAATCTCATGTTGTAAAGTTCCACTGAGATATTTCGGCCGTAGATACGACCATTTTCGATCAGTTAATAAACTTTATTTCAAAACGGAAAAGTTTTCAAATTTATACAGAGAATGCGATTGGAAGAAAATGCCACGTGCAGAGAACAACAAAACGGGGAGAAAAAGGAATGCGAGGAATGTTATGAAAAGAGAAAGAAAAAGAAGATGAAGAAGAGGAAGAAGATGAAAGAGATACCAATCAACCAGTATCTTTAGAACGTCAGTTGAAGAAGACGAAACGAAGAAGAAGAGAAAGCGAGAGCAAACGTGAGAAAGGGTAAATCGACATGTTGTTGTCGAAAACTATTAAAGAAGAAAAAAGAGATAGAGAAAAAATCAGTGCTTAGATATCGCCTGCTGATTGAATTCGGGCTGAGAGCGTCAAAAGTATTATTTACTCCTCTCCACGAGTTAGGCACAAGGCCAGTTTTATCCTACTCCCACAAGTAAGACGTGACCCAAGGTCGGGTCGGAAAGTGGGGGTTGAAAAGCCAGCACTCGAGAGGTGAGCACTCTGACCATCAAAAATTGCCTGGGCAGCCCCGTCGGCATTCCCCGGTAGCGGCGCCTCAAGCAGTAAGCAATTAACTTACTCCTCCCCAAAGAAGGGATGCAAAGCCTGGGAGGGTGGACCTCCTAGAACTGCACAGGACAGGCGTGCAGTATCCATCGGAACAGATACCCCACTTTGATCTTCAAAAGTCTACAGGATTAGTAGTAATTGGGGCAGTTAACGTCGAGGGACGAAACAAGGGAAGAGGAGGAGGAGGCAGGGGAGGAGGGGAAGGGGGAAGAAGAGAGACAAGGGTTAAAAGTTAGCCAGAGTCGTATTCATTTAGATTCATCTCGTATAAAATCGATCTAGCCGAAGGAAAAGCAATATTATAGAAACCAAAGACATGGTTTCTATAATATTGCTTTTCCTTCGGCTAGATCGATTTTATACGAGATGAATCTAAATGAATACGACTCTGGCTAACTTTTAACCCTTGTCTCTCTTCTTCCCCCTTCACCTCCTCCAATGCTTCCTCCTCCTATTCTCTTGTTTCGTCCCTCGACGTTAACTGCCCCAATTACTACTAATCCTGTAGAATTTTGACGCTCTCAGCCCGAATTCAATCAGCAGGCGATATCTAAGCACTGATTTTTTCTCTCTCTCTTTTTTCTTCTTTAATAGTTTTCGACAACAACATGTCGATTTACCCTTTCTCACGTTTGCTCTCGCTTTCTCTTCTTCTTCGTTTCGTCTTCTTCAACTGACGTTCTAAAGATACTGGTTGATTGGTATCTCTTTCTTCTTCTTCTTCTTCCTCTTCTTCATCTTCTTTTTCTTTCTCTTTTCATAACATTCCTCGCATTCCTTTTTCTCCCCGTTTTGTTGTTCTTTGCACGTGACATTTTCTTCCAATCGCATTCTCTGTATAAATTTGAAAACTTTTCCGTTTTGAAATAAAGTTTATTAACTGATCGAAAATGGTTGTATCTACGGCCGAAATATCTTGGTGGAACTTTACAACATGAGATTTTGAGTTTATTTTTGTTAGTTGTTGAATTGCTTATTCTTTATTCCATTTTTATTTTTACATATTGTCTGAAACATTGTTTCTTTTTTTCCCATATATATATATATATGATTATTTTTATTTACGCAGACATGTACAAAATCTGCGACACTGGCATGTCGATGTTATCGATCAACAGTTATTATAAACTGAGATCTCATCAGGCAGATTTAGAATCCGATCTTAACCGTAGATCATATTGTTTGTTCTCCAGTTCATTCTTTCCAAATATGATCTAAGGTTAAGATCGGATTCTAACTCTGCCTGATGAGATCTCAGTTTATAATAACTGTTGATCGATAACATCGGAATGCCAGTGTCGCAGATTTTGTGCATGTCTGTGTAAATAAAAATAATCATATATAAAAGCTCTATTGTATATTGAGCACTTTTTATAAAACCCGGTTGAAATTCTTTGGATTACTACCCTGTGGATGTTTTACATGTATTATACATATATATATATATATATATATATATATATATATATATATATATATACATATACATATATATATATATATACATATACATATATATATATATATATATACATATACATATATATATATATATACATATATATATATATATATATATATATATATACATATATATATATACATATATATATACATATACATATATATATACATATACATATACATATATATATATATACATATATATATATATATATATATATATATACATATATATATACATATACATATATATATATATACGTAATACGATTTTTTTTATGTGATGCCATCTAGCGTTGCTGAATTTAAATCGTCAACGACTTCCTGGAGCAATGTGAAAACGTTCGCTGTGCGTTTCTTCGCTGTCTTTTAAAAATGCTCTTCTTTCTCCAGCTTTATTGTTTATTTGCTTTTGACGCCTGAGGATGATTCGACGAAGAATCGAAAACGTTCGTGAAACCTATGAAATCTGTGTATGGAACATTTATTGTTTTTTTTTTATACAAAAAAGGCCATCAAAATTAAACAGACGAATTCTGTTATTTTTAACAATGTTTGCATAAATATATATATATATATATATATATATATATATATATATATATATATATATATATATATATATATATATATATATATATGTGTGTGTGTGTATGTGTGTGTGTGTATAAATATATATTTATGTATATATTTATTATGTATAGTACAACATTCCAGGTAAAAGCTCGATTAATCTTAATTTTTAATAACATGACCTATATAAATAAACAATAGGAAGCAAAATTTCAATTCAAGTCGAATGTTAAAAATTCTTATTGAGCACTCTTCTTAACTAATGAACTTCTGCCCATGTTAACAACCTTTGCAAATCCACACAGTGTTGTCTCATTGTCCACTTCTCAAACCGATTAACCCTTATCTCGAGTGGCCTATGGGCCTTGGTAAGCAGTGACCCGTAAGTACATAAAATGTTTTTTTATAATACACTCATTTAGTGAGGCATCTCATACACTGTGTCTCACACAGAACATTGCCATTACTTTTATGGCTCAAAACTAATATTCACATCGACCATGTACATTACCTTCATGTCCCAGAGTTCAACTCACACTCAACATTGCCATTACTTTCATGTCCTCAAATCATACTAAAACTCACAAGCGCAAGTATTTTCATGTTCAAACTCAGCATTGGCATTAATTTTATGTTCAAAACTCAACATCACACTCACCATATCCATCATTTTTATGTTCCAAGATAACGCTCGAACTCACCATTGTAATTAGTTGCACGTCGTCAAACAACACGCTCACTAACAATTGGCACTACATTCATGTCCAATAGTCACACTTCTTACACATGATATTGGTATTACTTTTATGTCCTGAACTCAAGTTAGCACTCACAATTGTTATGACGTTCATGTTCCAAAATCACAATGGGCATTACTTTCATGTCCTCAAATAACACTCACACACACTATTGACATTAATTTAATATTAACAAATCCCACTCACCTTTTCTATTGCCATTACTTCCATTTCCTCAAATAAAACTCACACTCACCATTGCCATTATATTCAGGTTTCCAAATCACACTCTCATTCAAATTTGCTATTATTTAATATCTAAAACTCACACTTTTCATTGCTATTAATTTACTGTCCAAAACACACAGGCTAACTCAGCATTGTCATTACTTTCATTTCCAAAGTCACACTCGCACTTACCATTGCATTTACTTTAACTTCCAAAACTTATACTCGCACTTACCATTCCTAGTTCTTTTATCTCCAAAAGTCTCACTCACACTCACTATTGCCATTACTCCGATGTTATAATATCACACTCACACTCACTACTGCTATTACTTTCATGTCCACAAATCCCACGGACACTCACAATTGGCATTATTCTCATGTCCGCAAATAACGCTCACACTCACCATTGCCATTAATTTCATGTCTCAAAATCACACCCACACTCACTATTGCTATCAATCTCATGTCTGAAACTCACACTCGCACCCAATATTGTAATTACTCTCATGTATGTCGGCTGAGCCTCTGCGATTATTGTATACGGTATATACGTAAACTTTTTACCTGCTTTCTCGCTCTATTTATCATTAGTCGAAGGTAATAAATGAAAGAAAGAATTAAAAGATTTGAATAGACCCTTATAAACAAAAGGTAATACTAACAATTGCAGGAATCCTATTGAACACGTAGCTGGGCAGGAAAAGAAGCAGATAGATGATACGGGGATATAGTATATATCTTTGATACACTGTGGCATGCTGTGACACAAAGAGGAAGCGGCGGTGTGGGGAGTGTGAATATCGACAGCTTAAAAAGACGTCCTTAGTCTCAGGTGTGACTCAACTTCAAAGCGGAACTCACCCAATTTTTAAAAAAATAATTTATTTTAGATAGACTTAACTTCAAAGCGGAACTCACCCAATTTTTAAAAAAATAATTCATTTTAGATAGACTTAACTTCAAAGCGGAACTCACCCAATTTTTAAAAAAATAATTCATTTTAGATAGACTTAACTTCAAAGCGGAACTCACCCAATTTTTAAAAAAATAATTCATTTTAGATAGACTTAACTTCAAAGCGGAACTCACCCAATTTTTAAAAAAATAATTCATTTTAGATAGACTTAACTTCAAAGCGGAACTCACCCAATTTTTTTAAAAATAATTCATTTTAGATAGACTTAACTTCAAAGCGGAACTCACCCAATTTTTAAAAAAATAATTTATTTTAGATAGACTTAACTTCAAAGCGGAACTCACCCAATTTTTAAAAAAATAATTCATTTTAGATAGACTTAACTTCAAAGCGGAACTCACCCAATTTTTTAAAAAATAATTCATTTTAGATAGACTTAACTTCAAAGCGGAACTCACCCAATTTTTAAAAAAATAATTTATTTTAGATAGACTTAACTTCAAAGCGGAACTCACCCAATTTTTAAAAAAATAATTCATTTTAGATAGACTTAACTTCAAAGCGGAACTCACCCAATTTTTAAAAAAATAATTCATTTTAGATAGACTTAACTTCAAAGCGGAACTCACCCAATTTTTAAAAAAATAATTCATTTTAGATAGACTTAACTTCAAAGCGGAACTCACCCAATTTTTTTAAAAATAATTTATTTTAGATAGACTTAACTTCAAAGCGGAACTCACCCAATTTTTAAAAAAATAATTTATTTTAGATAGACTTAACTTCAAAGCGGAACTCACCCAATTTTAAAAAAAATAATTCATTTTAGATAGACTTAACTTCAAAGCGGAACTCACCCAATTTTTAAAAAAATAATTCATTTTAGATAGACTTAACTTCAATGCGGAACTCACCCAATTTAAAAAAAAATAATTCATTTTAGATAGACTTAACTTCAAAGCGGAACTCACCCAATTTTTTAAAAAATAATTCATTTTAGATAGACTTAACTTCAAAGCGGAACTCACCCAATTTTTTAAAAAATAATTTATTTTAGATAGACTTAACTTCGGGCTGAAATCAAAGACCACCGACTCCTCACTTCGCAAAACATTGACGTCATTGTTCCTAATTTGTTAAATGCGTTTCATTTTTTTTTTTTTCAAATAAATAATTTAAAGTTTAGTATCGGTTTTATTTTCGGTTAGGGAAGGAGGGGTCCTTATAAGCTGGGTCGATCCATGGTGCATTTTTTTTTTTGGGGGGGGGGGTCCACATTAAAACCGACCTTGTGTCTAACTCTGCATCCGTGTGTAAGCAATTAGATAGGGAATCAACCACGTGTACGAACTGTTCTCTTGTTCTGTTTGTCTGTCTGCGTGTCAGTTTCATTGTCTTTCTCCTTTTTTCTCTTACTACATATGTATCGTACTATTAACATTTAACCTCCTTCTTCACTTCCAGGAAAGGAAAACAGAATAGCAAATTCTTGTGCTTTTATTTTTATCTGTCAACAATTCTAGTCATTTTATTTCATGCAAATAATATTAATTCCATTAATATTAGAAGATAGATTCTGAGAGTTAAACTACAACAAATATTCGATAGTTTTACAATCCTTTAGCACAACTGAATTATCTTTACATGATTTTTAGTTTATGACTTTAGTTGACATGACTCTAATAACTAATATAATATAAACACATTGTAAGTATGACCGAAAAGGGAAATTGTACGGTCACAGAATAGACATATATATATATATATATATATATATATATATATATATATATATATATATATATATATATATATATATATATATATATATATGTATATATATATATATATATATGTGTGTGTGTGTGTGTTAAATAAGTACTGACCTTGAAAATTTGTGAGTGTAACGTAAATATTCATAAGTTTAATGAATGTAGGATATATATATATATATATATATATATATATATATATATATATATATATATACATACATACATACACACATATGTAGTCAGTTTATTACATATTTTCTACATTCAGAAAATAGTTAGAAGATAATAAAAATATATGTTATCGTTTCCATTTAAAAGAGTAAAACCAACAATTGTATCAATGTTTTCATGCCATTTTTCGACGCATTTAAATGCGTACACGCATATATATATATATATATATATATATATATATATATATATATATATATATAAACATATATATATATATATATAACAAAATATATATATATATATATATATATATATATATAAACATATATATATATATAACAAAATATATATATATAAACATATATATATATATATAAACATATATATATAGATATATAAACATAGATATAAACATATATATATATAAACATATATATATATAAACATATATATATAGATATATAAACATAGATATAAACATATATATATATATATATATATATATATATATATATACATCCACATATGTGTGGTTATATATGTATATATGTATATATACATATATATATATATATATATATATACACATATTACCTAATGAATATAGTCGTATATATATATATATATATATATATATATATATATATATATATATATATATATATATAGCCAACGAACATGGTCGATCTAACCGAGAGAAATATCTTGGTCAAACTTTGATGATGTGTTTATGTCCTTATTTCTACTAGCCTGTTTCTTTGCTTAACCACAGTTCAACATACACCCACAATGTATATGGAGAAAAGGAAAACCAAAATTATTATTTATGTATTCATAAACGTTTCGTATTTCTTACAAGATTTCCTCAGGATGATTGGGCTGAAAAAATAGCCCATAAGTACAAATGTTTGAAACATATATATATATATATATATATATATATATATATATATATATATATATATATATATATGTTAGTTCTGGTTTTAGTACTCGATTATTTAATAAAAGCTTAGCGTTTATTTATGAATTATACAGCAATTTACATCACACACCAATTGTACCATGTGATCTTAACTTCTGTAAAATTCACACACACACACACACATATATATATATATATATATATATATATATATATATATATATGTGTGTGTGTGTGTGTGTGTGTGTGTGTATATATTTTAGTTCTGGTGTTAGTTCTCGATTATTCTATAAGAGCTTAGCATTTATTTATTAATTATACAGAAATTTAGATCACACACAAATTGTACCATGTGGTTTAAACTCCTGTAAAATTCACACACATACACACACACACACACCCACACACTCATATATATATATATATATATATATATATATATATATATATATATATATATATATTAAAGTTTTATTTATACACCACGTGGAGAAATAAAAAAAAAAACTGTCACATTCATCACCGTTCCCATCCCCACGCCAACTACTTGTCGATGGCATCTTTAAGTTCGACCTTCGTGTCCTTTTTTTAATTCATTCATGCGAACGAATATAACATAGAAGTAAACGACGGTGTGTGTTGGGGGGATGGGATTAGAATTGTTACTATACTGCCCTCCACCCTTTTATTTTCAGTGTCTCTCTTCACCTTCCTTTTCCTACTTTTATTTGCCTCATCTATTTCATTCGTTTCCTCTCGCCCACAGCACGTACACGTGTGTATACACGTGTACGGACATATATATGTTCACCCCACCCTCTCCGGTTTTAGTATCCAAGGTGCCCCACCTAAAAAAACAAAAAACAACAACAGGGAATTTAGATTTAGGTGAAAATCATGTATTTACACACGTATTTTTGCATGTACAAATGTTTTCTTTTTTACTATCAAGGCCAGAAGGCACTTAAGGATAAGGTGTATATTATTTACCTATATCAACCAACAAAAACGAACAACATGAAGCAAATCCCGTACATCCAACTATACTGTTCCCTTTCTCGAAGCCGATACTTTTGGCTCCATTGAGCAAAGCTAAAAGTCCTAATATAGTCCAGATCGCAACAATCACACATTTTACCATTCCAAGTTGACTTTGCTCGACCCGATCTTGGGTCACATCTTACTTGTGGGAGTAAGATAAAACTGGCCTTGTGCCTAACTCCGCGAGGAGTAAATAAACATCAACTTCAATTACAGAGAGATTTCACGGTAATTATTGCTATTTGCCACATAAATTATTTTAAAGAAAATACAGTTAGGGAAATTAGTCAAAACTAATTAATTTCGCTTTATCTTCTTATTTGTGACCAATTGAAGTACTTTAAAGATTTCATAGAAGTTATAAGCATTTTATGTTGCCAAAATATCATCGGTTCTGAGAAAAGTAGCCATCTTTGGTTAGTCAGTTAATAACATAAACAAAGATTACTGCGTTTCTAATGACCGACGATTAGATAAGTTAACATGCTTAAAATTTCTACTTTTATTTTTAACGCAAATAGGTCACAAATGAGTCTGTTATGGAAAATAACCTGTTTTTGACTAATTTCCCAACGGTGTTTCTTTTAAAATAATTTATGTCGGTAATAGTAATGATTACCGGCTTCACACACAGAACATTCTTAAAAAAACTCCGT
>OY744534.1:54331261-54353761 GCA_963556195.1 Sepiola atlantica | reverse complement strand
ATATATATATATATATATATATATGTGCGTGTGTGTGTGTGTGTGTATTTTATGTAATTGTTTTATTGGTGATGGTAACGTTTGTTTCTCACCCTTTTTATATGTTCCCACTTCCTAAGTGATAAAGAATACTGCAGAGAGTTGCATTTTTAGTTGCCATTAACTTCATAGGACGTATTTCACATTGATATAAAGTTCTATAAAGTTAAGAGCGACTAAAAATGCAATCTTCTGTATTACTCTTTATCACTTAGGAAGTGAAAACATAAAAATAGGGCAACAAACGCTACCATCACCATAAAAACAATTACATCATAAAAACAATTGCATAAAATGCATTATAATATTTAAGACCGTTAAAAATAAAAAAAATGTAAAATCTAAAATCTAAAACAAATACTATCTGTATATCTTTCTATCTCCAACCTACTCTCTTCATTATATGTCCATCTTTCCACTTTGTTTTATTTTATTTATTTATTTGCTTTGTTTTGTTTGTTTTAGATTTAAAATTTTTTTAACGGTCCTAAACCACGTGACTCCCTAAATTTTGAAATATTCAATTTCTTTTCTTCTTATTATTTTTCTCACCACTTCATTCTCTCCAAATATGATCTGAGGTTAAGATCGGATTCTAACTCTGCCTGATGAGATCTCAGTTTATAATAACTGTTGATCGATAACATCGACATGCCAGTGTCGCAGAGTTTGTACATGTCTGTGTAAATAAAAATGATCATATATAAAGCTCTATTTGATATTGAGCACTTTTTATAAACCCGGTTGAAATTCTTTGGATTACTACCCTGTGGATGTTTTTACTTGGAGTCTTACCATTATTATATATATATATATATATATATATATATATATATATATATATATATTCTGTATTTACTTTAAAAGGGGTCAATAGCGAGTCAATCTTAGTTATAGTATGAAGGGAAAATGTGTTAGCAACTAATTTATTAAAGACATATCTTTTTTATCGAAGAGAAAGTGTGAACTTTTGCCCATTCTCTTACGCGTATCATCTGTTCTGAAATTCGTTCAGGCTTTTTTAGATGAAAAATCATCCTCAATTATTATCTAGTAGTTGCGGACCGCCTGTCAGCGCGGTCCGTTTCTTCTCAATAAATGGTCGCGTTTGCCTGCTTTAAAGAAACGAGTTTGCTTGCCTCGTACTCGGTCCGACCAGATTGGAACACGTGACGCTCACACAGACACAACGGCGCACACTCACTTCGCGAACATCCAGAGTCACACGTGTTCATTTTATTTAATACTCTGAGCTTTTATTTCTACCCATATTAATACGCTCCCAATATTTTTTCTACATAAGATGATACCCTGCAGGTGCATCGTTTCGAAATTGGGTACCTTATCCTCGAACTTGATAATTTTTATGTCTAACTCGGGAATCATTGTTTTTATTAGATTCATTATTTTTTTTACTTATATTCGCCCAAAACAAGACACATTGCCACTGAGACGTAAGGGGCCATTGTAAATTAGGGGCCAGATGTATAAGGGCATCTTAAGTAGGGGGGGGGGGTGCAGCGAAATGTTTGTCCACATTACATTTAAATTTCTGCATGGTACAGTCGGGGAAAAAAGGGGTCAGAAAGAGAATGCCAAAAGAAACAGTGTGAGGATAGAAGCTTAGAGTATAAAGCTTTTCGGCATCTGGGGATGTCTAGAGTGAAGGGGTGGAATTTTGCTGATTGTCTGTTTAGTTGAGAGTGTTCCATTGAAGTTCTTGTAAAACAAGCACTGGACGGAATTTCGAATTGAACCCTTTCATCAGTCTTGACAGAGAAGAAATATTGATGTATGTGGTTGTTAATTTTTTCGCCCGTATTAAGGATTGAACCTTAAACCGGCAGAAGACTATCACGTACAATTTACAATCTAACAGCGTTGATAAAATAAACATGCTAGTTATTTCATTCAGATTCCCGAATACGACAAAGATTCCCAAGTTCGAAAAGATGCACATGAAGAGTGTCGGAGTTTACATCGGCCGAAATGTTGCCCCAATCTAAAAAAATCCAAGATTTAATCAATTTAAAACGTATCTATTACAACTGCAGCAAGAATCGTAAGGATTCCTCTTAGTTAGTATTAAACTTGAAACAATTATCTCTTAAGATCTGCGCAAGCTGGCTTTCAGATTAATGCATTTATATACCATTAAGAAGTTACAGTTTTTTTTTCAGTTTCTCTGTTCGTATGCAAATAGAAACATATGATTAATTAACAAAAAAAGGAATAGGAAGAGTACACATTACGAAGGTAGTAGTTATTTTTACAGACATGTCATCTCTTCTCAAGGCCTGAAAGCCACTCGAGGATAAGGGTGAATTGAGTTTATCAGGTTGACGGTTAAACATCGAGGGGATAAGTAACGATGGTTCTAAACTGGTCAGCATTTATTATTTAAGATGACAGATCAGCAAGAATTTGTTTACATTGGACTTGAAGATGGCAATGTTGTAGTCAGCCGGGAAGCAGTTGTAGGAAAGGAAACTTTGCCTATGGAAGTTTCGTTTAGTTTTTGCAACACCGAAAGAGAAAGAGTCAATATTGACAGTGGTTGTAGCTAGATGAGTTTTTGTTGTGAATGTTTTAAAGGGAGAAGGGCATAGATTGAAGCTCAGTCGAGCACCTGCCATGAAAGTATCGATACGATAGAGAAAAACTAGCAACATCTCTTCTGTGAGAAAAGGGTAGTAGGAAGGGAAAGAAGACATCGCCCACTAGATTTCGAAGTCGGTTTTGTACTCTGTCAAGGCAGGAAATGATGCCCTGAGAAGCACCTACCCAGATGTGGTAACAGTAATCCATCTTAGGACGTATTTGGCTCTTATACAAGTAGAGGATTGCGCCAGGAGCGAGATATTTTCTGGAGCAGAAGAATGACCCAACCATTTTCCTAGCGGCCTTGGATACGGATTTGATGTAAGCTTTCCATTTTAGGTCAGGAGTGAAGGGTAGTCCCAGAATCTTGTCAAAGCAGCGGAACTTCCCCAAGACGAGAGCCATTTATTGCAATTGGAATCAAGTTAGGATCAGAGCGTTGATTATAAAAAAGAGAAGCTTTAAAAAAAACATTACATAAATGTTCTGTTTAAAATCTAAGTGAGCCTTTTTTATATAATCCGACAAAAATAGGATATAAAGGGTATTCAGCATTTGTTCACAGCGGAATTATTTTGCTTAAAAACATAATTTTTCATATCTTTTTGATAAATAAAAACAATACATAAATGCATTCGTTGTAGTTACTTACTCTCTCCTGCGAATACTAAAGAGTTTATTTTTCTACGAAACATGTTTCTTCTTACTAAGTATACAGCGGTAGAAGCTAGGTAAGGATGGAATTTATCATACCCAGGTACTGTACCAACACCGCTCAATGAGCGCGTATAGATTAGTTTCTATTTACTTGCCTCCCCACGAGAGTAATGTTAGACACGTCGTTTTTTTTAATATAGGTAAAATCTAGCTCCCCAAAAACAATAGACTCAGTGTATCATCAAAACAGATACTACACTTCCTTCCCAGCTTAAAGGTTGGTAAATTTAGTTGTATAATTTATTTTAAAGACAATCTTTAAATGTTATTTATCTGGAAAAGTGTTAATAAAAATATTTTCATGGTAATCTGCTCTATTCCGTTACTCTAGAGTAATAAAGTCGTTATAATCAATCAGCAGAAGTGAGAAAAGAAGCGAAGTGATGAAGCAGCCTTTGTCAACCCATTACTTCTGTACTTTCTGTTAATACAATTTTTTGTTAATTACCTTATGCTTGTGTTGTTACGGTCACGTCTCGTCGGGAACGACAAGACAGTTACGCAACGGAAGAAAAATAAAGAAAAGATTTAGGTCCTCAGGTTCAAATATTCATGTACATCGAACAAGAGGGGAATAAGACTTTTTCTCACGAACGGAAGACGAACACAAGTTAAGGAGTTAAAAATGACAATTGATTCATAATATGTATAAAAAAGGACAAAACATGAAACAAAAATAATATTACGGGATGGGTTCTTAACAGATGCGTAACTAGCAAGCGAAAATATATATACAATACAAAACATAACTCAGCTTGAGAGAAAGAGAAGTCTGAACTTATAATCTTCAAAGTCCGTAAGAAACGCTCAAATCTCCGAGCAGTGGTATGCAGTTCTCGTCGGCAGGCAGTTACCCGTTGCCGGGTATAGTCCAACTAAGTCTTATTGATAGAGCATAATGTGGTTCTCTTGTTTGACTATTTTTCTATATGCCTTTGGCACTTAGCAGGTCATGTCCAGAGCGTTCTCTTTGTATCGGCGTCTATATCGATGCCAGATGATTTGGCAGTTTTGAATGTGCAGGAATTTTGCACGAATACTTCTTTCAACGTATCATTGGTTGCCGCCCCAAACCTTGAGAGGAGATTGTGTGTCTAGCAGTTTTTTTCCTCTTTTATTATTTTAGCGACAAAAGGGTTCCCACTGTACCTGGTGTCAGGTCAGATGGGGGGCGGGTCGCATCTACTTCGTTACCCCCGTAGAGATAGCGAGATGACACATTCCTTTCCCCAACGGTCGTGACCTTAAGTGAAAAGATTTTAAAAACATGGGAGTGGGACAGTCTGAAATATACATTCTCGTATCACCCCTTTCGCTCTAGTTTTTTTTTACATATCTTAAGCTGACGAGCAAATACAGTTTTAAAAATATCTATATTCTTGATCGGTGACATTTTTTTTCTACAAAAGTAATTTGATGTTGAGATTACGTTACAGTGTTATTTCTTTTCGGCCCTTTAAGGTCCAAACATATATAAAGGAAAAACCTTTAATTACAACAATCCAATAATAGCCATTTGAGCGTTAAGAACTGGACTCAAAATAAGCATTTTATTCTTCTGTGCATTTTGTTTTGTAAGATGATGGGGCATGCGTTTATTTTACGTCTGATTTTAATGGAAACAAATCTATCAGTAATAGACGGATAATTATATCACTGTGATCAGATGTCGTCGTAGACTAATCTTCTAGTGCCCTGGAGGGTTAGTATAATGCTAAAACTGATAATCTTGCTTGATCTTGGATGATTGTTTGAACACCAGGTGTTTTAGATGTTATGAGGGAGGTCGATTGAGACGAGAAAGCGAAGGAAAGTAGTTTGTGGAATGACATAGAGGGAGTTGTTGTAGTAGAAACGGGAGCACGAGATTACAAAAACTGACAAGAGTAAGCGGATGACATAAATAAATACATAAATAGATGACGTAAATAAAGAAGAAACAGAAGGAAGTATAGTAGAAGCCGCATAAAAGAAAAAGAGTAAAGGGATGACATAAATAAATGACGTAAATAAAAAGAAATAATTTATAGTAGCAGCAGCGTAAAGCAGGAGAGTAAGATGATGACATAAATAAACAAATGACGTAAATATAAAAGAAACGGAATTAAGTAAAAAAAAAAAAGAAGGCGCTCAAAAGAAGGAGAGAAAATCTAAAATACTGTCTTAATTAAACTGAATACCCGCCCCAGAAACACTTTATATATACTTACCTGGTAAGCTAATGTTGGTGTTCGTACGAGTCGAGGATACGTCCTTGACAATCAGTCTGACAGTGACTTTGTTGCTAACGATTCAGGCATGGTTTTAGGGGGCAATCCTCCCAGGCTTTACCTACTCTGTGAGAATGAGTTTGTTTATTGCTAATCACCTGACGCATATTTACCAGGGAATGCCGACGGGGCTGCTCAGGCATTTTTTCTAGGCAAGAGTGCGCTTATGCTAGTGCAATTTCTTGTAAAAACGACACTTGACCTTGTGTCTAACCTCCTGGAGAGGAGTTAAATAGAATGCACGTCTCTTATAGTTGAACAGGTCCGCATAATATGTCGTATCACTATTTATTAACCTCCTCAAGAAGCCAAAGTTGGAGAAAATATGGGGTTTTAATGGGAAGGTGACGGTGACTAAGTGGTTAACGACATGGTCTGACAACTTGGGTGTGCCAAGTTCGAATTCAGTTCGTTCCACAGAAAAAAAAACTTTCACTTAGGATGTTTGCAAACTTCAAGTGGTCCCTCCTGTAAGTACCCAATGTCTTTCTAGAAATAATTCTAGCTAGAAAAAATATCAGAGAAACCAATGTCAATAATAGAATAATCTTATTCATACGAAATGAATGAATTAATGTGGATGGATACGGGTTAAATCTCGCTCCAACAAAAGGTGTCAACTGGATTAGAACAAACAAATTTAGAATTCCTAAATCACGGAGGATTTCTTCCCCTTTAATCGAATAGAGAACATATTCTACACTTCGATCCTCGAATGGAGACCAGATAAAATGTCCCTATTTACTTTCCTAACCTACGAGGAAAATTTAGACACACGGTCGGTTTTTTATGTGGGGTATATGAAGCACCCTCAAAATTTAAAAAATGTACTTGTAAAATAAGGATCTCGTCCCCCTGTTGCCGAGGACAGAACAGATACTACACTTTGAAACCAGTCCGAAGACCAACATGTAAGGCCTCACTTTACTTGCCTCCTAACAATGGCAGAGTTATACACGTGTTCGTTTTTATTTTCATGTGGGGAAAATTCAGCTCTATAAAAAAGGGGAAACTCTGGATTTTGTGCAAAAATAAAAATTGCCTCAGTCAAGAAGGATTTCTTTTTCAGTAACCGACTTCAGAAAAGATGAAGCGTAGAATCAGAGCAGATACTACACAGGGCCCGCGGGACAGTTATAAAAGTGGGGGCGTTCTCCTAAAACGTGTGTGGGGGGGGCGGTTAAACACCTGCATATCAACTTAATTATTGATGACCGTAAAGTGAGGAGGGGGCCCAAGTCAAAAAGTGAGGGGGCTTGAGCCCCCCCCCCTGCCCCCCTATAGGTTCCGCCGTCCATGCTACACTTTACTCGTTGTCAAAAGGCAGTGCTTATTGATGAGGAAACTAATTACGTCTCTTCATAAGAATGAATTTATTGTATCAAATAAGGAAATACTAGAATATACATGGGTTACAAATGACCTTTATGTACACCTTGTGGTGAGGCCCCACTATAGGAGCTCTAGGGGGTGCGGAGTCATCCTTTGCTGTTACTACAAGGGCCTTTTGGCTGAGATCAAAGTGTAGTATCTGTTCCGATGGATACTGCACGCCTGTCCTGTGAAGTTCTAGGAGGTCCACCCTCCCAGGCTTTGCCTCCCCTCTTTGGGGAGGAGTAAGTTTATTGCTTACTGTCTGAGGCGCCCCTACCGGGGAATGCCGACGGGGCTGCCTAGGCAATTTTTAAATGGCCAGAGTGCTCACCTCTCGAGCGCGGCTTTTCAAACCCCACTTTCTCGACCCGATCTTGGGTCACATCTTACTTGTGGGAGTAAGATAAAACTGGCCTTGTGCCTAACTCCTGGGGATGAGTAAATAAAATCTATCTATCCGTTAAATAGAACAATTAAACGACTATTTATTTAATATGCCTACAAAACCAATTAATGCACAAACTATTCATATGCACACACACACACACACACACAAACACACACACACACATATATATATATATATATATATATATATATATATATATATATATATATATATATATATATATATATAAACGCCACACTATAGACATCAATATCGAAGGTTCGATCCTTGTCTAAGTTTGCCGTGCTCATGACGGCTGTGAGCCAGAAACACGTGTCCATAGAGTACTGTTATGTACGTATGAGATTAATAAAAATATATCTATTAGAAAAAAAAATACGTCCTATAAAGTTAAGGGCGACTAATAATGCAATCTTCTGCATTAATCTGTATATAACTTAGGAAATGAACAATTGAAATAGTAGTAAGCAAAGTAACAAACGCTACCATCACCAATAACATAAAATACATTATATATATATATATATATATATATATATATATATATATATATATATATATATATAGCACGAATCAATATTTTAAAATATTAAGAAGCTTTTACTAAAATGACTGGATTCGGTATTAAATTACACTAATTCGTCTGCTGTAAAACAAAGCAGCCAACAAATAAAAGAAGAAAGGAAGAAGAAAACGTGGGCGTCATGGTCTTATCAAGCCACACCTATTATTTGTTTTAATCAACGCCTTTTTTTCTTTCCCAACCAACCCGGTCGGTGTATGTCACTCTCATTTACCCTCTTCTCTGTGTCTCTCCTCTCTCTCTCTCGCTAGATTATCTCCCCTATCTCGCCGCTATGATTTCGTCTGTTTTTCTGTTTTTTCCATCGTTCAATCTTTGTTTTCTCTGCCTCGCAAATTTCCTATTTTACATTTTCGGTGTTGGTTAGGTTGTTGAATCGGCACTTCTGTCCTGATCAAAGTGCAGTATGTGTTCTAATCGGTCTCAGAAGGTGAATTTCCCAACCGTTACCTCCTTCTTTGGGAAAGTTGTTTTGTTTCTTTTACCGGAAACGCCGTCACGCAGGAATATCGACGAGGTCGATCACGACAAATTTTGCACTAATATTAGAATGGTCCTTTGTGCAGCTCTATTCCCACTATAAACTGACCTTGTGTCTAACTTTGCAGTAAAAGGTGGCTCTGAATAATGTAACTTTCACTAAAAGAAAACGGTGCATCTACAAAAAAAAGACCCATATCAACACGAATGTTTCCGATTGTTTTCGATTGCGATTTACGGAAAAGACCGGAAATGGCCGAAGCAGTTTACGATTTGCAAGCCGCGAATAAAATTGTAAGGAGCTAGATGACACTGAACACTCAAACGGAAATACAAAATGAATTCAACAGTGGTGACAGCAGCTGTTCAGTCAATTGAAGAACTTTTTGCATTCTTCCTCCGACCCCCCCCTCCCCCCCCCCTCCCCCCCCCCCCCAAAAAAAATAAAACCAGCCCCGTGGTAAAATCACAAAATTGCAACATATGCACACAGAAATGACCCCTTCGGTTAGAGTTAGGTTAGTAATAGGGTTAGCGTTACAACATTTTTAGCCACTCCCCCAAAAAATAAAGTTAAAAAAATCTACTTAAAAGAAAAGAAAATAAAAGAAATAATTTTGATTCACTTACTTATTTTAGAAAAAAAAGAAGTCATTCTTAACACGGAGGAGGTGGGTGTAATTGACCCTAACCTTGAAAGTTAGGGAAAATATTAAAAAGTTGTTTCATTTAATGTCGGTACTAATTAACTGTTCGGCGACGGCTCGACCATTTCCGGTATGTTACGTAAATCGAAATTCATTTGTTAACCCGTAATTTTCATACATAAATTTTGTTAGTGCAGGACAGCAAATCTTATATAAATAGGGATTTTGTCCGTCTATCTATCTATCTATCTGTCTCTCTGTCTCAATTTTTTTTAAACGTAATAAATGCATCGTGGAATTTGTCTAATTTTAAAACTTTATCATAACAAAATAATAATTATAGCTTTGACGTAACGTCATAGATTTATGATTTACATCATGTTTCAAAACATGAATTCAAACATAAGCGATAATTAAACAAACTTCAATTATTTTAAAATTTCAAAGTAATTTATTCAGCTTTAGCTATGCATTGTATATAGTTTTTTCACAATTGTATAATTTTAGACAAGTAAATGAGAACACCCTCAGCAAAAAATATGCGCATATTTTTGCTAGTGAAATAAAATTGAAATAGTTATATATTTGATAAAAAATGTCTGTGCGTGTTATCCATTATGCATCGGGAAGATCAACATTTCGATCTGCTATTATAAGTAATATGTATTCGAAAAAAGAAACATCTTATAATTTTAGACCATTCTTGACTGCCCTTCTTCTTTTATGTATCTCCTAGCTTCTTCTCCCCCCTCTCTCTCTCCATCTACGTTTCTCTCTCTCTCTCTCTCTCTCTCTCTCTCTTTCTCAATTATACTCTCTTTTCTTAATTTGATTTTGTTCTTGATCTTTTTCTTTTTTTTTGTTGTTATTCCTATTTCTTCTTCTTCTACTTCTTCTTCTTCTTCTACTACTACTACTTCTTCTACTTCTCCTTTTCTTCTTCTTCTTTTTCTTCTTTTCTTCTTCTTCTTTTCTTCTCTTCTTTTCTTCTTCTTCTTATAATACTACTACTACTACTTCTTCTACTTCTTTTTCTTCTTCTTCTTCTACTTCTTTTTTTCTTCTTCTACTACTACTACTACTACTTCTACTTCTCCTTTTCTTCTTCTTTTTCTTCCTCTTCCTCTTCTACTACTATTACTTCTTCTTCTTTTCTTCTTCTTCTTCTTTTGCTTTTTCTTCTTCTTCCTCTTCTACTACTACTACTACTACTACCTCTTCTACTACAACTACTACTACTTCTACCTCTTCTACTACAACTACTACTACTTCTACTACTACTATTTCTTCTTCTTTTTCTTCTTCTTCTTCTTCTTTTTTATTCCATTACTTCTAACTCGCCAAAAATAAAACACAAAAAACAAACGTTTACTCATCACTTTCTTTGTGTTTATACCCTCTTTTCTACTTCCCGTAATTCACCCCTTCCCGCCTCTCCTAGCAGCTTCTTAATAAAATATATAAATTGAAAGACCGTAATCGAGGGCGCCCCGAGGATTTCCTTCTGATGAGATGTAGGGGAGAGCGCCAATATCTTCCGTTGAATACTTTACTTACCATTGAGCCACCCTTTATAATGCTGAGTCTTCCGTTTGGTAAGGAGGCATCAAGCATAATTCTTTTGTGTTTTTTTTGTATGACTGCATCAGAGATTGAACTCACGACACCGGCAATATTAGCAAACACTCTAACAATGATGTAAAATAGATAATGTTTATCATAGATTAATTTCACAATTTCTTTTTCCACACATACAGATTTAATGTAATATTTTTATTTATTTAAACCACTAAATCACATTTTGAAATATAAATTATTAAACCATTTACAATCCTTTGTTTTTTTATGTACAATGTATGAGATGATTGATGTATTTTATTGACATTATTTCCAGGGGGTAAGGCACAAGGTCTAGTGTGGTTTTAGAGATTCCAGCGCACAAGGATCAGGCGATTAAAAATAAACTCCTCCCTTCTCTGTGAGAGATGGTAAAACAACAACGTCACTGTCTGACTGATTGTCGATGACGTATCCCCGACTAGTACAAACACCTACTCAATCATTTACAAATATTTTTTAAATGCACAATCTATACAATAATGAAATGACCGTTGTATTAGAACAGTATACGTATGAGTTAATCACAACTTACGAACAAGAATGGAAAGAAATATTATTTAAGTAGCGCCAGAGAACATCGGTTATTAGATTTACATGTATTCATGAAGGAGAAACTGAATTCCTACAAGACTACATCCTCGAGTGTCTTCGGCCTCTTTGCACGATGGTTTGTCAGGTCACCCTGACATGAAACTACTTTCAATATGAAGTAAACCCTCACAAATTATTCAATAAAACAAAAATGGTGCGCCATCTCCTCAGGCTATCAAACATGTCACCCGTAAAGGAAAACTTTAAATAACCTATAACAATGAAGAGATTATGAGAAAAAAATATGAATACAAACAAGACACAATAGTGTCAGGCCGGTACATAGCACAATAAGGGCTTTCAACACGTTTACACACCAGGCGGCAAGAGGTGGGCATTGGTGTAAAAATTACTGCCTCTGGAAGTGGCATTTCAGCTCTGACAGAGTTAAGCCAAAGACATCTATCAGGCCTTGATAAAAATAGGTATTGGACCCCTATCCCCATCATGTGCAAAAACAACAAAAAGAAATATCAGAGGACTAAAAAAACAGCTATGGTCAGTTGAACAGACGAAGGTCTTATATTGCTACCACTATTTTAAGTTTACAAGTTGAGGAAAACGTCAAATGCGACCCAAAGAAAGAGAAAGAGAGAGAGATAGATAGATAGATAGAGAGAGAGAGAGAGAGAGAGAGAGAGAGAGAGAGAGAGAGAGAGACATGAAATCCGTGCAACCTGAAGATTAATTTTATTTTATTCATTCATTTTTATTTATGAATGAATTGATTAACGTTAATATTTAAAGAATACAGTGTTAATTTGTGAGCCACCATTTTGATTTTTCTCGTCGTTTATGATATAATTATCTGTCCCTATCCGGCATTGCACTGGGATCTTTTAATTTCCATTTTTGTTCCGCTCGTAACCTCCCTCCGCCGCCACCTTCTTCCTCTTAATTAATGTCTAGTAAGAGATAAGAAAAATATGGTAATTAAAAAAAATAGATTTTTCAATAAAATCTTATGAAGTGTTGACATTTAAATCGCATAAATACTTTCAATTTTTTTTTCAACTCTAAAATTTACGGGCACGCTTTTGAGAAATCCCGGTCTGTGCAACATTAATTATTTTTTATGAGTCTATAGCGACAAACATCCCACAACTTCCGAACTGTTGGCAAAAAAAACCCACCCCCAACCGAGTTTTATACATATGTTTTTCTTTCGCTGAAGATGGGGGTTCACCTAAAAAATTCAAACACTATTATAACATTACCGATACCATCCTGGTTTGACACATTACGTTTGTAAATAAATAGTTAATCGAAGATTATTGAAATCTTTCAATATTGTCATTTATTATGTTTACCTCATGTCGTATCCAACGTTGTTTTTCTACCAAACTGCATTGTCATAGCCTTCAAACACAACTTTATATACATATATGTATATATATTAAGAAAAATAAAATAAGTTTCTCATTTACCAATAAGGAATATTATATTTCCCGACAGCTGTTTCTTCCATAGAAGACGAAAGACGAAACCATAATGCCAATTTACTAATTTAAAAATTCATCTAACTGGGATACTTGAGGAACAAAACAAAAATAAAATGTCAAACATACTCAACCAACTCAATTCATCTTAAGAGACCATGCAAGTAAAACAACTGATTCATTTGAAAGGAAGTTATTATATATATATATATATATATATATATATATATATATATATATATATATATATATGTGTGTGGGGGGTGAGAAAGGAAGGATGAAGGTAATCCGACGTAATGGGAAATGATAAAAGAAAAAACAAAAAGATGTTTTTTTATTTGTATTCATCAACGTTTCGTCTTTATTTGTAAAACTTCCTCAGGATGATTATATTAAGAAAAATGTCATACAAGTACATGAAAATATTGGGTTGACATTATGGGTTAATGAGAAGAAGTAGTAGCAACTACTGGGATCACAGGACCGATGTCCGGGTTGAAGGACGTCGGTGGCATGGAATGAAAATAATGTGGATGGCTGTGAGTGAAAAATTGAGGGGTGGGTGTACATGAAATTAATGTAGATGGTTGTGAGTGAAAAAGTGGAGGGGTGGGGAAAGAGCAGTGGAGGGGGGGGGGGCTCTGTGTTTTTGGTGTGTAGGTTTTTAGAAAAGATTTGAAAACCTGAAGGTGGGAGGGGTGGATGGGTAAGAGTGTGAAAGAAGTAGTCAAAAGGGTGAAATTGGTGAGGGGAGTGAGGGAGATTTTGTTAAGTGAATAATTGTGGTAAGAAATCCGAGTAAGGGAGCTCAATGTAGAAAACAGGGGTTTGGCTTCGTGTCAACATATGCATGACAAACATGATTCAGAAGGTTTCATAGACGTATCGTAATATTAATTTAATTTTGTTCCAGCTTACCTTTTTATATTTCCCTCCCGTTCATTTTTGATGATTGTAACTTAAGTGTGTTGCTTGCTCCCCTTTTTTATCACCCCCTTTCTTTGCCTATAATATTTATTTTATTGGTTAGTGAATATTTCTTTTTTTCGTCATTTCAAATATTTAACTGCCCCGTTAGCATTCTGATGGGACTAGGAAGTCGAAATAAATTATAAATGCTTACAGTTGCAATGTGTATGTGCATTTTTCATATTCTCTCTCTCTCTCTCATATATATATATATATATATATATATATATATATATATATATATATATATGGGTGGGTGGGGGTTCATTACAATAGTCTCGCAATCTATTTACCATGACTCGTATCCAACGGTGTTTTCTACCAAACTGCATGTCATAGCCTTCAAACGCAACATCTTACATACTACGCACAATGTTTCAAACAAACTACAACATCCTTTTCATTAATTGAGATATTCTAAATTAATTTAAATCCAATTAACTGAAATAAAAATATGGTTTTCTTGTGTAAGTCTTGAAAATGTTTATACAATAATTAGTCGTTGGAATCATGATTTTATAAAAGTGTGTGTTTAGTTTTGACCCCTTTTTTAATTTAATAAATATTTGTTTAATAATAAATGAATGAGATAATTCCAACTTCCGTATTGCTGCACAACACGATGCAAGATGTTGATAAGTAAAATGTAAGTAAACAAAAGAGCCTACAGCCGAGTTACGGTAAGAGTGGTAATAAAGAGGAAAGCGCATAGAGAGAGTGGCTTTGTGTTCCTCCTTCGCCCGTCGTAGTCCCCCCTCTCTCTCTCTGTAATTTGGTGTCCAATCTAAAAATGGTCCGGAGACGAACGTATTCTGAAAAAGTTAAAGTAGGCTGTGTGTTGATTCGTCAGTGATGCTACCCTCTCTTTGTATCAATACGACAAAAATGTACTATTCGAAATAAAAAGCTTGATTAAAAAGTTTTGCTTCATAAAATACTCCAAATACAGAAGATTAATGTTGTAGATAAGAATAATCTATCTGGTACGGCAAGTGTTATTAACGAAAGAGACATTTGAATTCATTTACGATGAACAAATTTATTTATCAGCTCATAAATCAATTAGACTTTACTTTACATATTAAAAATGAGCAAGTGATGAAGACGATGCAGTAATGCTTGCCCGTTGTAGTTTCGGTTTCGCTAGGAAGGGAATTCCAAAGGCAAACGGTCCTAGGAAAGAAGCTATTAGAATAGAAAGTCTTTAAGCGTATCTACAGTGAAGGGGTGGGATTTTGCCGTTAGTTGGGCGTGTCGGAAAATTTTACGTTGAGGGGGTACAAGTGCAGAAAGTTCGTCGGCCTTTTGGCTAAGATCAAAGTGTAGTATCTGTTCCGATGGATACTGCACCCCATACTGGTATTGTCTTGGCCTTTGGGGCTTGATTTACGCTTATCTATGGGGATGTCCTGTGCAGTTCTAGAAGGTCCACCCTCCCAGGCTTCGCCTCCCCTCTTTGGGGAGGAGTAAGTCTATTGCTTGCTGCCTGAGGCGCCCCTACCGGGGAATGCCGACGGGGCTGCCCAGGCAATTTTTAACCCCCCACTTTCCCGACCCGACCTTGGGTCACATCTTACTTGTGGGAGTAAGATAAAAACTGGCCTTGTGCCTAAATCCTGGAAAGGAGTAAATCAATACTCCAAATACAGAAAAATAATGTTCTAGCTAAGAATAATCTCGCTGGTACGGCAAGTGTTATTAACGAAAGAGACATTTAAATTAAGTTACAATAAACAAATTTATTTACCGACTCACAAAGTAATTAGACTTTACTTTATATATTAAAAATGAGCAAGTGATGAAGACAATGCAATATATATATGAAAATCATGTAGTTATGCTTGAAAATGTATGTACGGGGATTAAAACTTTGAAGTGTTAAATAGAGAATGAAAGGACTCCCAGCTAAATGGGTAATTATAAAAAAGAGAAAAAGAAAGAAATTGAAGAAACGATAGGTAATAAAAATGATTAAAAAAGATAGAAACTAATTGAAAGAGTTAACAAGTAAAAAATGTAACCCGATACTGAGCTTGACCGGGGAAAAATTATGAAAATATCCCATCCCCCAAAAAGATTTACTTAAGTGGAAAAATGTTTAAATTCATCTCACTTCCTTGTCTTCTTTGGTCTGAAGAGGTTGACTCTCTGTGAAGAGTACAACTGAAACATGTATGCACATATTTAATCAATAATGTTTGTATAAATAAAAATATATATACTTAAGTACAGCTCTACTTGTTATTGAGCACTTTTTATAAACACTGGAGTTTCAACGGATTTACATCTACAGAAACTAATACGTGTACTATATATATATTTATATATATATACATATACGTATATATATATATATATATATATATATATATATATATATATATATATATATATATATATATATATATATAAAATAAAATATGGTAACACGAAATTACATAATCATCGATGCAATTATTTATTTCAACCTTGTGGTATTGTCAAGCAAGTAACACGAAATTATTGCAAAATAAATTATTGCATTATATATATATATATATATATATATATAGTAATGATACAGATTTACACACATGATTATGTTTAAAATCTTCTAACATTCATGCTAGAATTGTCCACATGGACTGGTGGAAAACGGATAAAGGTTGTAAATGGCAGTCTTCTGGGTGTTGAAGGTTCAATCCTCAATGCAGGTGATTATAAACATTACTTACCATTTGTACCTTGTCTGACGGAACGAAATAATCCCCGCTGATTAAAGCATTTTGTCCTAATTCAAAATTCCGTAGAAGTTACATCGAAACGTTGTGAGAATAACAAACGAAACAAGAATCGTGATCGTAATAGTCCAAATAATACAACCCGAAAAAGTTATGTTTCGGAATCTTTTAGATGAGGATTGATAACTTGTATTAGTTGGACACCCGAACTATTGATCGCCAATCTTGAGTGTTTTTCTCACAACGTTTCGGCTGATGTAGCCTCCGACCTTCGGGCGGAAAGCTTTATTTAAACAACGGGGTTATCTGTCTCTTGTTCCATCAGCAACGGTATTTAATTCCTTCCCACCGCAGGAATATGTGACACAAGGTCAGGAAGGTGTGGAAGAGTCAAGTCAGCGCCCCTGAAGAAGGAACACTCTGGCCTAGCACAAATAGCCTGACCAACCCCGTCGGCATTCCCCGGTCAGAGTTCCATCAACAACAATTTTATTTACATCCCCAGGAGGTTAGGCACAAGGCCAGTAGTATCTTACTCCCACAAGGTAAGATGTGACCCAAGGTCGGGTCGGAAAAGTGGGACTTGAAAAGCCAGCACCCGAGAAGGTGAGCACTGTGGCCATTAAAAATTGCCTGGGCAGCTCCGTCGGCATTCCCCGGTAGGGGCGCCTCAGGCAGTAAGCAATAAACTTACTCCTTCCCAAAGAGTAGAGGCAAGGCCTGGGAGAAAACCAGGGTAGGTAAAAGGCAGATAAAAGGCAACCGAAATCGTCCAGTTCCTGCCAGATTGATTGTTGAGAACGGATCCTTGACTGGTATAACCCCATCCCGACGTCCTCAATCAACCGAAGTTCCATCAATCAACAACAAATGTAATTGCTAAGTAAATAGTCAGTTTTAAGTGACATGTGATATCAGATTCGTAAGGTTAACTAATTTGCATATTGCTTTTGTAAAATTGAATTTTATTAAGCAACTATTATTTGGTATGCTTTTTTTAAATTTTAATATAACAAATGTTTTTTTTCGCAATATTGTTTTACTTTCTGGACAAATATTTAAGAGTTGTGTTCAAACGTTTTCTAACGTAATTCAAGTGTTTTAAACATCGGTAGCTCTCAAGCAAAAAAGTGACCGACTCGATGTTCGTTAATTCCGAGTGAAAAGATAAATTTGTTTCCTCCCTTTTTTTCTTTAGGTCACACTTAAAAGGTAAATAAATGTTTCGAAATTACCAAAATGTTAAAGTTTCGTGTTTTAAAAGTGTATTATGTTTTAACTAGCAGAGCTACCTGGTATTGCCCGGGGGAAAAGTAATTTATTTTTATCAATAACAATTAATTTCCTACTGTTGTCACACGCGAGGTAAATCTTACTGTACGAACCGAAAACAACTAATCGAAGTGAAACTTACACCCACCCCAAACTCCGACAAGAAATAAAAAACAACAAAAATAAACAAATAAGTTATATCTTACAAAAATAAGAAATACCCGAATGAAGTTAAAAAAAAAACGCGAGATAAGAATAAAATAAATTAATCTCCCCCCTCTCTCTCTCTCTATCTCTCTCTCTATCTCTATTTCTCTCTCTGGCTATCTCTTTCTCTCCCTCTCTACTTTTCTCTCTCCCCTGTTAACGACGTTGTATTATTTTTTCCTTTTATTATTGTTTGAAGCAATACTTTCGTCAATAGTAAAAGAGTAAATGAGATTCTGAGAACAGATACTACACTTTGAATTATTTATTTGCACAACATATCTATATATCAATACGATAGCGTGTGTGTTCGTGTGTAACACTTCCGGCAAAAGCTCTGCGTATGCGTGCCGCACCTAGATTTTGAAAAACATTCAATCGCGTAATTTTAAAATACTTTTAAGTATTTCCCTTTGTCGCAACGCTTAGCGACGTAGTATTTTGAACTTCGGCACGACTGGTTTGTAGTTCGATCCCAACCAACCTCTAAGATTCGTTTTCTATATTTCGAGGTGAAGGGGAAGAGAAGTAGGGAGGGGATAACCGGGAAGACACATTTTAATACAATAGCGTGTGTGAGTTTGTGTGTCATGCTTACATCAAAAGCAACGACCTTCCGAATCTTTTGCCGGTCCTGTGCAGTTCTATGAGGTGCACCCTCCCAGGCTTTGTCTCCCCTCTTTGGGGAGGAGTAAGTTTATTGCTTACTGTCTGAGGCGCCCCTACCGGGGAATGCCGACCGATATGCCCAGGCAATTTTTAATGGCCAGAGTGCTCACCTTCTCGAGCGCTGGCTTTTCAAACCCCACTTTCCCGACCCGACCTTGGGTCACATCTTACTTGTGGGAGTAAGATAAAACTGGCCTTGTGCCTAACTCCTGGAGAGGAGTAAATAAATATTCATGAATTGGAGCCAAATTTAATTTAATCTAAAACATTTACAAAATAAGGTTTAGTCGTCGAAATATTACCTTAACTAGAAATATTGTATATAAAGAAGTTTTGTAAATTGTTTCATGTATTGTTTATTTTTTAAAAATAAATATGCAAGTCCAAATCTTATCATATTTTATTCAAACATGTATAGGTTAGGAACAAGATAATTAGTATTAAATCATAATTTCGTGTAATTTACACGGGTCCCGCTAGTAAAAAATAAAATTACGAACAAATTAGTCACAAGGCGATCAAAAGTGTGAGGAAAAAGGGGGGGGTCGTTTGTGAACAGTTCTGAAAATGTCTATCTTACTCTTAACTTGAATCAGCTCAGTCACCACAGTACCACGTTTACTCTTGGGGCGGGGATCGTACTTTAAACATCTTCAAATACTTGAAAAAAACATTTCTTTTTCGTAAATGCATTTATTTACAGACATTCATTGAATTAAAACGGGGTTTGGCTCTTAGGGAAACGAACCAAGAAACTATTAAAAAATATGTTTATACCTCAGCATTTATAAAGGAATGACCTCGCCCCCCCCCCTTCCAAAAAAAAAAAAACTGATTTAATCTATTATTGTATTATCTTTTAATGGGGATAGGTCAGTGTAGTATTGGTTCTGTTGTCAGATGACCGCTTCCCAGGAATTACCTCCTCCTTTTTTTTTATCCATCCAGGTCCTACATCCTCCTGTGAGGGAGGGTTAATGTAGTACCTGTTGTTTTGTCATAAGACCATCTTCCCAGGGATTACCTTCTTTATGAGGGGCAGATGGTAGTGTAGTATCTTTTCTTTTGACATGATACTATATTGATAGGCATTACGTTCTGCTTTTATGGGGAGATCCCTCAAGATATTACCTCCTCTATTTTGGAAGGGTTATTGCAGTACCTGTACTATAGTCATGCCATCATCCTACCAGAAATTACCCCCTGTTTTGAGGATTAGTGTAGTATATGTTCGTTTAGGGGTTTAGTGTATGTAGTTCGTTCATCATGATTTCATCTTCCCAACTTGCAAAAGTATGCGACTGGAGGGAGCGTATTATCTAGTACAGATATATAAGTACATTTTTAGTACACCAAAATGGTAAAGTAAATTTCAAAAGAAAACATAAGGCCTTATCGTCTGACCCTCTAAGACGAAACGTCAGAATGATACATTAAAAACTAAGAAAATCAAATGAGAAATGAGGGGAAAATTATTTCAGTTGGAGAAATCAATTGAGAGAGAAAAAAAAATGGTAAATCTCTCAACGTTATGGGAGATTTGAATCATGAAATATCTCCAACTTATGTTTCAAAATCTTTGGTCTACACAGGCTAGGTCGAGAACTGTTTATAACAAACGCCTCAATAATATTGAGATGATAGTTCGACCTTACACTGTGTAAAACAGAAAACCACCCATCGAAATGCTGGCCAGAACAACTACTTGTACCAACCAGGTGATTACCGATTGCAGATTCGTATGCTTGAAATATTTATATGTGTGTGTGTGTGTGTAAAAATAAAATCAGAAAAACCAGAGACAAAAACACCGGCTACCATTACAATGGAATCCTAAATATTTGTAAATTAAAACATATGTTCTTCTCTGGTGTTATACTATCGAGTGCTTTGTTATTTTTTTTGGGGGGGGCTGACACAAGATACACACACACACTATATATATATATATACATATATATATATATATATATATATATATATATATATATATATATATATACATACATATATGTATATATATATATGTGCGTGTGTGTGTATATATATATATATAAGAAATGGTGTCCTTGTTTTAGAAAACATTGTTTATATGGTAATATGAATCATTAAAAATAATAATGAGCAATTAGAACGCCATGCGATGCATTTTAGTTTTACCAACTTTTATTATTTTTTTTTTTCTAATTTAATTTTCGAAGATATAATTCATCAACAGTTATTTTTATTTCCTTTTCATCATCTCGTTTTTGGTGTTATCAATTCGGTGTCGTTGAAACAAATATGGGATGAGAGTCTCTTTAGTTAAGGACGGCACTGCAAATTGTAATGAGAAATATTGTCCTCATTTTAGAAAGCATTGTTTATATGGTAATATAAACTATTAAAAATAATAATGAGCAACTACAATATATGTATATATATATATATATATATATATATATATATATATATGTATATATATATATACGCATATATATATATGTTTACATATGTATATATGTATAATATATATATATATATATATATATATATATATATATATATATATATATATAAGCAAACATTGTTAAAACAACAGAATTCTTCTGTTTAATTATACCTTTTTTTATTCTTCCAATTTTCCTAATTATCTATTGTTGTGTTAAAATAAAAAAATATATGAAGTATTCAAATGCAAAAGACAATAAACGCCTTTTTCAAAATTGCTTAGCTATTACTACAAAATGTTTACTTTTCAAACCTCTACTACACCCTCAATATTATTTTACATCATGCTATTGTTATATCGGCATAATTGTATCATGTTTTTAATTATAATCAGTTTTTAGTCAAACTCTAGATTTGATATGTTCGTCCTTAAATTGTTTCATATCTCAATTTAAGTGAATTGGAGTTATCGCGTTTTGCATTCGAACTCTTCATATATATATATATATATATATATATATATATATATATGAATAATTGGGCAGCATTCCCTCTCTTATACATGTTTGATAAAACAGGAGTGCCAACTTCTGCTTATTTAGCTTTTGATCCGTTTTTTCTAGTCTTCGTACGACGGATTTGATGTTATAATTTAAGGAGTGTAAAACATCTCCGTAATTTGTGCGACCGATTTCGACCGATATCGGTCGTCGTCAGGCGGTTGCAAAATGAAATAAATTGGTGAATCTATAAAGAGGGCGCTTTTTTTAATTATTTCAACAGCACTTCAATACACAAGACTAGACGTCGTACGAAGACTAGAAAAAACGGATCAAAATCTGTATAAGAAGAAGTTGGCATTCCTGTTTAATCAAACATGTATATATATATATATATATATATATATATTTCTCTTGTTTATTTCATTTTACTTTAGTCAAAGTCAAAGTTATCAGAAATAAAAGGGGGCCCATACTCTGGGGCTAACACTTCATTTGTATATTAGATACATAGATAATCGAATATTTTATTAATGTTCTCCTTTACCTGTCAAACGTTGAGTTAGTAAACAAGTTTAGGATATTCATTGTCTTCTCTCATTGACCCGTAAACTATGTTATAGTGTATCTTTCTTGTTGCTTCTTGGTCTTACCTGATTCCAGGACAATAATTAATTAAGTCTGGTGGAGTATCAAGCTAAGTGTTGTTACATTAGGTAACATTACTCGAGAAATGTGCACCATTCCACGTCAGAGCCAATGTATAGCCGTATCGAGGGGAGCTTATTTAGGCTTCGAATACTATGTATTTTAGAATAGTTGGTCATGGTTTACTTGTAGGGTGAAGTATTGTCATGTCAGATTATCCTGACAAACCCTTGTACACTCGACGATGGTGTCTAGTGGGTAATTAAAACTCCCCAAACTCAAATTCTCTCTCTCTCTCTCTCTCTCTCTCTCTCT
>OY744534.1:54308761-54328761 GCA_963556195.1 Sepiola atlantica | reverse complement strand
TAAATGTAAATAGCGAGTCGGCGGCTAGATCTACCAAGCAGCTTAGAGCGATCTACGAACGGCGTTCGGATCGTTATATATATATATATATATATATATATATATATATATATATATATATATATATAATAATGGTAATAATCCAGGTGAAAAATATCCACAGGGTGGTAATCCAGAGAATTTTAACCGGGTTTATAAAAAGTGCTCAATATCAAAATAGAGCTTTATATATGATAATTTTATTTACACAGACATGTACAAAATCTGCGACACTGGCATGTCGATGTTATCGATCAACAGTTACTATAAACTGAGATCTCATCAGGCAGAGTTAGAATCCGATCTTAACCTCAGATCATATTTGGAGAGAATGAAGTGGAGGGATAGAGAAAGAGAAGAAGAAGGAAAGAAATTTAACATTTCAAAAATTAAAGCCGTTAAAAAATTAAAATTAAAAATTAAAAAATCAAAAAATCTAAGAAACAAAAAACAAAAAAACAAAAATCTAAAATCTAGAATCTGAAACAGACAGGGCAAATAAATAAATAAATAAATAAATAAAAATATAAGGTGGAAAGAGGAACAAATAATGATGAGGGGAGAGACACATAGAGGAAAAAGAAGGAGAGAGAGAGGGCGTCTGTTGATTCAGATCGGGAGGGAAAGAGGGGGGTGGTAGACATGCACGAATCAGGTGTCAAAAAACCGTCGAGTTTATAAATGTATTTTTCCAAGTGAACTGTAATATTGTGTATATGTGTGTATGCGTGCGGGCAAGCTGGGCTGATTGTTATGGTGGTGGGGCGGTGATCAAATGTGTCGCGATTCTGGGTTTATATTGTCTTTATAATTTGTCTGGAGTTAATTTGAATAAATAAGTATATTCGTTAAATGTAACAGGAATAGTAGTAATAATAATAATAATAATAATAATAATAATAATAATAATAATAATAATAATAATAATAATAATAATAATAATAATAATAATAATAGATACCCCTAATAATTGAGGTAAAGTAATTGAAATAATAAATGAATGATAATAAAATGATAATAAAAATACTAAAAAAACTACTAAAAAAACTAAAAAAATAACTAAAGAATAACTAGAAAATGCTGGCGTTATTAGTTATTAATAATAATAATAATAATAATAATAATAATAATAATAATAATAATAATAATAATAATAATAATAATAATAATATTAATAATAATAATAGATACCCCTAATAATTGAGGTGAAATAATGAAAATAATAATAAATGAAGTATAATAAAAATACTAAAAAATATTAAAAAATATATAACTAAAAGAATAACTGGAAAATGCTGGCGTTATTAATTATTAATAATAATAATAATAATAATAATAATAATAATAATAATAATAATAATAATAATAATAATAATAATCATGATAATAATAATGGTAATAATAATAATAAAAATAATAGTAGTGGTCAATAATATTTTAGAGTTTATAAAAATAATAGTTTAGGAAAGAAATAGAATAATTAAGGAATATTAGGAATCCTAGGGGGTAGTGATTATCATAATAATATTAAATAATGATAAGATAATGTTTGCCGATATTATGATATGGGTTAATGGTTGCAATAATGCTGATCATATAAAAATAGTGGTTTAACAGACAACAGTAATCAGAGTGGTAATCCCAGTAATCTTAACAATAGTAATGATGATAGTGAAAAATTATAGAAGTAGTCATAATGGTGGCAATAATAGTAGTAGTAATAATAATAATAATAATAATAATAATAATAATAATAATAATAATAATAATAATAATAATAATAATAATAATAATAATAATAATAATAATAATAATAATAATGATAATAATAATAATAATAATAAAAATGGCAGTGGAGGCAAAAGTAAGGTAACGGTAAAACATGGCAATATCAATATTATTAATAATAATAGTGATACTGTTAATTTCATTGCTGCAAATAACAATAACTAAGATAGTAACGTCAGACATGATGTCACCACTGATAACAATAATTATCTTGATAAAACGTACAGAAATGAAAAAATGAAAAAATGAAGAAAATAATTCAATGTCAAATAGTTAAGTTTAAGATATTAATAATAGTAGTAATAAATAATTGATAATGATAATCTAAAAATAATCTAAAAAATATAATCTAAAAAATAATCTAAGAAATATAGAAATATTAATCAATAAATGGATAAGCATAAAAGGGGGGTATTTAAGAGTAAAGAAAAATACAGAAGATGACCATTAGTGTTAATCGTTGTGGGTATGATAATAATAATAATAATAATAATGATAATAATAATAATAATAATAATAATAATAATAATAATAATAATAATAATAATAATAGTAATAACAACAATAATAATACCAACCAATACTACCGCTTACAGTACTACTACAAATAATACTACAAACAAAAATGCTACTACTAATAAAAATAAAAATAATAATAATTAATAAAAGGTATAAGATGATAGTTGTGTTGACAAAATTTTCAGTTGGTGGGGAGGTGGTTTTTTTTTTATTATTTTTTATTATATAGTAACAGCCTAAGGGGTTATGAGTGGATTACTAAGTAGGTGTAATCTATTATGCCTACAGTTAATTGATGTTTCTTGTTTTTTGTTTAGAAGTTTGCCCCTATCACTAAATTTAATTATTTCAAGTTTTTCTGTTAGGCAAAGGTAGCAAGGTGAGTTTAGGGAACCACAGGTGCTAGTTCTTCTAATTGTGTTCCAAGTTACTGTTGGTGAAAGGTTATTGTTGTATAGTTCCCAGTAATATATAGAAAGTGAGGTTCTTTTTTGATATGTAGGGTTATTAAAAGAACACTTATGTCCAGTATATCTTTCTTTGAAGGTATTACCAGCCATACCTATGTAGAATTTTTTCAGGGTTGGGTTTTCTTTAGTAGAGATGGTTGCTTGATATACTGATTGGGTTATTTGGCAATTATGTTGTAATGGGCATTCTTTTTTGTTTGTGCAGTTACAGGCCTTGGTATTTGCTGTTTTAGTTGCGGTAGTTTTTTCATTTAGAATTTTGTTGTTATGTTTTTTTATTATTTTTTCTAAATTTTCACCACAGCTATAGCTTAATTTGAGGGTGTTTTTATTAAAGATTTTATGCAGTATATTGTTGGGAGGGAAGTGTAGATTGATTACGTATAAGAATCTTTTACCGAGTTTGGTTTTAACCATGTTGTTATATGGGGGTGTGAACCAGATAATTTTTCTACCCCTATTTTTGCGTCTGTTGTTGGGAGGTGTAGGTTTGGTGAATTTAATTTGGGTGTTTTTGTATCCACTTTGCTTTAACGCTTTATTGTAAAAGTCCTTGTGTTTGTTAAAAATTTCTTCATTAGAGGAGTTATCACTAATTCTTTTTTCGATTGATCTGGGGATGTGTTTAATAATGGTTTTTGGGTGGTTAGAGAGTGGGTGGACATAGATCGGGTTGGCATTGTCTTTAGTATACGGTTCATAAGTTTCTTTATCTAAGTTGAATGTTACGTCTAGAAAATTAACTATTTTAATGTTAGATGTTATTTCTACTTTGAGATCTAATCTTTTCATTTCTCTAAGGATAATTTTTTTTACTCTTTCACATTTTTGTCCATTTGAGTTCTTTACTATTAGTAATCCGTCATCCCTATATAGGCCTATATCTTCAATGCTAATGTTTTTTGTGAGATTATATAGTATGTAAAGACCAACTAGATCAGTGGCTTCTGCTGAGTCCAGGGAACCCATAGAAACATCAAAAGATCCAAATTGATTACTTTTAGTCCATTGTTCATGTTTACAGATTAGTATAGTATTTCTGCATTTTCTAATTATATTGATTTCATCTACAGAAATATCAGATAGAAGTGTGACAAAATCGATAACGTTTTCAAAAAGTTCTTTAGATATAGATGGGTAGTAGTTAATAATATCAAACTGGATGAATGAGCAATCAGTTTTATTTACTATTTTAAGGAACCAGTTTATTGTATCTGCAGTGTTTATCCATTGATTAAGTTTATAGAATGTTTTTATCTGCTTATTTATTATTTCTAAAAAAATTTTTGTTTTTTGTTTCTTAGATTTTTTGATTTTTTAATTTTTAATTTTAATTTTTTAACGGCTTTAATTTTTGAAATGTTAAATCTCTTTCCTTCTTCTTCTCTTTCTCTATCCCTCCACTTCATTCTCTCCAAATATGATCTGAGGTTAAGATCGGATTCTAACTCTGCCTGATGAGATCTCAGTTTATAGTAACTGTTGATCGATAACATCGACATGCCAGTGTCGCAGATTTTGTACATGTCTGTGTAAATAAAATTATCATATATATATATATATATATATATATATATATATATATATATATATATATATATATATATATATATATATATATGTGTGTGTGTGTGTGTGTGTGTGTGTGTGTGTGGGTGTGTGTGTGTGTATATATATATTAACTGAGTTCACTCCAACCAAAGCATGTTGCCAGTGTAGACGTAAGGGGCTACTGAGAATTAGGGTGAAATTTGAGCGGGTCATCCTAAATTGATTATATAGATATATAATTATAAAATAATAATTATTATTGTAAACAAATTTAAATCAATAAATTAAATTCAGTCACCTTTCTAAAGCTAGTATGATTATCTCCATTACCAAGCTATTGTAAAAAAATGACGCGATAATGAAACTCCTTTTACATCCTAGGACATATGATTATATATATATATATATATATATATATATATATATATATATAATAATGGTAATAATCCAGGTGAAAAATATCCACAGGGTGGTAATCCAGAGAATTTTAACCGGGTTTATAAAAAGTGCTCAATATCAAAATAGAGCTTTATATATGATAATTTTATTTACACAGACATGTACAAAATCTGCGACACTGGCATGTCGATGTTATCGATCAACAGTTACTATAAACTGAGATCTCATCAGGCAGAGTTAGAATCCGATCTTAACCTCAGATCATATTCTCTCCAAATATGATCTGAGGTTAAGATCGGATTCTAACTCTGCCTGATGAGATCTCAGTTTATAGTAACTGTTGATCGATAACATCGACATGCCAGTGTCGCAGACTTTGTACATGTCTGTGTAAATAAAATTATCATATATATATATATATATATATATATATATATATATATATATATATATATATATATATATATTATTTACTTAAGGTAATTCCAAACAAGGCACAATTCCACTGAGACGTGAATATGGTGAATTTTGCAGCGAGATGTTTGTTCACATAACATTTACATGTATGCATGTTAGTACGGCCAAGGAAACAGGAGACATAAAGGAGATCCCAAAAGCTAGCAGTACAAGGAAATAAAATATTACAGAAAAAAACTCTCCGGCATTTGGGGATCTCAACAGTAAAGGGATCTTGCTGACTGGCGGGTGTATCGGGGGTATTTACATAGAAGGGCCACTAGTGCAGCACATTCATTGGAGCACATTCCATTAAAGTACTTGTTAAACAAGCACAGGGATACAACAGTGCGGCGATTGGATAGAGACTGGAGAATGCTTGATAGTGAAGGGTTTATTAGATTAGAGACTCTTTTGGGGACCCTGTCCAAGAGGGAGAGGCTAGCGTTTGGTCGACCAGCACAACTGTGACGAATGGTGACTTTGTAGAGATATAGGATACTGGTAGGTATCCTATATCTCTACTATATTACGGAACATGCTGTTTCATATTCTAAGTCATATTCGGCATTTAACAATGACGTTGCCTCTATTGGTTATTGTTATGGGGTACAAATCACCCCTATTGGAGAACTGATGGTATCAACCAGGTATAATAAATACCACTGGTTGCAGAGACTCAGAGAGACTTTCATACCATGTGAGAAACTTTCATACCACGTGTAGTATCTGTTCCAATGGATACTGCATCCTACAGACCGGTATTGTCTTGGCATTCGGGGCATGATTCCGCCGGTCTGTGGGTCTGTCCTGTGCAGTTCTAGGAGGTCCACCCTCCCAGGCTTTGCCTCCCCTCTTTGGGGGGGGGGAGTAGGTTTATGGCTTACTGCCTGAGGCGCCCCTACCGGGAAATGCCGATTGGGCTGTCCAGGCAATTTTTAATGGCTAGAGCGCTCACCTTCTCGGGCGCTGACTTTTCAAATCCCACTTTCCGACCTTGTGTCACATACTCCTATTGTGGGTAGGGGTTAAATAACGACTTTCATACCATGTTTTACCGCATGTTATGAACCCGTTCATCTCCTACCACATTAGTGGCGTTCTGAATTGCTTTATGATAAATACATTGTTACTATTTGTGGTTTATTTCTTTGTGACCCCTAGCACGGGTCTACAACAGTTATGTATTTGTTTTATTTTTGCTTGATATTTGAATAACATTTTCTAGAAGTGTTCTGACTTTAAGCGTATTATTTCTTTTTGAACGATCTGGAATACTCATTTGGTTTTCATTTTACTTCAGTGTAAGTTTTCAGAAATCAAGAAGTATTCTCTGATACATGATACATACGAAACATACATTGACATTTTAATTTTAATATTAATTAGAACAAATTAGAAAAAGATTAGTGAAATTTAAAAAATAAAAATGTACAATCAAGCAGTAGAAGTCTCTTATGTTCAACAGTGTTTGCTCAAATGAAAGAACGCTGAATAAATAAACACACACACTATAAATATATATATATATATATATATATATATATATATATATATATATATATATATATATATATATATATATATATGAGGATAAAATACACGATATATTATAAAATGAAATGCCGCGGAGACAAGATGCATAAAAAATACAAACAGAAAAGAAAATTAAACACATGAATAAATCATCAGAAAAACGATAATTTTTTCTAAAGACGCTCGTTGATCTGAAGGAAACCGGTAAATATCTTGTTTGTTTGATGATTTATTCCTGTGTTTTATTTGTTTTCCTTTTTATTTTTTATACATGCAATATATATATATATATATATATATATATATATATATATATATATATATATACAGTGTTATCAAGTATTACAAAAACTAAACTGTTCGTTTTATTCCCGTAAATTAAGCATAAAAGTTTCTGTGAAGCATAAATGTTTCTCTGTAGCTCAGTTGGCATAAATAAATTATTATACTAACTCTATGTGTACGCACGTATATAACAATGTTGAATAAATACGGAAAATATATATATACGTTCTATATTATAGTATTTTATAATATTATCATGTATGTGTATACACATGAAATAACGCTAATTAAAGAGAGAGAGAGAGAGAGAGAGAAAGAGAGAAAGAGAGAGAGAAAGTACAAAAAGTTAGAAAAGTGGAAATACCGAAGATGAAAAAAAAATGGATGTCGTAAAAAGATTTGAAAGTTAAAAGAGATTGAGAACAGAGTACATAGAGAGGTCGAGATATAATGAGAAAAGGCAAAAAAAAAGATCACGAAATGATACGATTGAAGTAAGCAAGTGACTTTCTTCCCTTTCCCTCAAATATATATATATATATATATATATATATATATATATATATATATATATATATATATATATATATATATATATATATATATATATATATAGGCAGACATAGATAGTTTATAAATCCCGGTAGACCCTTCCCCGCAACTTCCTCATCAATCCCAGAAGAACCAGGTATTGACAGCCGGCTCTCAACTCCTCCCTTCCAGTATCGCTTCTGCTAATTGCTAATCCACGACATTTGCAGGGTGGGAATCATATTTGGCACGCTCGCTAAACTTTCATTTCTCTAAAATGATATGAAACAAAGCGAGCAAAAAAGAAGTGCGTTCTCCTTCGAGGCGGTTGTGAAAACAAACTTTGTCGACATTAAACGTGGGGAGGGAAGGGACGTCTATGGAAGTAAAAAAAATGAAACGAAAATCTGGTGTAATAACTTGGAATTTTTATTTAGTTTTAACTTCAAGAAATATGCAAACAATTACAAGAGTCTGAAATATTTTGTGTGGTTCGTTTTCGGGAAAATAATTAAATATCAGCATTTCATACTGTAAGCATCTTTACATTAAAAAAAAGACAAAAATGGTTACTCATTACTCGCGAGTACTATTAGACATCTACTTGATGGATTATTGTCAACAACCTATGAACTAGTAAGTGTTTTTTTTTTATTTACCCCCTTGTAATATCCAGTGACTGCTCACTGGCAATAACAAGCGGTATTCCCTGGAATCTGAGCAATAAAAAGTCTCCTTAGATGTCTAACTCTCCGTATCTTTTGATAATGTTTTTTAAATAATTTTGCGTTATTGCAATAGACATTTTCCATTGGTGCTTTTGTTTTTATTATTTATGGAGTAAAGTTATATCTTCTTTTATAATATATCGCCAGACTTTATCCTAGTAGTCTTAGCTCTCCTAGAGTCGTCTTAATATTATGCATCTTTCTTTCGAGTACCGTTGAACACACCATTCAATAAGCCCCGGGCTTGACATATAGATGGTGCCACTAATAAAAAAGTCAATGCGATTTAAAAAAAAGTACTAACCTTCAAATATCAGGTGTCAAAACTGGAGCCAAGTCGGATTAGTAGTTTATAAATTACAGTTATTGAAGTGAAGCTACTGTTGCAAATCTTTAAAAATGGAAAATCTCAATTTCGTGTTTTTATAAGCGTTGCTTTCTGATTGCAAAAAATACTGTTCAAGCAGAACAATGACTTGGTAAGTATTAGTCTAACTCTGCCCCGTCGGAAACAACGGTTAAGAGATTGTATGCTGACTTTATACGCGATAGTGCAAACACAAATGATGCAGAACGCTCATGTGGTCTAAATTAGGTAGTTATCCCGAAAACAGAAAAAAAACGTTCATAAACTTGTTGTGGCCGATTGTAAATTGAAGTTGTGTGAAATAACAAAGGTATTCTAGACATCATAAGTCAATGTATTCACCCTTTTGCATCTACCTTTGTAAATGAGAAAGCTGTGTTCACAGTTTGCAACAGATAGATTTTTTGCGTAAATAGGTGAGAATGGATAGAACATTTATTCACCACTTGACTCTAGAGTCAAATTGGCAGCCAGCTAAGTTGAGAGCTGCAGGCAAAAGCAGTTCACAGCAACCAAATACGCAAACATCAGCAGGTAAGGTTTTGGCCTCTGTTTTGGGGATTTGCAATTTATTTTTGTCATCGATTACATTTGGAAAAGAAGAGCCCCCAATAGCATTATTTTTTTCTTTTGAAAGTTGGGATCGCGTAAATAGTCTTACAAATGAGGGAAAAAATTACATGCTCATCAAGAGAATGCACCGTGTCACAAGTCGATAGCACAATTTCATAAACTGAACTTCGAATTGCTTTTGCACAAACGCTATTCTCCAGACATTGCCCCAGCGACTACTTGCTCTTCGCAGAACACAAAAGAATGTTTTAAGGAGAGAGATATGCCTCCACTAAAGAAGTTATATCGGAAACTTGCGCCTATTTTTAACAAAAGACAGCTCGTTCTACATAAAAAAACATCGATTTGTTAAAATACCGGTGAAATCAGTGTATCACACTAAAAAGAGACTATGTTGATGAATAAAGTCGAATTGTACTTAGTAGTTGTTTTTATATTATTTATGCTTGTGAATTATTGAGCTATGTGTTATTTGAACTTACCTGTGGTTGGTTAGTGCCCCTGTTTACTTTTTCCCCTCGATGCCAAGTTCGACACAAGGTCGTTTTTCATGTTGAGGATATTCAAAAGGCACTATGGATAGGATAAAAATAATAATTGCTCCAATCGAGAACGATCTCTCTTCCTCTAACTTAGGACAACACAGATACTACACTTTGGTCCTAGCTTCCGTCTGAAATCTGTACCATCTTCTTATGTGAGTCGATTTCTGCACTTAGTAAAACCTGTTCAAAAACGATTTTTTTTCTGTTGGGCAAACGATCCTCTTGATCCGGGTAGTAGCGTCGAAAATATAATCCACGGAAACGTAGGAACACTATGTTAAATGACTAAGGTGCGCGGTTAGTTCATTAGCAGAAATGAACCATTAACTTTTGTAAAGACATTTCTTTAATAGAACAAAGACTTCTAGTTGCTTTGTCGGCGACAAACCAGTGAAACGCACCGAGCCCGCTTTGTAAGGACGATGTTTATTGGACCAACCGGGGAATGAAATATAAAAGCAGTTGGAGTAGCAAAAACTAAGCTGTGAGACAAAGGGACTTCTCAGAGTCAACGACTATCAAATAGAGTATACCTGAAAACTTAACAAGATAACAATTCCTGTACAAATGTCATAACCTGTAAGCCCGGCTGTACACGCGAACACAGGTGTACTTTATGGAAGTCACTCTAGAAAGGCATGAATCCACTTGATGTAAAAAGCTAAACAGAACAAAAGATGATCATTGCAAAGATAGGAGATGCTTATTGACTATAGTCTTCAAATGGCTAAGGCTATAGCAAGCTGTATTATAACGAGGAGTCGTAACGACGAACTTATGAAAACAACTCGACCAAAGTCACACGAGCTAGAACATAAGAAAATTGTAAAGAATACATGGCAAAATATTGGTCGTATTACCCACTTAAATATTGACTTAGCCTTTAATCGTCATTGGAAGTTAAACATCTTTTTCAGAGGAGAGGCGTGCACAAAGGACTATCAGCAAAAATATGTACATCATTAACAGTTCGTGTATATCCAAAGTATCATGACACATCGCAAACAAATATAACCATAATAGCAAGATAAAGCAATACAATGTTTACTTCAACTCAATGTTGTACTGTTGAATATCAAAACCACATAAGTCTACCTAAAACTATTGAACAACGCCACCTTCTATTTATCTTTCTCCCACAAGGTAAGATGTGACACAAGGTCGGGAAAGTGGGAAAAAACCAGCACCAGAGAATTTGAGCACTCTGGCCATTTAAAAATTGCCTGGGCAGCCCCGTCGGCATTCCCCGGTAGGGGCGCCTCAGGCGATTAGCAATAAACTAACCCCTTCTCAAAGGGTGAGAAGGCAAAGCCTTGGAGGGTGCACCTTCTAGAACTTTCTTCTCCACAATTTTAACTCAACTCCCTTACTACCCGCATGTCTTTTCATGCACCCAACACTTGTTTTGCGTATGTGATCACTTACCATTCTCGCACAACTCCATTGACACGACGCTTCTAGAACCCATGTATAAATACTTTGTATTTACCTGTAAAATACTTTTTCTCCTGAATAAGCCTTCATAAACATAAGGCGAAACATAAATTTCTCCACGCGTGCCTTTGTGACGATTTTTATTTGTTTCATATGTCAGATGTCTTCGTCTGATCTTTTTTTCCTTTTCAATTTTGCCTATACATTCTACTTAAATTTCACATTCTATCCCTCTAACATACATACACACAAACACACACACACACACACACACACACACACACACACACACACATATATATATATATATATATATATATATATATATATATAATTTATTTAAAAACTATACGTTACATATTTTTGAAACGGACCGCGGTTTCATCCAGATTGACTGACATTTGACATTCTGTATGAGGTGAAACCACGATGTGAAATAGAGTGATATCTATAAAAAAAACTGTGCATTCCCGGAAAGTCTCTCTGGGAAAAATATATTTGTTGGGAATTAATTATGTTTTATTTTATTTATTATTAATAGTTTTTATTTTATTCTACTAAGTGTTTGATTTATTTATTCTCTTAAATTTTTGTATTTTTATTTAAGTTGTTTTTGTAGATCGTAGCAGATAACGGTGTTATGGAAAGTGGAAATACAAAGGGGCGGTGTAATATGTCGTTTAAAAGTTGTAATATTGAAGTATATTTTTGATGGTGATACTGGGGTTAAATTCATGTATCGGATTTATTATTTATTTTATTTATAGTTTTGTGTTTTAAAGGTTTTATTTTGTTTGGTGTTTTATTTACATAGTTATAATTAATTGTTTCGTATTTTAAAAGAATCATCTTGAACGAAAAAAAGGGAGCTGGCGTCTGAATATACCGTTAATAAAGGTGCGTTGTTAACGTGGCCCTTTTTAAAAATGTAAGGGTTAGGATTGAAATTATATATAGGGGTTAATCCTAGTTGAGTTATATTAAAATTAATTCAATTATTTATGATAGGTGTTGTATATTTTACTGCTTCAAAGGTGTGTTCATATTTAGCGATAACTGAATGATATAATTTATTAATTCCGCTCTGGGTGGGATTTGTTAAAATCTTTTATTTATTTATTTTTTAATTTCTTGTTTGTTTATTATTAATTGATTAGTATTTCCCCGAAACGTTTTATATATATATATATATATATATATATATATATATATATATATATATATATATATATATATATATATAATTATTAATAGCTAAAGACGTTAGTGTTTAAAGCTTATTGCTCTTATCAGTGTAAGATAGTAACAATTTTAGATCGGTCGGTAAGCGCGAACCCGGTTCACAGAGTCAGCCTAGAGTCTGCAAGCAGTCGCCATATCCACACGTAAACTGTCACGTAATTTGTAGGGAAATTAAGATCTATATATACTTAGAAGCGGGCACAGGTAGAAGAGTAGTCGAGAGTGTTCGACGGGGGTTAATTTTTATGTAATAGCTGGAGGGTAAAAGTCAATGAACCCCATAACATTTTATAAATAAAAAAATGAAAAAATATAAAATTAAAAAAAAGTATTACAATATATCAAATAGCCCACCCCCTCTTTAAGACCCTTCAAAGTTATACTAAATTTCTTATGTACAACATGAAACACCCGGTTAAATTGCACATACTGGAATCACAACTGCATCACCGTTACCAATCCCAACACAACATAACCCCATCCACAGCAGATAACACATTAATCAGTAGATAACTCATCTCTTTTTTACCTTTTCTAACTTGGAAAATACATGAATACCCCTAATGTAAACACCTAGAAATATAACTATTAAACCCCACAGATTTTTTAAAAAAAAGTATAGATGTTTATGAACCCCCGCCTCACACATACCTTTAATAGATCCATAAACCTTATTAGAATTAACTAAATACATACACATAACACGAATGCATATGATAATGTAGATTAGAACATTAAATATCCCAAGATGAACGCTTTCACTGACAAAATATACCCTGTGCCAACAATTAATCAACCCACCTCCATATGATATAAATATTTTATAAAAATACATTTTGGGAAAATACTAATCTATTAATAATAAACAAAAAAATAAAATATTATAACAAATCCCACTCAGAGCGGAATTAATAAATTATACCATTCAGTTATCGTTTAATATAAAACACTTTTGAAGCAGTAAAACATACAACACCTATCAATATCAATTATAATATAACTAAACTACGATTAACCCCCATATATTATTTCATCCTAACCCAGTACATTTTTTAAATGGCCACGTCAACAACGCACCTTTATTAAAGGTATATTAAGACGCCAGATCCCTATATTTTCGTTCAAGATAATCCTTTAGAATACGAAACAACCAATTATAAATATGTAGATAAAAGACAAAACGAAATAAAACCTTTAAAACACAAAACTATAAATAAATAAATAAATTCGATACATAATTGTAAACTCAGTATTACCATCAAAAATAGACTTCAATATTACAACCTTTAAACAACGTATTCAACCGCCTATTTGTATTTACACTTTCCATAACACCGTTATCTGCTACGATCTACAAAAAAAAACCCTGAAAAAATACAAAAATATCAAACCTCAAGAAAATAAATAAAGAAAACACTTAGTAGAATAAAATAAAATCTGTAAATAATAAATAAAATAAAACATCATTATTTCCCAACTAATATAATTTTTCCAGAGAGACTTTCCGGGGATGCACCTGTTTTTTTTTTGTATCGATATAATATCATTTATTATCGTGGTTTCACATCATTCAGAATGGCGAGGAATCCACTCGCCATATAGATTTTTTTTAATGTAAAAAGTCAGCTTATCCTGCGATCGAGCACTTATTGATTTCTTTTCAATATAACCTCACACACACACACACATACTATATATATATATATATATATATATATATATATATATATATATATATATATATATATATACAGGATGATTCATAAGTCACTTAGCTATTTATTTTTGAAATTCTAAAGTTAAAAAATACGGTAATACAAAACAGAAAGTTTATTCAACAAATTCATTTATGGGAGTGTAAAATTACAGAAAGTTTTCAAAATTCCTACCTTCGTTCTGCATGCATAGCTCCATTTTTTTTTGCAAGGAATTTACGACTCTTTGTGGAATATTTGAGTGATTATGAAATAAATATATATAGAAACGAATATATAAACGAACAAATTTAAAATAACAAATAGCAGTAATTAAAGAGTAAGATAACAATAATCAAATGTTCATAGTATGTTTGTGCTTCATATGGTAATCATTCTAAATAGCTAAGTGAAGTGACTTATGAATCACCCTGTATATATATACTTTTTAACATGTCTTATTGATTTCGATAAAACTGGAAATATCACACTGCCTGCTCCCGTCGGACACGACCCTGCTTACTCTAGACGTCTCTATCTATATTTTATCAACCATGAGAATGAGCACATGCAAACGAAATGTCAATCTTATAGCTGGTCAGCTGTTATTATTATCGATGTACATAAAAATGTACAAACATACAAACATACATACGTCAAATTTTAATTATACAAATAGAAAGACTAATTTTCCGCACTGTTAAATACATAGTGTATATACATGTGAGACCGATTAAGAGAAGTCATTCTATCTATCGTCCAATGGAGAACATCTGCTGGGTGATAGGCTTACAGGTCACTTTCGCATTGGATTCACATAGGCCACTTCATTGTCAGATTAACATAGGTCACTCTATGATTAGGTTAATATGTCATCTCATTGATTTAACGTAGGTTACTGCATGTTTGGGATAATATAGGTCAGTCCGTCGTTGGCTTGGCCTGTACTCCATTCATTGGGTTAACATAGGTCACTCCATTATTGGGTTAACCTCGTATTAATATATGTTACTCCCTCGTTGGTTTTACTATAGGTTACCTCATCGTTGGATTAACATATTCCACTCATTCATTGGACTAATATAGATCAGACCATAGTTTTATTTTACATAGGGCACTTCATCATTGGATTAACATAGGTCACCTCATCATTGGATTAACATAGGTCACCTCATCATTGGATTAATATAGGTTATTGCATCATGGGAACAATATGGGTCAGTACATTATTGGATTTATATGGGTCAGACCATCGTTAAATTTAACATAGGTCACTTCATCATTATGATAACCGTTACACCGGCCGTTCTAACATAAGAGAAACTACACCGGTTCTCACTATAAATAGTACGAGTCACCAGAGTCACGGGAGAGAGAAAAAGGACAGACTTGTAACTGTCTAGCCAAGTGCCAGTCCGTTCCATTACATTGTACCTTTATGTTAATACACTTGTTATTTTAACCCAACCCTTACTTGACTTCTTTTTACTGTTGGACTACTTCACAACAGATTGGCGACGAGAAATCGAAACGATATCACTGAAGAAAATCACCCACAGTGATTGATATAAAAAGATTCGCAAGATCTTCACGGAAAAACATCTTCGTCTTTTCAAACAGATAGTTGGATTCGCAAGGATTAACAGCAAATGAACCACCACAAGAGTAGTTAAGCGTAAGTCATGTGTGCTTCTAACTAAGAACTGTTAAATAAGCAAGTCGCATTTTTGCAAAATGCAAAGGGGTTAAAAAGATTTCCCATAAAACTAGTCTTATTAGGCTTATAGCGACGGACTTGGATTTGTAAAACTACGTACACATATAAAAAAACGTTATTAATCCCTAGATGGGATATTTTCAAAGGGGGCTGTTACAACGGCCGTTCTAACTGAAGAGAAACTACACCGGTTCTCACTATAAATAGTGCGAGTCACCAGAGTTACGGGAGAGAGAAAAAGGACAGACTTGTAACTGTCTAGCCAAGTGCAAGTCAGTTCCCTTACCTTATACCTTTAATGTTAATACACTTGTTTTCTTAACCCAACCTCGACTTGCCTTCTTTTTACTGTTGGACTACTTCACAACAATAATCATTATGATAACATAGGTCACTCAAGCATTGACTTAACAAAGATCACTGCAGCATTAGATTAGTATGAGTGACTTCATCGTTGGATTAAAATAGGTCATTACATCGTTTGGTCAACAAAGGTCATTCCATCACTAGGTTAACAGAGGATATCCTATCATTAGAGTAACATAGGTCACTCTATCAGAGGATTAACATAGGTCACTCAAATTCCAATATCGAAATAAATGTAAGAAAGTTTATCGTCATATCATGTAACGATGAGTACTTTGTTTCTGAAGGGCTATCTCCGGAGGAGAGGAAAACAGGAGGAAACTTATTAGGGTACTTTACTACATCATTAAGCAAATCAGGGAAAGCATAGTAATTATCTCATACTGAAATAATGTACAACGCATCATATGAATATAAGAGAGACAGAGGAGCATTTGGCAACTAACGCAGAAGAGAAAAGGTATTCTCCTTCATAGTTCTTTACAAACTATTGACCCAATCAGAAAATCGCCTACCTGATACACAATCTGGTTTCCGTATTAACCTAGTAAAAGTCGACATGATCTACTCTCTAAACCTAATACAGTATAGATGCATGAAACAACACATTTCTCTCCATAGGGGTTTGGTTGAGTTTAAACACGTATCAGATACAGTATATAGGAGAACGATGCGGATAATGCTGATGAGGTCATCAGTCAGTTTCAATCAGCGTTTCTCAACCGGATTTTCTCGGAATCCAAAGGTTCCACAAACCGACCCTTAAGGGTTCCGCAAGAACAAGTGAGATAATCTATTATTACACAAGTAAAAGCCGAGACGGAAATCATATCCTCTTAATTGAGAATGACATCTCTGCGTGTTTATTTAAAGTTCGGGCACTTCTGTCGTATATATGAAGCAGCTGCCGATTAAGAAATCGAAATGGAAGAGTTCCGTTTTTTTTCTCCAAGTACCATTCATTCAGAATTCACCGGAAGTTGAATTTAGTATTTAGAAAATGGAGTTAAATGAGATTAATCTTCGAGACATTGGTAATTTAATGAACCAGCCGCAAAAAACAATAGATTTTTTACAGGCACACCGCATGATTTCTTAGGGTTAGGGTTAGGGTTTAGGGTTAGGGTTTAGGGTTAGGGTTAGGGTGTTTTATTTAAAATTTTTTTACTTCATATGATAAAAAAAAAGAAATTGTTAATTGTTTCTTGTTACCCAAAAACAAATCAGTCTTGCATTTTTTTATGTTGTAAAAAAATCACTTCCGGTTGAATTACCTCCCTTTATTTTCAGTAGAAAGACAGAAAATCTGCTGCTTTATATATACGACAGAAGTGGCAAAGTTCGACCTCTAATTAAGTCTTCGTGTAGCAAAGGACAGCTTTTTAAATTAAATAGCATGCTTCACTTTGTCAAATTACTCTGAAAGTATCATTTTCTTAGCACATGTATTGGTTTACATGAGAGTTTGGCTTGATTTACCTCATGTATTTTCAACATTACCAGTAAAGGATAAGTAAATATAAAAAACTGATGCATCAATTATATGTTTTCGTTCTGTTTACATTTATATTATGATTAAGTATTTTCTGATTGGTCGTTATAATGAAGGGGAGAATTGTGAGGGGTCGTGGTAAATGCTTAAAATTAATTGTGAAAATTTAACTGAAAATAAAATGAGGTGGTGGCTAAAGTTTTAAAAATTAAAATTATTTATGTAGAAAATTAAATTAAATGAGAACCCGATTAAAACCAATGTTGTTGGTAAAGAAGTAGAGGTATTCCTATAAGAATTACTGATTATATTACTATGTAAATGTTTGGATTGTCATTATGGGTGTTTGCGTTTAAAATTCAATTGATTACGACATTAAAAATACAAGGTATCTTACAACTCGTAAATTGCGATTAAACATAAAAAAAACTTTCTAGACAAAACCGGGGTAATGGAGGACCCAACATTTTAGAATTAAAATAAATTTCCTTACCTTTTCAAGGTAGTTACTTTTATTTCCGATGATGAAAGGAAAATTAAAAATGAACACGATTAAAGCCAATTTTGTCGGTAAAGGGGTTTAAAATATAATTATGGAAATTATAGGATTGCAGTACACTTCAAATGTTTGGGTTATCATTACGAGTGTTTACGTTTAAAAATTATCATTACGAGTGTTTACGTTTAAAAATTATCATTACGAGTGTTTACGTTTAAAAATTATCATTACGAGTGTTTACGTTTAAAAATTATCATTACGAGTGTTTACGTTTAAAAATTATCATTACGAGTGTTTACGTTTAAAAATTATCATTACGAGTGTTTACGTTTAAAAATTATCATTACGAGTGTTTACGTTTAAAAATTATCATTACGAGTGTTTACGTTTAAAAATTATCATTACGAGTGTTTACGTTTAAAAATTATCATTACGAGTGTTTACGTTTAAAAATTATCATTACGAGTGTTTACGTTTAAAAATTATCATTACGAGTGTTTACGTTTAAAAATTATCATTACGAGTGTTTACGTTTAAAAATTATCATTACGAGTGTTTACGTTTAAAAATTATCATTACGAGTGTTTACGTTTAAAAATTATCATTACGAGTGTTTACGTTTAAAAATTATCATTACGAGTGTTTACGTTTAAAAATTAAATTGATTACGACATAAGTGTTGCGTGATAAGTTACAGTACGTAGGTTCCACGATTAAACCGGTATAATGGCGAAAGCAAAATCTAACAAAAAAACCCTGATTAAAACGAATGTAATCGATAAGGAAGTTAATATAATTATAAGGATTATGGGATAATATTACAATGCGAATGTTTAGATTGGCATTACAAGTGTCTACGTTTAAAAATTTAATTTGTCACGATATGAAAATTGTGTGGTATATTACAGTACGGAGAGTACGGATGTTCATGATTAAAATTCGATTGATTTAATAACCGTTAATTAAGGATGCGACGGAAATTGTACAAGTTGTATTTACAAGTTAGAATTTATTCATAGTGTGCTTGTTATTTAAAATCTATCTCGATGCCTGCAATATTATTATTTCCGTGTTTTAAAATTCTAATTTTTTCTTCAAGACATAGATTGCATCTTTGTCTGAATGTGCTCGAAGTTTTTGCCTTACACAAAATAGACCATTCAATAATTGGTGTCAATCCCTTATTCTTTAGGACCCACCAATATTTAGCCAATTCAGTTTTATTATTAATATCCGGGTTAGAGAATGAATGTTTATGTACATGAAATCACTGCTTCCATTTACCCACGGATATTCCAACATAGACTGTTTTATTATTTGTATTTTCACGTGTAAAAATAGTGGCCTTATATACAACACTTTCTACATTACAATTTCCTTTTAATGGACAATTATTTTTAATTTGGCAGTTGCATGTTTTCTCTTTAGGCTTTATCTCGTTGATTGTCGTATCCAACATTTTTTTATTATGTGAGTTAATTATTATGTCCATGTTTTTAGTGCATGAATAGCTTATCTTCACCGTTTTTCGGTTAAATATTTTGTGTAAGGGATCACTTGTGGTAAAATGTTTATCTAACAAGTTTTTCAGTTAAATATTTTGTGTAAAGGATTACTTGTAGTATTTATCTTACAAGTTTTAAAATGCTCTACTAATGTTAATATTCGATATTTGACAAAATGGTGGTTGAACCAGATAATTTAACGTTTTTATTCTTAGGCTTCTTTTAATTATTATCCCAAACATATGCTAATTTTTCATCGTAACC
>OY744534.1:54291261-54306261 GCA_963556195.1 Sepiola atlantica | reverse complement strand
AAAGTCTCAAATAACAAGTCAGAGTCCACAACTATCTCACCATCAAGATAACGTGTGCAGCGTTCTACGTCATAGTTAATTCAATATTCCTTTATGAAGCTGGATGCTAGGTGCTTTAAAAAATAGCTGCTCATAGATGCCTCAGTGGCTTTTCCTGTACATCCTGGCTTTTAGGCTGGGATCAAATTGTAAAATATAAACAATTTCAAAATATACGGAGCATTTCAATCACAAAGCCACCATTCGTCCTTGCATGGAGTAGTGTTGTCAGATGTTTGCAAGTGCAACAATCGCTAGCCTATACCTATTGGACAGGGTCCTAAAAAGAGTCTCTTGCTTCACAGGCTCCTAACTATCAAGTATACTACAGCCTCTGTTCCATCGCTACACTGTTGCATCCATGTGCTTTTTACAAGTACTTTAATGGGATGTTCTCCAACAAATGTGCTGCAATGGTGTCCCCTCTACATAAATACCCCCGATCAACCCGTTAGTCAGAAGGAGTTCACCCTTTCCCTGTAGAGGTCCCCAGATGTCGGAGCTTTCTACTCTCGTAGCTTATTTCCTCGTACTGCTAGCCTTTGGAATTCCCTTAATGCTTCTGGTTTCTCTGACAGTACTAACATGAAGACATTTAAATGTAATGTGAACAAGCATCTCCCTGCAAAACTCCCCATTTAGGATTCCCTCTAATTGAAAGTAGCCCCCTACGTCTCTGTGTAATTGTGCCTTGTTTGGGGGGTAGAACTTAATTAAAAAGATAGTTCTATATCGAATAGAATGAACAGGGTATTGTTGTGATTGATATTCAAGTGAAAGTCATGGACAAATGGTGAAAGAATAAAAGGAACAGTTCTTTTATAAATGAGTCTGAATAAATCTAGTTACGAGTAAGATAGACAGAAGATGACTATCGAACTCCCACACATTTGATGACCTTGTACCTAATTTGCAAATTATATTTTAAAAATGTTATTTGCGAACAAATCAGACAGAGTATACCATATAATCTGTCTCATGAAGAATGCCTCATTTTAAGGAGCTGGGTATCCCTTACCATAACAATGACCTTATCTCAGGTGCTGGAGGGATTTCTGCCCTAGTGGCTTCTTCCTCGAGCTGTTAGTCTTTGGAATACCCTTCATGCTCCCTGTTTCCTCTATCTCTGCCGGCTTGCAGATGTTTGGCTGTGGTGTGGGTTTGCATCTCGCTGCACATCTCACCACTTATGGGTCATATTTATAGGGATATCCTAATTCACATTAACCCCTTACGTCTCGGTGGCAATGTGCCCCCCCCCCTTGTTTGGGGTGAATATAAGTAAAGGAAATCTCACTTTGCCCTCGTGGGGATGCAAGTAAATAGAAACTCATTGTTTACGTGACGAATCATGTGCGATATATATTAGATGTCACGTGGTGTCAGTAGATCTAAAACCTATCAGTTCTTAAGAAAGCAAAACACCGAGCAAACATGATACACTAAGCTAAATGGAAAATTAAGATGGGCTGGCAATGTGAATAGATCACAGAACAGATGACTACCAAAGCAGATCATATAGTCGCAACATAGAAGAGGCTCCGGTAGTATTGAAAGGCGAAAGCAAGGACACAATGACACAAAACAACCTAAAGAAAAGTATTGATTTACTCCTCTCCAGGAGTTAGGCACAAAGCCAGTTTTTATATAACTCCCTCAAGTAAGATGTGACCCAAGGTCGGGTCGGGAAAGTGGGGTTTGAAAAGCCAGCGCCCGAGAGGTGAGCACTCTGGCCATTAAAAATTGCCTGTGCAGCCCCGTCGGCATTCCCCGGTAGGGGCGCCTCAAGCAGTAAGCAATAAACTTACTCCTCCCCAAAAAGGGGAGGCAAAGCCTGGGAGGGTGGACCTCTTAGAACTGCAGAGGACAGACCCATAGACAGGCGTAAATCAAGCCCCGAAGGCCAAGACAATACCAGTCTATGGGGTGCAGTATCCATCGGAACAGCTACTACACTTTGATCTTAGCCAAAATGTCAGAAAAGTAGCTGACAGAGTATAAACTGAGAAACAAAAAAAATAACTGATTAACCACAAAGTTATCATTTCACAAGGAGGACAGAGTAGTTCCAGAATTATGATCCTACCCTCTCAGTGAGAATTCTTACATGTCATTATACTCATAATAAGTATTTATGTAATAAGGTCCATAGGTTTAGAGGACTGTGATACTAAGTAAACAGTATATATATATATATATATATATATATATATATATACAGAAAAATATGTACAACATTCGTACCGTCGGTTTCAAGCACGGAAGGACTTAGCCATCCGGCTCTCTTCAGCTTCTGTTGTCATCTGTTTCGGAAATGTGAAGTCACGTGTCACTCTCGTTTGGACGCGTTATTTGCTTAGAGTGTTGTGTATGTTTGGTTAGGGAGAGAATCTATATATATATATATATATATATATATATATATATATATATATATATGTAGAAATATTTTTATTAATACAGATATGTACACAAAGCCGCTACACTGGCGTCTCGATGTTATCGATCATTAGTTATTAGAAACTAAGATCGCATCAGGCGAAAAAGTCTGATCTTTAAATGATTTGTTCATATTGAAAAAGAAGAACTATTAACATCTAAGACAAAGATCAGATTTTTTCACCTGAATAAATCTTAATTTCTTATAAGTAATGATCAATAACATCGACATGCCATTGTATCGGCTGTTTGTAAATGTCTGTATTAATAAAAATATTAATATGAATACCTCTATTTATTAGTGAGCACTATTATATAAGACGGGTTTAAATTCATTAGATGTTAATTCTATGGATGTTTAATTTACCTTGATTACTATGTATATATATATATATATATATATATATATATACATAGCCGCACTGATGAGCTGTGAAACAGCGAAACAGTCTGTATGTGGACGACTATATAAAGCTCCCCCCCCCCGGGTAGAGCTTATGTTTGTAAGGGTATCGCCAACTGCCATTAGCGTAAAAAAGGCAATGCTCATTAGGTAAACACTAATTCGAGCTCAGGCAATGTTTTCATTGAGATACAACTTACATTCAGTCAGTGTCGCATGATGGCGTAGGGGTTAACATCGCCGACTGTCAGCTCGACGTAGCGTTTCGATCCCGGCACCGATGAGCTGTGAAACAGTCTGTATGTGGATGACTATATATATATATAAATTCCCGAAAGAATTTTTCATGGTAAACAACTGATGATCCCTTAAAATAGTGTTAGAAACTAACTAATATAATAACTGTAAAAAATAAATTGACTTACATGAGTGATTTTCCACTGGAAGACTTGAGACTATAAGTTGTTGTTTTTTTTTTGTTTTTTTTTTATATATTTTTTTTTTATATAGGTTTAATGGTTGAGAAACTTCCGAGACTATATATATAGGATGTGTATAATAGCTTTATATCACCTTCCACTAAAACAGATAGGTACCAAGAAGCAAAATAATAAAAGATTTAAGTCGATTGGTTTTGATTTTCTTACGATTGTCCAAATTAATAGTTTATGAATAAAACTGACCTGCCATCAGAAAAAAATACATCAATGAAAAAAATATATGAACCTACTTGAGTAAAAAATATACATGTATGGAAACTTACTTCAATTTAGGAAGCTTATTTTCAAAATATTTCTAAGTGAATTTAAAATAATTAATATAATTTAATTTTAGTATATATATTCTTTCTTTTTTAACCTTTTTAAGTCGTGTTCCTTTTAATAAAACCCACGCAACAACTAGGCGAAACGTTCAGTTTTAGGTATTGCACTTTTTCATTTTAACTCATAGCTTCAGATTTATTTTAACCATTTGTTTGCCATCCATATATATATATATATATATATATATATATATATATATATATATATATATATATATATATGAAGAGAAGAATTATCTTTGAAAACTCATGAGTTAAGGACTTAAGGATACTTTGCTTGAACTTTGAATTCTAATAAAATTTGATTGACACCTTGTTTTATTACTTCATTTTATATTATGATATATATATATATATATATATATATATATATATATATATATATAGTCATCACCCACACAAACATATATATAGCAATTTCAATTAAGTTCTACTATTGCTACTGCTACTACATCTACTGCTAACAATAACCACTTATTGGTTAACAAATACTTCAACTGAATTCAGGATAAAGCACTCTTTATATAGCATATAACATATAACTTATATTACTACTATTGCGACTACAACTACTACTGCTACTACTACCACTGCTCCACCTTACACCTACTATTATTACAACTAATAATTATAATTAGTATATATTATGATGTTTATTAGACCTCTTTTGGAAAAGGTCGGTAACATATAATAGAAATATGTCGAGAGTCGTACACGGTCCAAACGGTGACTTGAATGACTTGCCTCCTCGTGTCGTGGCCAGAGTTGCCTCCCTTTAATCGCCCTTGGAGCTTCTCATTCTCTAATCTCAGGAAGGGTTGCCAGCTTACTCCACATCAGTATAACAATAGTACTTATTCTTATAGGTTGAATTATTTGTTCAGAATTGCATCAAATGTTGCACAAAATAATCTTCGTATCTCGAATGTAATAATAACAATACTACTAATTATTATGCTTAAATAAAGTCCCAACATACCTCTTCAAGGCTTGGGTTCTGTTTAGCTTACAAGAATATTAAACACCAATTTATATATGCATTAATGAAATATTTAAATTAATATCTAAATACTTATTTCTGTTAAGACTATCTCATTAATATTCAACGGTTGCAGAAAGCTAAAGTTACAGATATGTATTTCCAGATTTACATGTTAGATGTTAAAGAAATCAGTCATTACTGCATTTTCCGTAGCTCACAAAGCAGATTCGTTGTGTCGTAAGTATGTGGATTGTCACGGTGAGAAATAGGAAATATACCAAAAAAATGTGGAAAAATGCAATTCTTAGATACTTCCAATTTAGATGATAACAAATTTCGCTCATCTATTATTTCCCCATAGTTCACGCAGAAGACTCATTTCCGTATCATTTCCAGACTGACCACACATATATACATAATATATACACACATACATACACACATATATATATACATAGAATATAGTTATCAACAGCCACGTGTTTCGTTGTCTTTACAACTTATTAACGTGAATAGACTTAGCGATTCGAAACCGAAACCCCAGTGGTTGCTGTCCGGTGCTCTTCCAAATGAGCTACGAAACTGCAAGTTTTACTGGACGATATTGTATATAAATCAAACCATCCAACTATTTCTGTTATAAAATACTGAAAACCGAAAGTATTCAATTCTTTTTACGGAAGAGCATTGCCTTAATAGTTTTCTGCAGACAGACTGTGTTGCCGTATCATAGCTCTTCAGTATTGAAAGATGGCAAGTGCGTTCAGCCGAGCTTGAAACCTGACTGTTTTACGACAGTGAGAAACATACACACGCATCCCCCCACACACATATATATATATATATATATATATATATATATATATATATATATATATATATATATATATATATATATATATATATATATATATATAGTGGGTCAGGCGTCGGGATTTGAGTTGCAAAATACTCGTAATCCAGGGTTTCGAATTGCATGACCGGTAGTGAATAGTCATATCTCTATGCTGATGAGTCCCGATTATAAAGGACGAAACGTATACAGGCATAGATAATAAACAATAACAAATATTTATTATATATATATATATGTGTGTGTGAGTGTACATATAATAATTATTTTAAATTCCAATGACCAAATTATAGTCTTTACTCATATCATTTATTTGTTGCAATTGCAGAATTAAAGATGGTCTTACAACTGTTTCGCAACGCCCAATATGTTACAATTAAACGCAATTACACGCTGCTCTTCAGAAACAAAAATAGAGGGCATTTATAAAGATGTTATTTGTGTATGAAAGTTCATGGGGAAAAAACAGACAATACTCACACCTGATACTTCCTCGATAAGCTATATACATATATACACACACACATATATATATATATATATATACATATATATATATATATACATATATGTATATGTATACGTATATATATATATATATTATCTATTAATATTATATTTTCTTTAATGATATCTAATATCTTTATTCTTTAATATATTCTTATTCCATTCTTTCAGAATGTTCCTCTTAACACAAGCATACTTATCTATCATACTTCTACAATGTAATACTATTCGCTTAATGTTAAAATATTACCCTATCTCCATGTGAAGAATTGCATATATGCCTTAATACAATAAGATACGTATTACTTAAATATGTATTTTGATTTGTTTAGTCTTTAATAGGACAGAGTTACCTCTCTTCCCTCTGCCCTGCCATATTTTTCTTGATATTCATATGTTTATGCTTAAGGTTACTTATCCATAGTTCACTTATTATTATCAAGGTGAATATGTAATGTTATCATCGTTAACGAGGGTAATAATAACATTTTAAATTAACTTTAAAGATATTGTAATTATTACTATTGTATTAACGTTCTTGTTTTGTATATTATTATAAGAGATGTATATTGTTCATATCATCTTATTTCCTTATCAAATAGCTATCTTCCACAGACAATTGCAAGCAACTCTAGTCTTAACCATAAGTTTATTAAATCGAATTTAAAATAATTCTATATTATTTAATTTTTATAATATCCTTGCCTCTCCACATGATAATATTAAACCACTTTATTCTTTGTCTCCACAAGTTATCATCCTCCTTTTCATCAATTCGCTGTATACTTTAACAGTTAGTTGACTTTTTAGATATTTGGGTTTACATATCTAAATTCGGGCATTCATAACGACAGCTTACAGAACGGAACACGGGTGAACAAAACAAATAGGCAAAAAATGAATGATACCAAAAGCAAGATAAGTTACTATTTCCACCTACCTGGATAAGTTTATTTGTGTTTTAACTTATTTTAAAGCGATCTAAAACTAGTGTTCTGACGTCACGTTATAAAATATGGCGATTTTGTGTTTTCAATTTTAACATGGCGTCAATATACTTGTTTTACATCGAATTAAAACACGCTTGAAAATAAGTTAAAACACCAATAAACTTATCCATGTAGGCAGAAGAGTAATTTATTTTGCCTTTGGTACCATTTATTTGTTTCCTATTTGTTTTTTGTTTTTTTTTTCACCGCTTTCTCGTTCTGTTACCTGTCGTTATAAATACCCCTAAATTCATTTATATTTAATATATACCTTTATTTAATATATTTATTATCGACCCTTGACCTCATTTTTATTAAAATGCATTTAACTAAAAATATTATTACTTTTTGTTTAATTACTAAATTACATAACATTTCAAATATAATGTCTAAGAATTCCCATAACTTTAATAAATAAATTCGTTTTTCGTTTTTTATGTCTTGTTTCGCTTTTAATCTACCCTTCAAACCCATAATTTCTATAGCTCCTCATAGCTAATAAAGCTAACTTGTTTATATTGTTACCGTTACTTACTACATAGATGATATTAATAGCAATTAAATATTTTTTTGAAAATAGTTTCATCTTTATTTAATTCAATTTAAATTCCTAGTGTTACAAAATGTAGGGAGAGCTATCGTGATTCGAACTCACGACCTCCGGTTTACGGAGAGAGATGGGATTCATTTTTGCATATTTATACACGACCGAGAAATTATCATAATGCGACTCGAATGACGTCAGAAAAAGAGAGATAAAAAGAGAGAGTGAAGACAAAAAACTTTAGCCGCACGCGAAGCCGCACGCGAAGCCGAACAGTCGACAGGAAGTTAATGCGACACAGAGGACGAAGGATGCCGGCAAGGAAGTACGTTAGCTGCCAGGTTATGACGGACATATTTTGAGGACAACTATAGTCAGTCTTCCCGAGTACCTCTGCGCTGAACGGGGAAGAAATGAACAACCGTCGACAAGAAAGTCGCGAGGAAAGGCAGGGGCCTTTTGTAAATGGAATTTGAAGATGGAATTATATCCGCCCTTGGCTTGGGCGAGACGACCGATGTGCGACTACAGTATCGCAGTGGAGCCTTTTGAAAATGGAATTATAGCCGCCCTCGGCTCGGGCGAGACGAGCCTGTTGAAAATGGAATTATAGCCGCCCTCGGCTCGGGCGAGACGACCCGCTGAACTAAGCGGAGAAATGAAAATGGAATTATAGCCGCCCTCGGCTCGGGCGAGACGACCCGCTGAACTAAGCGGAGAAAAAGTAACCAGCCAGGAATTGTTTTTCCTGAGAAAAAAATGTATTTCAAAACTACATGTGCAAGGAGGTACGGCTACGACGACATGCCGGAAATATCTACTCTAAATCGAACAATGCATCCAGTTGTAAGTAACAACCTGAATATCTCTTCACGGGCATTCGCCCCCTAAATTCCTAAATTTTTGTTCTATTTTATTTAATTAATATATTAATAAATTAATTAATAAAGTTAATTAATATTGTGGCACTCTTGCAGATTAGAGACGGGACTAAATTTATTTATTTTCATTTTCGAAGAGCTCCAATAGTGTCAGAGGTCGATAACTCTCTTTTTGTTTCACTTTTAAGTACGTAGTTTTTCCGAAAATGGGAAATATGAAATTTTAAAATAAGTGATGCAAATGTCATTAATTAATAGAACATTTATCGAAGAGATTAAAATTTGTGAAAATCATCAGCATATTAATAGAACATTCATTGAAGAAAAGAACATTGTGAAAACTCAACACTATATTATGTTATATCAAAACGAATTGTTTAAAATTTTACATTACAACAATCATCGTGTTTGGTTTAACACATGATTATTTTCTTATTTTTTTTTACAGTTTAAAAAATTAATTTTTCCCTCGTTTTTTCCCCTCGTTTTTTTAAACAGGATACAATTCAGCAATGTGTTCAAAAATACTCTGGGGTTAGTGGGAAAAAGAGAGCTGTCGGCCCCTTACAGTATTGGAGCTCTTCTAAAATAAAATAAATAAATTTCGGCCCGTCCCTAATTTGCAAAAGTGCAAACCTTTTTAATATATCTTTTAGTATTCCCGCATAACTTTACAAAAAACATCGTTATACACGCTTTGTCAATTTTATCCCGTTATCAAGTTCCCATACGCGACTAAATCTAATTTATTTAGATTCTTCCGTTCCTCAATACATAGATAAACATTAATTGATGAATACATAATAATGAATTTTAAAAAATAATCTATTTTAATTCATCTCAATGTAATTTTCTTGCAATGATTCTCACCATTGTCCAATTAAATATATCGTAGGATTTATATAACCGATATTTTAAATATTGTATAATATTTCGTTTTATTGTAATTACAGTTATTGTTAATATTATTGTCTCGCCACTAAATTTAAATTATTAGCTATCGACTATACTTACATTAATTTTTTTTTTCCTTAAAGTCTTCTTAAATATAGAATATTAAAACTTCGTATTTTTCTGAAGGTAGGTATATTTTTAGCATTAACGTTTTGCGCTGACACTCTAAATTAATTTAATTTAAATATAAATATATAGATAATCCTGTTTCGCACTTTTTCCATTAAGTGACATACTTTTCCAGACACTATTTAAACAGCGACTTTAACCTTTTACTTTGTTTTATCTCGCTTTATTTTTTTCTCTTTATTTTTGCTCGCTTTATTTTTTCTTGCTTTATTTTTTCCTGCTTTATTTTTTCTCGCTTTATTTTTTCACTTTATTTTTTCTCGCTTTATTTTTTCTCGCTTTATTTTTTCACTTTATTTTTTCTCGCTTTATTTTTTCTTGCTTTATTTTTTTTTCGCTTTATTTTTTCCGGATTTATTTTTTCTCGTTTTATTATTTCTTGCTTTATTTTTTCTCGCTTTATTTTCTCTCGCTTTATTTTCTCTCGCTTTATTTTTCCTTACTTTATTTTCTCTCGCTTTATTTTTCCTTGCTTTATTTTTTCTCGCTGTATTTTTTTTTCGCTTTATTTTTTCTCGCTTTATTTTTCCTTGCTTTATTTTCTCACTTTCTTTTTTCTCGCTTTCTTTTTTTCTCGCTTTATTTTTTCCTGCTTTATTTTTTCTCGCTTCATTTTACTCGCTTTATTTTTTCTTGCTATATTTTCTCACGTTATTTTTTCTCGCTTTATTTTTTCTCGCTTTATTTTTCCTGCTTTATTGTCTCACTTTATTTTTTCTCGCTTTATTTTTTCTGCTTTATTGTCTCACTTTATTTTTTATCGCTTTATTTGTTCTCGTTTTCTTTTTCCGGTTTTATTTTTCCTCGTTTTATTTTTTCCTGCTTTATTTTCTCACTTCATTTTTCTCGCTTTATTTTTTCTCGTTTTATTTTTTCTTGCTTTTTTTTCTCGCTTTATTTTTCTCGCTTTATGTTTTCATTTTTTTCTCGCTTTATTTTTTCTCACTTTATTTTTCTCGCTTTATTTTTTTTCACTTTTTGTACTTTCACTTTGCACGTGTCTCTTCATGCTCATAACACTGCTAAGAAAAATGTTTGACCGTTTCACTCATTGTTGGGCATCTCGATATATTTATGTTAGATACTTTCTTATTTAATATTCTAATGGATGATAAATCTTGACACATTAGAATATGTCCGTTGATTAATTAAACCTTATTCAAATATTTTTTCACTTGAACTTATAAAAGACTTCAGATTTCATAAATGATTGATATACGTTTTCAAAATAATAATTTAAACCAAAGCTATTTATTACTAAATAATTGTTTTTACTTCTGATCAGAGGATTATATTCTTTGAAAAACCAAGGTGTAAAGAACATTTCTATATTTTAAACTATACTCTGTACTACTTGACATTATTAAACTTGTAAATGATGTAACTATAGATTTGATAGAAAGCTATTAACAATGCGGAAATATGCTGGGTAGTTAGAAGGATGACTGAAAATAAGTTTAATTTTTGCTTTAATTTTTATTGATATTTATAGATTTCTTTTTTCCTTCTTTCTTACATGCTTGCATTTTTCACATTATTCACTGAAGATCTCCTGTTTAATAATACTTTTTTTATTGTTTAAAATTTCTAATAATTGATTTTTGTGTAAGAATAAAAAATGATAAATATTTCATATGTATCACGAGCACTTTCGATTCTTCAAAAATGCTTTTCGGGGGAATACAACTATAATAATGATGATGATGATGATGGTGGTGGTTATGGTGATGATGGTGATGGTGATAATGATGATGATAGTAATAATAGTAGGTACATTGGTTTTACAACCACTACCATATCCCGCCGACTCATCATGCATCTTGTAAACTTTCGCTCAATTTAGCAGAATTTATAAACACAAAACTGGTCCCCTTTGATTTAAGACAGATTCTAGTTAATAAAGCGAACATAATACATTCTGAAACGAATTTTTAAAAAAGATTAAAAAATACTGCGAGCCATCTCTATCAACCTACAGTACATAACATTACGTATTAAACCAGTAACACTATTTACAAATTATTAACGTGATACAATTCACCGTGTGACTCTTATTCTGGCGCCCCGAACTTTGAATTATACACGTTTCTCGTGGACTTACACTGGTTTGTTTTTATTGACATCTAACGGACATTACATGCGTGTTCTTGGCTGCTTCTTGAAATTCTCTTCCTTTCACCAGCTTTTTTGTTCGTTAGTTTTTGTCAGTGGAAGAAGATTCGACGAAGAATCGAAAATGTTAAGGATACATATGGAACATACATTATTTTTTTTTATTTTGACACAAAAAATATAATTAGATCAACTAAAAAAATAAAAAAAGGTATAATAAATCTTTAGAATTCTGTTATGTTTAACAATTTTCGCTTAAATGAAAGCATACAGCCTAAACACACACACAATATATATATATATATATATATATATATATATATATATATATATATATATATATACATATATATATATGGGAAATGAAAAAGGAAAAAGCAAGAGATATTTTTGATATATTCATCAACGTTTCGTCTTTATTGTGAGACTTCCTCAGGGTGATAATTTGAAGAAAAATGTCATGCAAATACATCGAAATTTGGAGTTGACATTATGGAGAGATGAAGGAAAGTAGTAGCCACTACTGTGCGCGCTGGAGGAGAGTCCAGGCTGAGAGTCCACGGCCACTACTCTCCTCTATCTCTCCATAATGTCAACTCCAAATTTCGATGTACTTGCATGACATTTTTCTTCAAATTATCATCCCGAGGAAGTCTCACAATAAAGACGAAACGTTGATGAATATATCAAAAATATCTCTTGGTTTTTTCCCTTTTCATTTCCCATTTCGTCGGATTACTCTCATCCTTCCTTTCTCACACACACACACACACACACACACACACACACACACACACACACACACACACATATATATATATATATATATATATATATATATATATATATATATATACCGGTAAGTAAACAGATCTCTCAAAACCGGGCAAAAACTGGACTAGAACAATGTATCACGAAATAAATAAAATAGTTCAATATCCTTTTAGATAGAGCTATATTTATAATAAATAATAATTATAACAAACTGTTCTTATACTTAACACTTTAGTACATCTTGACACTTTTCACGGATCGTCCAATGATCAGTGGAAATAATTATGTTATATATATATATATATATATATATATATATATATATATATATATATGTGTGTGTGTGTGTGTGTGTGTGTGTGTGTGCGCGCGCGTGTGTGTGTGTGTGTGAGTATGAATAAATGAAATTACGTGTATAGCCGCCTACATGATGACATCTCAAAGCGTCCACCTCACTGTTTCTTGTCTTGCGCGGCGTGCATGAATCCGGCGTTTTTGCTCTAATTGAAGTGTGTCAAGTCTCCAGCGGCGATGAAAACACGCGAGATTTGTTGAAACGCGTTCAACGTTTTTACACGGACGACTCTCTGTTTGCTTTACGACTTTTGATCGTTAAAACACGTGAGTATTGTTAACGTACTTTCAGTCGGCGAGACTGTCAACGAGAAAACAACAAAACAAAAACTAGGCTGGACGGACAAAACGAAAAAAAAAAGAAACTTGGAAACGAGTGATGCAGAGAGGGTGAAAGAGAAAGAAATAGGATATGTATGAGAGAGAGAGAGAGAGAGAGAGAGAAAGAGCGCAGAGGAGAAGGAGAGACCTAGAGAGCGAAAAGAGAGAAAGAGCAAGCAACCGAGAAATACATTAGGAAAACGAAGGCTGGAGAGAGAGGGGGAGGAAGAGAGAACAATATATATATATATATATATTAATTTTATACGTACATTAAAGTAATCTATGGACACGTGTTCGAGCTCACAGCCGTAATATATATGTATATAAATATTTAATCAAATATTATAAAAAAATGACAGACTAATTCTGCTTAAATATACTTTTTTTATTTCAATTTTTCAATGATCTTTTTTTGTGTTTAAAATTAATATATGTTCTAAATGTATCACTAACGTTTTCGATTCTTCGTCCAATCATCGTATGGTGACAAAAGCAAATGAACAAAAACCTGATGAATAACAGAATTAGATAGATGGCTGAGAAAAGCGCACGTACAGAACGACCTAGCATTGTTTTAAGAAAGACCTTAACAATTTTACTACCCCGGCGCCAAAATTAGCGTCACAGGATAAAATTGTATCACAGTAAGAATTGTACAATGTTGTTACTGGTTTGATTCTAGGTTGCTGCGTTTTAATAAATATTGCTTCCAGTGCTTGAAAAAAATATTAGCCAACACACTCAATATTAAATTTATCTATCTCACCACGAACTTACAGTACACCAAAATGAGTCCTAAATTTTAAACCTAACTGCCAACGTTTTAATGGATGCAACCATGAAAACAAAAAAAGCAGAAAATAAATTATCATATAAAAACATAGATCAACTAGAAACAGAAAATAACATTACAACGCATCCCGGCTTACGAGATCTCCACAAAAGCGAAAGCTTTCAAAATTCGACATAATAAAAAACAACAATCCAATTCATCATTAACCCTCAATCTAAATAAAAAGCCGCTAATGAACTCCGCAACCATCTAATTATCATTATGAATAAGCGGGCAAAACAAAAAAAACATGTTTGTAGTTCTTAATAAATTCGACTACTACACAAAACTACAAAACATTCTTGATGACCACACAAAATTCAAAAGTATTAACAACAATCCTACTTCTAAATTAAAGTCACAACTTGACAGACGTATCACTGCCAATAACGCACACATCGATAATAACAAACTTCTTAAAATAATTGCTGATTACAAACCTTCTATAATGTGTATATATATATATGTTGTTTCTATTTGACTGAACTTTTTTTTCTTTTTTTTTTTTTTTTTTTTTTTTACCCCCTTTCCCTCGCTATAATTCTCATAGCATCTTTTTATATTTTTTATACATTACCTCGATATTTGGCTCTGTTGAGCGAGGTACGAAACCGGTCAGCTGCCCTTTCATCTTTTTAATTTCTTAAATTCATTATGAATAATAAATATTGTCTCTTCAATGCTATTTTAAAGTTTTGTACGACAAAGAAAATATTTAAATATATATATATATATATTTATTTGTCGTCGGACTGGAGTTGAAAAATACTTGAGGTCCGGGGTTTCGAATCGCATGACCGGTAGTGAATAGTCATATCTCTGATGAGTCCCGATTGAAAAATGACGAAACGTATACGTACATAGATAATAAACAATAACAAATATTTATTATTTGTCGCTCCTTGAAAGTAGAGCACTGTAATTGGTAGTATTAACACAGCATGACGTCACTTGCTTATAATGCATCATTCCTTCCCTGAATAGAAGTAGAATGCCTCGACGTCAAAGCCGCCGTTAAAGTGTTAGAATTATCATAGTTTATTCGCTGTTTACAATTGGCC
>OY744534.1:54273761-54288761 GCA_963556195.1 Sepiola atlantica | reverse complement strand
TGATCAGATGGAGTCTTAGAAGCCACTCATTTCGTTTGGTTTTAAGTGCGCATCAGAAGAAAGAAAAGTGTGTTTCTATGTTTCTTGTAGCTGGACGAGTCATCGCTATGCATGTTTTACAGGAGGGCAGAGCACCTACAATGAAAATATAAACATAAAGGCACGTTAGCAACGTTCCAAATATAGATAAATATAATGATGCTATACTAGCCATACATATTAGTATAAGCTAAAGATGCATGTACACATAGATTCACTTAGTGTATCCTCTTTATTTTGAGTTCAATTTGAAAAATATTTTAAATCGCTAAAATGTATGTATGTATATATATATATATTGCTCTCTATTCCACTGAATATTAAGATTCCACTAAATATTAAGTTTTTGATATTTGCAAGGTGTTGATGTATCTTTGTAGTTCTTATTAAAGATTTTCATAAAATATCTTTATTTGGGGTTTATTACTCGCCATGTAACGGTTGGAAGTGGCCCCATTGGTTTAAGCGCTCGGAATGTAGTTAAAGCTGATTCGTGTTACAGGGTTCCAATCGTGCGACCGGTTTTAACAGTTATCTCCACATTGAAGATTCCGCCAAGACGAAACGTATACGTATGTTGATAATAATTAAATATTTATTATTAAAATACAAGTTCCTTTCTACGTAATTTGTTAAACACAGTTAAGACGGCTGGATACGTCTGTCCGTCTGATTTGACATAAATAAGGTTTATTTTACAACTCGTTATGTAACGGTTGGGATTGGCCTCATTTGTTAGAGCGCTCCGAATTGAGTTAAAGCTGACTCGTATTCCGGGGTTCGAATTGTGCGAACTGTTTGAAAACTTATCTTCACACTGATAATTCCACAAACATGAAACGTATACGTATGTGAATAATACTTAAATATTCAGTATTAAATAATTATATATATATATATATATATATATATATATATATATATATATATATATATGTGTGTGTGTGTGTGTGTGTGTGTGTGTATGTTTGTGTGTGTGTGAGTATGCATTATGGGGTATATATATATATATATATATATATATGTATATATATATATATATATATATATATATATATAATAATAATAATGGTAATAATCCAGGTGAAAAATATCCACAGGGTGGTAATCCAGAGAATTTTAACCGGGTTTATAAAAAGTGCTCAATATCAAAATAGAGCTTTATATATTTTCTCTCTAAATATGATCTGAGGTTAAGATCGGATTCTAACTCTGCCTTATGAGATCTCAGTTTATAGTAACTGTTGATCGATACCATCGACATGCCAGTGTCGCAGATTTTGTACATGTCTGTGTAAATAAAATTATCATATATATATATATATATATATATATATATATATATATATGTGTGTATATACTAGCAGGGTTACCCGGCGTTGCCCGGGGCGATAACAAACAAAGTAGTAGAAATTTAAGAGTGTGTGTAACATCTTTATATAAACACTTAAATCTCTCTTCTTTCTCTAGCCGTCTCTCTTTCCCTGGTCCCCATTATTTCCCTCCATCCTTCAACCCTCTATTTTCCTTTTTCTCATATGATTATTCTCTTGTTTAAATGTGTTAAAAACTAATAATAATGTAATTCATTTTACCCCGCTTTAAATGTAATAGTCTAATCTTACATTTATTGCTTCAAGACATAAAAAAATAGAAGTTAAATTATATGTGTAACATTTTGATGTTACAACTTCCATCTCACCCCCTCTCTCTCCCCCTAACCGTCTCTTTATCTTTCTCCCTTTAGCTTTTAATATTGTAATGTTAGTAAGGAGGTCTTCACAGAATTGCCAAAAGTATCGGTAAAATCAAAGTATTAAGAAAAATGATGTCAATAATGATTATGTATCTCGACCAATGCCGAGTAGAACAAATAGCCCGGTCTATACCTAATTTCTGCCCCCTATTTCAGAATATGATGAAGATAAATGATCTTTCTCTGTGAATTTTACATAAGAATACACTTTTATAGGTTATCTATATTCGCTAACCTTTTTTAAACAAACCTAAATTGTGTTTTTAAACGTGATTCATCGTTCTTCCTTAGCTATCCTCTAACAAATAAATTTCATTAAAAAACATAAATTGTTTTATCTACGTTAGGTATAATTTGCCGGACAACGCCGAATACTTTTCTTTTATAAGCTATTATAAAATGTACATGTACATGTATTTGTGTACGTACAGAGTTGCGGGCAGTGGCGGCTAGTGGCGGACCTTCGCATAGTTTCTTAGCCCCCCTCCATGTAAATAGAATTGACGCTAAGAAACGTAAAATAAAATTAAAAGTTATCTCAAAGTATTACGTAATTAAAGCAAAATATGACTCGGCATTTTCTAATTACTGTAAAATAGAATGAAAAATAACTGAAAACGACCCCCCCCCCCGATTAAATCTGCCCCTAGACACCTAAGGGTTGGGTGTAGAGATTCGGCGATACTCCCATCATCTTACTCTGTGAATTCTACATCAGAATACACTTTTAGATTTTATCTATATTCTCTAACTTTTTTCTATAAGTAACACACAAACAGACACACAAACATACAAACATTCAGTTTTATATAGAAGATATATATATATATAAATATATATATATATAACTATATATATATAAATATATATATATATGACCATAATATATCTGACCTTCTCTGATAAATTAACATAGACTGACTTAGATAGACTTACACTAACATAGATACACATAGGTGAATGTATATATATATATATATATATATATATATATATATATATATATATATATATATATATATATATATATAGAGAGAGAGAGAGAGAGAATAGTGGGAGAGAGAAAGGAAGAGAGAAATAAAGAGGTATGCAAACTAAAATAGATAGATAGATAGATAGATAGACTTACACTAACAGATACACAGAGGTGTATATTATATATATATATATATATATATATATATATATATATATATATATATATATAGATAGATAGATAGATAGAGAGAGAGGAAGAGGGAGAAAGGAAGGGAGAAATGGAGAGGTATACAAACATAAATAGATAGATAGATAGATTGATAGATAGATAGATAGATAGATAGATTTACAAATTCTGTCCCCGTTGGCTGCTATAACAATTAATGAAAAACAGCATGTTTCTTTTTGCTCGTGTTTTTCTTTCTTTACGCATGTGTTTATTGTTTTTATTCGTTGTTTGCATTTCTTGTTTGTGGTTTTGCTGACAGAATGGCTAAAATGACGTCATTGTGTTATCCCAACTTGTCTCCTTAGATATGGCTGACAGGGTGACAATTCTTTCGTCTTTTCCCCCTTGCTCCGCTTTTTCCGCTTTGTTTTTTTTTTTTTTTCCTTTTTGTATTTTTTGCAGACAAGCATCTGTTGCTCTAATTTGTCATAAGCGTTTTGTTTGTTTGTATGTTTTGCTGAATTTATCAGTGAATGTACTTTCACTTAGAGTCAGATAGATAGAACGTGGTGTAGTATGCTTGGGAGAAATAAACAGTGGAAAGGCGATTGGCTGCGAATCAATGGCAATTTGTGTCATCGAAGTTCGCGCCCGCCGACCGTCGGGAATTAACTTCCTGCACCGAAGATTGCGTAAGCATGAAACATCGATGTCTGTAGGAAATAAATAATTAATATTTATTTATAAATATTAATAAAAGCCCCCTTTACTAAGGCCGGGCACTCTGAGAGAGTTTAATAACAAGCAGTACTACTAGCTCCATTGCGAGATCCAACACGGTTTGTTGTTGTAGATTACTATTCGCTGCTCGTTGTAAATACCCGCCGACTTGGCATTTACAAAGTTAAATTCCTCCTTGACACCATGCTAATTTGTGGTGGCCAACGGGAAAGGCTCTTGACTGTGAAGCCGAGCGGATATAGACACTGTTTGCAGTGGCGATTTGTGATCGGAGTTCGCGCCCGCCGAAATTAACCTCCTCCACTGAAGATTGCGTAAGCATGAAACATCGATGTCTGTAGGTAATAACTAATTAATATTTATTTATAACTATCATATATATATATATATACATATTAAGTGAACTTATATGTACCTAGAAGACAGAAGACTAGTATATATATATATATATATATATATATATTATATGGTAAGAGAATATTTTTTATAACGCAAATTATTTGTTTCCAAAATAAATTATTTATTTACCTTAAAAACATTTGTTTGTTTTTTTTGTTTTAACTTGAGTCCTTTCGGTAATATATACCATCTTCAGAAGAATAAGCATATTTTTTCTTCTTTTTCTTCATTTTCTTCTTCTCTTTTTTTCTTCTTTTTAAAATTCCGAATACGTTCGTCGAACACTCTCGACTAGTCTTCTATATCTGTCCACTTCTAGGTGCACACAGATATTAAGTTCCCTTAATTACGTGACAGTTTCCGAGTAGATATAGACACTGTTTGCAGATTTTAGGCTGACTGTGTGAACCGGGTTCGCGCCTTCCGACCATCTGAAATTGTTACTTTCCTGCACTGATGAGAGCAATAAGCTTGTAGGTATTACAAATTTGATATTCATTAATACATATTATAATAGTCCTCTTTAAGATGGATATTAAAAATAGACTGAATCATGAACAGTTCCGAAAACGTCGAACACTCTCGACTAGTCTTCTATTTAGGTACATATAGATCTTAATTTTACTTAATTATGTGACAGCTTCCGGTGGTCGAGTGGATATTGCCGATTCTAGGCTGAACCGTCTGAGATTATTACTGTCCTGCACTGATGAGAGCAATACGCTTGAAACGCTAGCGTCTGTAGGTATTAATAATTTAATATTTGTTCATAAATATGTTTTTTTCTAAAAAGATAGCTAGAGAGAGCCAAAGAAACAGATAGACAGAGCAGTATATAGTATAGAAAGCTGATGTAAACTTAAATATATTTTCATAACTTACTACCTTACTATACTCACATATTAAGCACTGTAAATATATTATACCTCCTTATTATATATGTTGATAGATAAAATAATAATTTAAATATATATATATATATATATATATATATATATATATATATATATATATATATATATATATATATATATACATATATATATATATATCGATAGTTAGAATGTCTTATAATGTGGTAAGTCAATGTAAGGAGCCAGATTTTTATAGATTAATTAATATATATATATATATATATATATATATATATATAATAATAATTAATCTATAAAAACAAATCTAAGAGATGCAACCTTTGTATTCTAGAATCCTACAATATAGTTATGTCTAAAGATAATTTATTAAATAAAAGACAGGAGGTGATTCAGAACTGCCTACATAAAACCGCATACATCCTATCCCGCTACAGACCCATATAAAATACCTGAGCTGATAACCCTTTCATCAACAAGAGTATGTAAGTAACTAATGTATAGGAACAACATAAGAATTTCTTGACAATACAAAAACATAAACCTAATACTAGATAACTGGGTACTAATACATCAATATAAAACATTTAGATATAGAGCACATCACTTATAATCTAAAATAACCGAAGTAATTAAAATTATATCTAACTTATAATAAAGATAGTAAGAAGGCTAGATTATGAGAACATCAATAAGTAATTGAAATAGGTTTTTTTCAACTTGGTTTTTTCGATCTGTATTAATTAGGTGAGAAATGGTAAATAGTAAGTAAGATATCTCTTTGGTAGGAGTATAAACTAATAACACTAGTATCATCTAAGATATTATGCGAAATAAATGTCCAATATATAAATGAAGAAATAAAAAAAAAAAAAAATAAATAGATGAATAAATAATGTGTGTATATATGTGTATATATATAGTGTATGCATGTGTATGTTTGTTTATTCGGATATGTACATATATATTGTGTGTGTATGTATCTATGTGTGCATATATATGTATGTCGGAGGTTTGGATGTTGAGCGTAATAGTTCCGATTCACTAATATTGAAACCTTAAGCAATAGAAAGATACAAACATATTATAACTGAACTTTGATGTTAAGTTTCCTTTTATTAGAAACGATTTTAATATCATATTACTTAACACAAATATTTAGAGGCTTGTAATCTGTTGAAATACAATCATTTCTGTAGTGGTTGTTTGTGGAGTTTTTGTAGATGTTGATTGTACGTTTTTATTTGCGTTCGGATCTCTTACTGTATGTATGCGGGTAGGCATGTTGATAGATAAGTGTAAGAGTACGTACAACCTAATATTAGATTTTTTTCAAAAATTAAAAAAAAAAGCTTCATCGTAGAAAAATAAACAAAAATGATCTAATTCCTATTTTAGTGAATTGGGTTTTTGACATTATTTTTAGCCTATTTGCACTTAATTTTTTAGTTTTAGAAGAAAAAGGAATACTTGTTTTTTATCGTACATATTATACAGTAGAAATATTTCGATGTGTGTGTGAGCATATGTGTAGGTGTATACATACATACATATATATATATATATATATATATATATATATATATATATATATATATCCCCGTGTTAATATTAGATGCTTACGTTAAGGTCTCCTGTTTCACTGTTAGATACTTAATCCCCCTTTTTATTTTATTTACTTACTATTATATATTTTATTTATTTATGAATTTTCCAACGAATGTTAAGTCTGCACTATTTTGGATTTAGTTAGTTTCTGTGGGAAATTAAAACTGCATTTTCCTTTTTTTTGTCTTTTTGTTTAAAATAACTCAAAGCTTCTTTAGAATATATATATATATATATATATGTATATATATATATATGTATATATATACTTATGTTGTGTGTGTGTATATATGGGTGGGTGGTATGAATTTATTGATGGATACTAAGCATATTTGTGAATGTATATTAATAAGCACAATGATACTTAAAAGAAGGGAGAAAAACGACTAAATAATAGATGGAAATATTAAAGTAAGACTAATTGTTTACATTCGTATATTTGTCTTAGCAATTCACTTGATAGTACGATTTAGAAATAAAACATAGTAAAGATTAATGTTTAAGGTACAAATCCCCGTATAACTACTTTTGAATCCTTAGAATACTTTAAGAAATTAAATAAATAAATAAATAAATATGTGTATAATGCCCATTTTATGTTTCGAAATCGTAGTCTTGCTAAATATGGAGGATATATTTCGCCGTGAATATAACCCCCCCCCCCTTAGTTTCGCATTTTAACTAGTGACTTACTACTTGAGTGATGAATTCTGGGAAGGTAAGCTTATCTCAATATTGTTAGAAAGGGTTTATTAATAAATAATATATAAATTCCATATAAACACTTATGTAGATAAAACTTTTTTAATAGTTGATTGAATGAACGGTTTTACACAATGAGACTAGCTCTATAATGATCTGCTTACATGAGTTTCGCACCCTAACGACTTAAATAAACATTCAGGTAACTTTAATAAAAAATAAATTATCTTCAAATAAACTGGAACTTTATAAATAAATTATATACATATTAAATATTTTAGCAAATATTACCAAATTAAAGTTTTTTAAACTGTTCGCACTAATTCTTTTAGGAGATACTAACTTTGAACGAAAAAAAAAATCTAAATCAAAATGGTGGATTAGTTTGATCGCACACGTGTGAGTGTTTGCTCTAAAACTTTGTGGTTGTTTTTTTGTTTATTTTCACCCTAAAATGAAACTGATGTATGATGTGGGTGTTTTTCATAACACTCTAGTCTAAGAACTCTTTTATTATTTGTGAACTTTTTCTGATGATTTTGTAGTGTTGCAGAGACGATATTTACATACAAATGTTGTTTGGCACAAAACAAATGAAACGGACCGTTAAATATATCTTACAGAAATTTGGAATTATTGGAAATGTGAAAAAAATAAAAATAAAAGTAATAAAACAAACCATGGTTATTGGAATATAATATATTTTGCTATGTTATCAATAATTGACAAACATTGAGCTGAATCTTCAAAGGAGACTACAAAGTAAAAGGATCTGATGATATATGATAGTACATATATTGTCTTTAATAATTAATTAATTATATATATATATACATATATATATACACTGATATTAATTAACGATTACATCACTTATAAACATTGTAATACGTTTCAATGTAGAATGGACTTATGTCTTGATTTCTTTCGTTTTCGGATTTAATGGCATTTCAATCGGTTTCATCAATTACGTGTTCTATCCGACCATTTATTTAATTTCACGAGATTCGCGTATAAGTTTCATTGAATAATCAACAGATATGATTACCCAAATACATCGTTCTGTTTAAAATTGCAATGAAAAAATGGCGTCGGATTCACTGAATAAATATTTAATATTATTTTATGAATTAAGATATAAACCTTTTTTTAAATTACTAAAATTAAACACACGATAAAATAAAGGCTGCGTTTCAGAAACTTATTTGATTTTTCGGTAATGAGCCATCACATAATCAATCACCGTTTCCTTTAAACTGTTTATCTATTTGAATTACTACTTCTATGCAAAAGAAAAAAGATTATTCATCACTGTTCACCACTTGTTAAAATACATTCCCGGTGTCCATACGTAACAATTGATAATATAACTCATATAATACTTTTACTAACATGATTAAGTACTTATTCGACCGGTACTTATCCAAGTAACCGCCATTTCACGAAAAACTAAATTATGGAAGACATCTTGATTTTAAAGTTTTTTTACCTCTTTCTTTTCATTAAATATAATGTAAATGCCGTTTTCTCCGTAGTGTTATAATTCATTGATTTTGCGTACAGAAGCTAGAGACCTTACTGCGTTTTACACACACTTTCTTATCCGCTTATGCCTTGCCTCAGTTATGAAAAAGTAAAGTAAAGAAAGAAAAAAAACAACAACGTCGTATGTCGCTTCTTCTTCAAAAATAAAACTTTTATTTTTCCATATCTTAGTTAAAATGAAACTATTACAAATATCAAATTCAACTTTCGTTTTGTAGACAGCATTTTATTTTTAAAAACTTCTATCTTTAAACCAAACTTTAATAACAGAAATACATTTTTTAAATAGTTATGGTTGAATACACCATAACTAGTTTAAAAATTATTTCTGTTATTTAAGCTTCGCCAGGAATGGCCACATTTACGGGCTGTCTCTATTTACTTTTTAATGAAACGTTTCGGTTTCTTAAGAAAAACTTTACACTGCAATAATAATAATAATAATAATAATAATAATAATAATAATAATGATGATGATGATGATGATGATGATGATGATGATGATGATGATGATGATGATGATGATGATGATGATGATGATGATGATGATGATGATGGGCTATGGTGGTGGTGGTTGTGATGATGATGATGATGATGATGATGATGATGATGATGATGATGATGATGGGATATGGTGGTGGTGGTTGTGATGATGATGATGATGATGATGATGATGATGGGATATGGTGGTGGTGGTTGTGATGATGATGATGATGATGATGATGATGATGATGATGATGATTGAATGTAGCAAACTCCCCCCAAAAGAATACAAGAACAGACATGACTGTGTGGGGAAAGCAGTACACCGGGAACTGTGCAAACAATTGCAGTTCGAATACGCAGACAAATGGTACAAACATAAACCAGAAACAGTACTGGAAAACGAAAAACACAAAATCATTTGGGATATGGATATACAAACAGACAAACTCATACAAGCAAGGAGACCGGATGTTATAATAATCAACAAGAAGGAAAAATCTTGCAAAATCGTAGACTTCGCCGTTCCAGCAGACTACAGAGTGAAAATCGAAGAAACGGGAAAACGAAGCAAATACACGGAACTAGCCAGAGAACTGAAAGGAATATGGAGCATGAAGAAAGCCAGTTTAATACCAATAATCGTGGGAGCACTAGGAACAATTCCCAAAAAACTGGGAAAAAAGGGAGAAATTGGAATCAAAGTGATCATTGGAACTATACAAAGGACGGCAATTATCAAAACAGCTACAATCTTAAGAAAAATCATTGAATGCGGACTTCAACCCGCATAAGCTACGAAAGGTCGCACGGAATCTACTACAGGAATGAAAACAACACCACAGAAAGAACACATCACAAACAAAGAAACAGAAAATGCAAGAAACATCACTTTATAAGTTCTCCCCCATAATAAATTACACCGGCCTCAACTGACACGACACAAAAATGAAGCAATGAACAGAAATAGAAAGAAACACCATCAGCTCCCCGCCCCCCTAAAATTAAAATAGAAATAATAAATAAATTTAAAAAAAAGTTAAAAATTAAAAAAAAAAAAATGGTACCAGCCTAGGCTGATACCACGAACTATTTGCATAGGGTCAAAGAGGAGGACAAACCGAGGAGGGACAACACACACCAGACCTCCACTGGAAGTGCAGAGACTGCTGGGACCTTGGGGAGGCTTATTGCCACCCAAATTCCAGAGAAGACCAATGGTCCTTACCAGCGAGAAATCAATGGTAAACGGCTGTTGTGATACTGCAAGTTTATTTGCGGTGGCTATCGAAAAGAGGATGATAATACTGGACATCTGGGGAGACTTGTTGTAACCCAGACTCCAGGGAATACCACCGATGACCTCTGTGAGAATTCCGAGTGAGTAAATAATAATGCTTGTTATCACTCAGATTCCACTGGTTTTGTCGGTGAGCAATAACTGACGATGATCGGTGTGAGAACTTCTAGTGACTACTACTACTACTACTACTACTACTACTACTACTACTACTACTACTACTAATAATAATAATAACAATAATAGTAGTAGTAGTAGTAATAATAATGATGATGATAATGATGATGATAATGATGATAACGACGATGACAGCATGAACAGAACAATATTAATCATAATAATAATAATAATAATAATTATTATTATTATTATTATTATTATTATTATTATTATTATTATTATTATTGTTGTTGTTTGACTTTATCCATTCAATGTCTACATAATAGAAAAGATAATTGCCCTAACTGGATGTTGATATGCATAAGAACATCATAATATACAGCATATTGTTCAATTGAACCTAATTTTCTTTTGTATTTTTCGTATTCCAATGAAAATTTTAAAAATTGCCCAATGCCGAATGTGTTTCAGCACATACCTTCTATTCTTTATGTATACAAATCTCTTCAAAATAAAAGCTCGATAATTGTCAACTTGCAACAACAGAGCATATATAAATAAACAAGATTTGTAACATTCCAAAGTCCAAGATTTGTTTTATCTTACAAAATATTTCTTAAAAACAATCAACTTGTTGTACAATTTTACCGATATATATATACATATATATATATATATATATATATATATATATATATATATATATATATATATATATATATATATATATATGACTAGTAATCCGATGGGCCTCTAGACTTATAACGGTGAAGATACCAAATTGAATAACATTATTTACGGTACCCCCCCCCCTAAATATTTATAATAATATCTGTTATAGACACAGAATTACCGACTTGGTGATATATAGTATTTGTGTGTATGCGTATATAATGGTATTTTGAAATATTTATTTATTCAGATTATTTACTTAAAATAAGATAGTGGTAAGAAAATTTTTCTGCGGGTAATACACTAGTTATTGAATTAATATAAGTATAAATGTCAAATATTACCACTAGACATTATTAGACTTGAATTAAGGTTTAACTATAGATTATCAAATTAATCTAAAATATAAATAAGGTAAGACTAATTTTTAGAACTCATATTGTATCAGTAAGAATATAGAGTGTTATGTAAATATTGTGTGTAGGTGTGTGGATATATATGTATGTGTGTGTATGTATATATGTGTATATATGCGTATATGTATATGTATGTGTGTGTATGTATATGTATGTATATGTTTACATGTGTGAGTAACTACATGCGTTGTCATTTGGTCAATATTTCAAATAGATTCAGGGATATATATATGTATATATGTATGTATATGTGTATATATATATATATATATATATATATATATATATATATATATATATACATATATATGTATATGTATATATATGCATATATGTAGGTGTGTGTGTATATATGTATGTGTGTGTGCGTATGGATTTGTATGTATACATATATGTATGTGCGTATAATTTTATTTCAATTAGATTCTCTTTCTTGGAATCCAGACGGACTGGGAATCTATGACACGCGGTTTGTCTATTTCTTCTCTTGTTTCTTTCTTTCTTTTCTCCTACCGAGGTTGAGAACACGAGTTTCGCCGGACGCATTTCGTCTCGGCTAGAGATGTATGAATAAAAGTTGTGTATGTGATTATGCTTAGTTAGGGTAATGTGCGAGTGAGATTATGTATGTGCGTGCGCATAGGATGTGTGCGTATTTAGTTTTGTGTATGCGCGTGAGTAAAGTTGTCTATATGTATGATATCGTCAAGTCGTATGTGTCATAATTTTGACACGGCAGTTTTTAGTTGATTAACTTAAAGATCCATCCCCTTCGACCGCCATAATTAAATATAAGTTTTAAATTTCCCCCTCTCTATAAAAGATGTATCAAATTGGTTACTACCACCACTCTCTCCGGTTGTGTTTGAATTGTCGTAGGGAAATTCAATTTTCTATCAGTCTCAAAAATGTAATTGTCTGAGTGATGCTTGAAAAAAACGCACGGTTGAAATAAATTATTGCATCGACAATTATGTGATTTCGTGTTATTATATTTTATGTTATTCTTGCTCTGTTTACTACATTGAGCTCTCATACCCAGATTTTCTCCTGGAATTATCCCATTATAACACAAATATATATATATATAATGCTTTTTTAACCATGCCGTAAAAAACACATTGGCGGAATTTCGATAAAATTAAAACATGCTTTACAAATAACAAATATTTTTTATAGTCGTGTTATCACGTTATTTTCGTTTCAAGTACGTTTTTGTTTAATTTTCTTTAGGGCAAAACGATTGAAACTATTAAAAACATTCTTTAAATACAAAACCCTACTTTTTGTTTAAAGTTCGGGTAATATTGACTCAATAATGAAAATTAGTGTCATGAAATAAAATTCTAATTTAATTTTGGAATGTAGAGACTGTAAATTTAATTCAGTATTGTAATCATTAGTAGCCTTCTTATTCAAATATAATTTATTTTTTTCTATTCTTTTATTCATCTTATACAGTATTTACTTGCCCTCACACTAGGGCAAAGTTAGAAAATAAGTCGGTTATTTTATATTGAGAATATCAGGCAAGAGAATCTCTGGATGAGACAAAAATTAAAATTGTTACAGGCAAGAAGGATATTCTTGCTCCGCCTAAGGATATAACAAATAATACAATTTTATGATAACTCGAAGGCCAACATAACATATTTTAGTACGAGTTTTACACTAAGGTTTGATGGAGAAAAATACATCACAGTGTCAATCTCTGAATAATTGTGTTGCTATTTAAAACCCTTGAAGAAAATAAATGTGTCCATATTCTGTCCGAGACAATACTAAAAACTAATATATCAACTTTTTGGGTGTATCTTGTGAGATTTCGAAATTTAAGATAAGCAAACAAAGACATGTTCTTATATAGTTGACTAGCATCGCCACACAGCATTGTCAGGGAGTATAGACAGAAATATTGGGTTGTCACTGACTGACTTCTCACAGCCCAGGCCTTAGTCCAGCGCTCTTAGTAGCCACGGCTACTACTTTTTCTTATTAACCCATCATGTCAACCCAATATTTCGATGCACTTGCATGACATTTTTCTGAAAATTATCATCCTGAGGAAGTCTTACAAATAAAGACGAAACGTTGATGAATATATAAAAAATACCTCTTGTTTTTTTTTCTTTTTCATCTCCCATTACGTCGGATTACTCACGGACGCACACACACATATATCTATCTATCTATCTATCTATCTATCTATATATATATATATATATATATATATATATATATATATATATATATATTTCAATTTCTCCATTGCTAACGTCTTTCCTTCCTCGGCCAATGAAGCTCTTTCTAAATGGCCAGATATCTTCATTTTAATTCCTTTTAAGTACGCTCTATCTACGACTTTGAACTCAATTTTCACCATTGGATTTATTTATTTTTGAACGCCTTCCTGTGATGCCTCTACGAAACTTTTACTTCTCCTTTGAAACCTTCTTCCATTGGACACCTTACCGTTGGACTATTAACACGCGGACAAACCCAATACCTTTTTACTCGAACTTTTTTTCACCCATCTTTTTCTTAATATTTTTTCAAATGTTGAACTTTGGCTTTTCTATTGCCAACTTATCTATCTGTAAAATTCCTCTGATGATAAGATTCCGATCTTTGAAAAGCCTTGGCTTAAGGAAAGAGCTATAAACGTATAAACATAATTTTATTGCAGAATATACATTGCATTGAACATTTGAAGTTTGAAATAAATTTGGACAACCGTGCATGTTTATCACTCTTCGACAATTTTTCTTTATAATTGCTCTATCTCGTATCTTTTACCATTTCACTATAGGTTCTTTCTACTAAAAGTTTACTTTTAGTTTCTTACATTACATATATATATATATATATATATATATATATATATATATATATATATATATATAATTTTAATATTTAAAATATAAAGTTAAAGCAATTGTAATAGCTCAATAGTGTGAGGCTAAAGCTATTGTAGAGTATATTTTAATTTAATGTAAACCGCATCAAATCTAAAAGGAACAGAGATTCACACTATTACACTAAAATCTGTGTTTTATTAAGACATCGGATCGAAAGTGCAAATTAAAATATGCAATTTTCTGCATCTTAATCACTTAGGAAAGGGAGACAATCGAAATAATAGTAAGCAAAATAACAACGAACGCTACAATCACCAATAAAAAAATTACATAAAAAATACA
>OY744534.1:54253761-54268761 GCA_963556195.1 Sepiola atlantica | reverse complement strand
GTTTACAATTTAAATTCCGGGACGCCAGAAATAGACACAGCGAATAAATTGCATTACGTTAAACATTTTAAAATGTTATTACTGGTTTCATATGTAATGTTATTTATTGTAGGTTGTTGGGTTTTACTAATGATAGCTTCGAGTATTGTTACTTTTTAAAAAAAGTTGTTTCACAATTAATTACTTCCGCCTCATTAACTAACATGTGTCTCAAATCATTTTTATTTATTTTGACACAGAAAATATCAGTAAAAAAATTGAAAAAAAGACTTATGTTATGTTTAACACTGTTGGCTCAAATATCTAGTTAATATTTAAAGCAACGTTTAGTTACTGAACTATAATTGTGTCCATATCTCTAGCGGATTAACACAAATATTTCATAAATAATTTATTCAGATTGTTGATTTTTCTTAAGAAATTAGGCTTTGTTTTATTTCAAAAAGATAAATAATAAATTGTGTTTAAGCTAGTCATAGCAGCTAAAAATTGATCCCTACCTGAAATATACTTTTGACTTTTTTTCAACCTCACTTATTGAGCCTTTCATTGTAGAAACACTGTTTGTAGATGTACTATCCTTTATAGCCTTGTTTTTATAAAAAAACTTATTGCCTATATGTCTTATGGAAATTGCCTCATTGGAATTGATAAAGAATATATGCTGAGGAGGAAAAAGTATAAATCATTAACTCATTCATTGCCAAGTTCTTACCCTCGAGTAAAGGTGATAATAAAATTGGATTTCTGAAACGCATGAACACATGAAGAAATGTTGTTGAGAATTGACATTCTGGAGCATGATTACAAAATATTCATTGTGTCATAACTTCTGAATTAATATACACATATACAATGAATATATTTAACTATTTAAAAAGAAGTTCATAGCACAAGTAATTTTACAATTATTTCAAAGCAAATTTATTCGAGAATCTATATTATAAGAAACAATATTCTACTTTTTTCTCTAATTTTTTCCTCATATAAAATGTAAATAACACAAATAAAAAAAAATATTATCAAAAGTCCACGAAAAATAGTTCAATTAAGATATAAACAATTTATTTTTATCATATTTTCTATGTGCCGAATCTCTATCTCCCCCATCTTTTCTGGTGATACCAGATCAGGCTGCCCTGTGGCTCCCTGAGACGAAATTCACCTACATTGACGTTTTTTTTTTTTTGTTTTTTTTTTTTGTTTGTAAAACTTAATTATGTTCTACAAAACTAAAAACAAAAACAACAGCCCCTCTCCCTTTCTCCCTCCCCTTTTTTATTTTTATTTTTCCTACCCTACTCCCGGTCCTGGATATGACCTTAAACTACATTCGATGGTGAGATCCGGCTTACGGACTTTGGGGAATGTGGAGCCTCCTCTTAATTACCATTGCTCCTAGGTCCACCCTGACCCGGAGTGGTAGTACCTGTTAGGGTCCCAACTATGGGTTAAATAGAAACAGATATTAAAAGGGGAAAGAAACAAAAAAGAGAAGAAAACAAGACCAGATTCGGCATTAAATAACCCAAAAAGGGTTGATATGCCGTAAAACAAAACTACCAAACCAAAAACCCTGATTAAACATTTGAAGATATAAAGAACTTGAAGCATAAACACTTTCACTATAATGACCAGATTCGGCATTAAATAACCCAAAAAGGGTTGATATTCCGTAAAACAAAACTACCAAACCAAAAACCCTGATTAAACATTTGAAGATATAAAGAACTTGAAGCATAAAAACTTTCACCAAAATGACCAGATTCGGCATTAAATAACCCAAAAAGGGTTGATATGCCATAAAACAAAACAACCAAACCAAAAACCATGATTAAACATTTGAAGATATAAAGAACTTGAAGCATAAAAACTTTCACTATAATGACCAGATTCGGCATTAAATAACCCAAAAAGGGTTGATATGCCGTAAAACAAAACTACCAAACTACCAAACCCCCATCTTTTCTTCTTTCGGATGATGTTGGTGTTGGCATTAGTTTCCCCGATGTTTTTCTAGTTAGAAATCTTTCTGGATAGACATCGGGATCTTACAGGAAGGACCACGAGAAGGTTGCCAGCATCACTAAGTGAAAGTGGAACTGTGGAACCGACTGGATTCGAACTTTGAACACCCAGGTCTTCAGTCCGTGTCGATATCCACTTAACCACCGTCACATCCCTCCCCTATATCTAAGAGATCTTTGTGACAGAAACTTCAAAACTTCAAATATGTATATCACATTTTAATGAAATCATATGTATAAGACATTAATTCCGATAAATTTTACAAATTTTTAGTTTCTTCCCCATAAATAACGGGTGAAACAGAAGAGAGCAGTAAAATAAGACAAACAGAGTATCCATCTATCTCATTAATCCTTACAACTAAGTAGATTCAAGCAATAACGTGTGACTTGTTAATAAACAATAAATAAATACAAATTAACTGCGAATGTAGATATGTAGATTTTCTCATTGAGATTATTAAAATTTCATTTTTTATCAATGCCTATGACTGTTACTGTTTGTTTACTTTCTTTCATAGAGAAATTGATATTTCGTTTGCAAAGCTTTTGCAATAGTTTTGCCCCTGCTAATGGACTGATAATGTAATTTCAATACGAGAAAGGGCAGTTGAAATAACATGCGATGATTAAAATTCATTTACTGTTTAAAAATCATATAGAAATCTGAATACCAAATGGAATTATGATAAAACCCATTATTGGTATATTTCAGATAAAAACCTGTAACTTTCATTATTTGCAGTTCCGTTGTAGAGATTATTGCTAGAATCGTTTGCGAATGAATGGCTTATGAAGAAAGCTAGTTATAGACTCTCTAATGTAGTACTATAAGTGGAAGTATCCTGAGAACAGGGCTATTGCCACACTATCTTAACCACTAGACCAACACAGGGGAATGTAATCCGGTGGTCTGCGCTGTTGAGACGTCTTTGGAAGGGATGTTAGCAGCTTGGCACGGTACCACACCCATCCTGGACAAACGATAGGCGCATCTCCTTCAATGGAGAGGTTAGTCCCGTCCGCATGCTTGACTGGTCTTACGGGGCGTCATTAGGCGTCATTAATTCTCTCCAGTTAATTAATTATTCGGACTTGGAGAACCGTCGTCTTGCTGAAATTGAACGCTGTATAAAAGGAGCATCAACTCATTTTATAATAAAAAATATAATTTCTTTATTAATTTCAGATTTTGAAAATAACAATTAAAAAATCAGAGTTGGCTGAAGTGGGCTACGCGCGACTGACTCACACGAAGTAAAAATTCCAACTGGTAATCTCCCTCCCTATGATAAATCTAGAGAGAGAGATAGAGAGAGAGAGAGATGGATAGAGATAGATAGATAGATAGATAGATAGATAGATAGAGAGAGATAGAGAGAGAGAGAGAAAGGTCTGAAATAGAAAGAAAGAGACCCAGTATACATAAAAAGATAGAGAAATAGATAGAAAGTCCCTCATGGTGTCAATTTACGAGTCAATCGTGACAGTTCATTGGGTTCAGCCTTCTTGACCTTTCAATCAACTTCGAGCCGCGATTACATAAACATCTGTTAAATTAAGTCAGTGCCAAATCTAATTGACGACACACTCCTTCACACTGACTATTGTACTGGAATGTATATTGAATCAAAACATCGTCGAGTTTACGGGTCTCCCCGCGAGTACAGGAAAATGAGGCATAAGGCTTTTAAAGGTGGGGAACTCCAGCTCCCCAAAAAGGTTCACTATCGTTGTACCATATGCGAAAATATTGTAACTTAGTGAAATGATGCAAGATAAACTTCTTCACTATTGCAGAGAAAGTAGAAAAGACAGAAATGTAGAGAAAAAGAGAGAGGGAGAGATCAAATATTTAATTAGTATTAACGATCTTCTCCCATTCTTGCACAGTTAATAACAAGACCTGACCTATTCATCTATCTCTGCATCTGTCACGTAATCAGCACCCCTTTTTATAGGCATGCTTACTGATTGATCACCTTCCGCTCATAATAACTGGAAAGTATTTATGTGATTTAAAAAACGACAAATGTACCAAAACATGACAGTAAAAAGATTCCCGAACAACACCGGGTCGCTTCAGCTAATGTCATCTGTTTTTTTTTGTTGTGTTGTTGTTATTTTCTTCTTGTAAACATCTAAAGATATGTGTATTATTTATTTCTAGAGACTTCCACCGTTTCGTTTGATAAATAGTTTAACTTAAAAGGGTTTCTTTGCATTTTAAGGGAGAACTGATGTGCGTTTAATCTAAATAAACCCTTCTAACTACCGAGTCTCTAAAAACAAATTGAAAGCGATTCACGTTAACATGAGAACGAAATAAAATCGTTTCATTTCCATTTGTTGTTGTTGTTGTTCTGCTTCTTCTGAATCAGAATTTTTTTTCTTATTCTCATCTTTCTACGTCCTCTTCTTTTTTTCTTCTTCTTCTCGACCGTCTTCTAATCTTTCTTTTTTCTCATACTTCCTCTCTTTCTTCTTATTTTTATCTTCCTCGTCTTCTCTTCCTTCTTATTTTTTTAATTTTTTCCCGTATTCTTCTTCTTCTTCTTCTTCTTCTTCTTCTTGTGTCGCTTCTCTTTCTTTTCCCCTGTCTAGCCCTCTTCCTTCGTATCCTTCTTCCCACCCTCCTCCTTCTTCTCCATCTTCTTCTCTTCATTCTTTTCTTCTTCTTCTTCTTCTTCTTCTTCTTCTTCTTCTTCTTCTTCTTCTTCTTCTTCTTCTTCTTCTCGCCCGTCGTCGTATTCTTCTTCTTCTTTTTCTTCTTCTCGCCCGTCGTCGTATTCTTCTTCTTCTTCTCTTTCTTCTTCTCTTCCTTCTTCTTCTTTGTCTCCGTATTCTTCTTCTTTTCTGTCTTGTTGTTTTTGTTGCTGTTGTTGTTCTTCTTCTTTTTAGTATGATTATTATTATTATTATTATTATTATTATTATTATTATCATCATTATCATCATTATCATCATTATTATTATTATTATTATTATTATTATTATTATTATTATTCTCTTCTTTTTTCCCCCGTCTTCTTCTTCTTCTTCTTCTTCTTCTTCTTTTTCTTCTTCTTCTTTTTCTTACATTATATTTATTCTGCTTATTTACGTGTTGTTCTACTTCTTCTTTACATTCCTCCCGTTACCTTATGGTTCTTTATTCTCACCCTTCTTATTCATCTTACTTTCTTTCTTGCTTTTTTCCTTATTATTGTGTTCATATTTTTGCTGCTTCGTTATGTTTTGTTGTTTTTGTCGTTGTTGCTTTGATATTCTTCTCATTCTCCTTCTTCTACTTTTCTTTCTCCCTCTTTACCTTAGTCCCCTTCTTCTTTTCTTCTCACGTCATATGTATTCGGCATCTTCTTTTACATGTTGTTCTCGTTCGTCGTTTTGTTGTTCTTTTTCTTCGTCTTCGTCTTCTTTCTGTTCGCTTACTTTCTTTTCCCCTTCTTCCATATGCCTCTTGTTATTCACCAATACATTACTGTCATATGTTTTCCCTTCTTTGTCCATACTTTGTGATGCCGTAGTTCTTCTTCTTCTTCTTCTTCTTCTTCTTCTTCGTCTTCTTCTTCTTTAAGCAGTTGTTTAGCGATGGTAATATAGATAAATAAACAAATAGAAAAAGATGAGACTTACAGAATCCTCGTCTTATCATATGAAGTCGGAAACTGACGCCTGCAACGCGGCTTGCCATTTTTCGAATGACATAATTTCAGCGAACCATCTGGGCCGATGCGCCCCTTTACACTGGCACATAAACCTGTGTCGAAAGAAGTTGAATGATCGACTTTATTCTCTAATACACAGAGGATAGACTCACGTTTTGTAAAACGATTATTTATGAAAATCAACCCTATTAAACTTATAAAACTCATTAAACTGATGAAAATCATGGATTCATAGCGCAACGGATAAAGGTGTTGATTATAAATCACTTCTCAGCGACATTCTTCTGGAAGTTCGATATTCACTACAGACGATAATTCCTAAGAATAACATAATAATTAAAATGACTTAAAACTTTTATCCAGTCATGAGTAACGGAACCGGAACAATCTAACCTTGTGGATTAAATGAAGGGTTCAATTCTAAATTCTTTATGGGTTTCCTAATAAAATCAAAGATTACATCGGCTAAAACGTTCTGAACATAACACTCAAAATGAGAATAGTAGTCCGAATCAGTCAAATAATACAAACTCATGAAAGTTATTTATCTATCTTAGGGAACTCATTGAACACATGAAGACAATATCACGGAGCTGGTTCCCTGCTGACTACAACAAAGTCGCTTTCAAGTCCAATGTCAACGAATACTTATCAAATAGTCTACTTCGGTAATCAAATCCTGCCCTTTTCGCGTATCGTTTCTTAAATCAAGGCAAAGCAATGACAGGGGTGTTCTTCTTATTTGCGTGTCTTTAAAGCATGTGGTCATACATCAGTGTCTTTGAAGCATCTGGTCATACAACTGGTTCCCACCTTTACGCAGTCCTTTGCATTATTGCTATACTTTGCAAGATATTTCAAGCTGCACCGGTTGGGCAGTAGGGGTCAGACAAGACGGTGTTGCATCGTATTGCCCTCCTCTCCACATTCACAGATGGTTGCAGTTTTGTAGACCCATCTCTTCATAGCCCCATTTGATCGCCCTATTCCCGTGCTCAGGCGATTGCGTGGTTTCCACTGGATCCAGAGTGTCTCTGAACCGGGAGGGATGGCCTTAGAAGGACGGATTCCCATATCAGAAGGAGGGAGGCCATTCTCTAGCCGTCTTGTTCACAGCTGTAGTCTGGTCTCTCACTGAGATGTTGTCAGGGGTTCGACATGGGTGAGGAAGCTTCAACTTGACTTCAGTCTTTGGACCGATGTTCACGTCCATGAAAAAGATTGTGTTAATCACTGACATCCTTTGTTATATCTACTCGACTAGCAACTTCCTGTCTCACATCTGAAAGAGGTTTCAGAGTTATTGACAATTCTGAACGTCGTTGTATATAGATGTGCCTGCAAATTAGAGGTGCGCCTTCAGACTATATCATTAAACGCCGATGGCACAAAGATTGTTAGACATCCATGGCTGAAACTTGGTGGACAGTGTTTAGTTTTTCCTTGTAAAACATTTAGAGCCAGAACTAGCATTTTTACCACAACTGCAAATAACTTTTTCTTCCTCAATGTGCTTAAAATCAAACAAAATTTCCACAAACAGAACTCCTTTCCAATAACTTTTAATCTATGGAACACATTACTCCTCTGATTTTGCTTCTCTGCAGGCTATTTTTTAAAACATAGTTCACCTTAGACAAGGCAGGCCGCCACTGTAGACGTAAGGGGCTACTGAGAAGAAAGAAAAGGCAGAAAGGTTGGGGGGTCAACTTTAATTGGGATCTGCGCAGCAAGATATCTGTTTACATTAGTTTTAAATTTCTGCATGTCCGAACCGTCGGGGAAACAGCGGGCAGTGAGGGAGTTCCAAAGGCCAGCAGCACGAGGAAAGATGCTATTTGAGTAGAAAGCTCTCACGCATCTGGGCACCTCCACAATGAATGGATGGGATTTAGTCGATTGTCGAGTTGGTCTAGTGAACTTACGACGAGGGGGCACCAGAGCAGCCAATTGATCGGAGCACAATCCATTGAAGTACTTGTAAAACAATCGCAAGGATGCTACATTGCGGTGATGGGACAGGGACTGGAGCTTGGTTGACAGTGAGGGACCTATTAGGTTGGCTCTAACAAGATCTGCTTCAGACCTATTGTCGAGAAATACTTGTCATACACCATCCTTATAAGTAATTTCGCTCACTCATCTTATTCATCATTTTCAATGCTCTCTTAATACTAATCAACTGGCAATCTAGTAACACTCAATATCGAGCGACGTTTAGTCTTGATAGATGGTGACTCATTAGTAAAAAAAAACGTATATTTTTACCAAATATCTTTGTGTTGTAAAAAGAATTGTAAATGTTCTTAACGTTTTCATGTGTAATATTTTGTGGGTGCACCCTCTATTTAGAAATACATCATAAATTAATAAGAATCAAAGCCATAAATATAGCAGACCGAGGGATCAAACAATTTGAATTTTTTTAATGTAGGCAACATTTCCAGTCAGTCAGCAGATATGTTTTAGCTTCTAGTACTTTTCTGAACGAGGATTGTAACCCTTGAAATTTAGTTGAGATGAGATTCTGTATTATATCATGAATTATCACTTGATTTCAAGTTTGCGTACACTGGCAAAACTGAATCTTATTGATAACTATTTTTGCGGCATTATTCATTAAAATAGTAGTCCATACTGTTTTAATTGATCAAGACAGATTTGCTAGTTAATTTTATATATTTTATAAACGTTTGCTGTAAATCTTTTAAAACGTGTTCTTTTCATGTTGACAGTCTTGTGATTTCAAATGTGTATGTGCCCGTAGACCAGTCCGAAGACCGACCAGACTGTTGTGATATCTATCGTTTGTACAGATCTGAGTGCTAACCGACAACGAGGTAGGCGGAGAGAAGATTCATCGTTATGGAAATCAAAATGATCCGTTGGATGTTTGGAATTAGACTGATTGAACAACATATACTATGAGGACATCCGGAAACGCTACGGCATCGCACCGATTGAGAGCAAGATGAGATGATGGCGTCTCAGATTGTTTGCACATGTACTCGCATGTTAACAACACCACCGTCGCTAAACTTGTCTTCGCACATGAAGTCGCCGGGAAGCGACCGAGAGGAAATAATGAGATGGACAGGCGTCCATAACAAAGGTATTTGTACAGCCGTCTTTCACCTGGACGAAGCCTGTGATGTTAAGTGGAGACAAAAATCACCCATTACAGACGCCACCGTTGCTCAGGATAACGCATGACAAAAAGAAGATATTTAAAAAAAAAGTGTTCGTGGAAAAAACGTGTTGTTAAAAAACTTAATAATCTTTGGTAAACATGTTGCTTTGTTTTAATATAAACTTAGAAAGTAATAATCAAATCTTTTTAAAGATGTATTTCTTCAAAAAGTAGGTATAAACCAGTTTTTTACATCATAAGCAGCTGAAAATATGTTTGCTGAACGACTGGAACCCTTGCCTACAATAATAAAAAAAAATCCAATGTTAGATCTCTAGGCCTGTTATAGGTATGCCCGTGGTAGGAATGCAATTAAACGAAATGCTCTTTTTATGGCAGTGTTATAGTAAAAAAAAATCATCCTGTTATTTATTTAAGTACACTTTTTGGAGGCATACTGGATTTCAGGGGGATATAGGGTTATAGTTGCGTTTTATAATAATCGGATTCCACGTGCACGTGTTAGCAAAAAAAAAACGGTGTCTGTTTCTTTTTCCATCTTTTTAATAAGGCCGTTTAGCAACTAAAAATATCTGATGTCATGAACAGATAAAAATACATTTTTTTTATAAATTATAAAAGGGAGTCTTAAATGCGAATGAAAGAAAGTTGATATCTTCACCGAGTTTCTGTGTCGCTTATCACCGGGGCTGGGGTTGGGGCCGGTCAGACCGACAACATTTATTTTCACGGATGGTTCGGGCCCTCACTTGCGGAAGTGACCTCCAAGTCAGTAGGTCAAGCAATTACGTCATTGGAATATAGAATCACCTTCTAAATGTGGAATGCTCACACCTAAGATCACGTTCATCGTTTCTCATTGGTCTCAGACGGCTTTTATTTCATTCTCTATTTTGAAGGATGTTTAAAAAAAACTTACGTCATGCATATATTAAAAGGAATAAAACCATTATCACTATTTCTCTGTCTATATGAAGCAACGATGTATGTACGTGTGTCGGGCCATCACAGTAAAATGGTTTGTCTAAGAGACAAAATAACTGCTGATTTGGAATCAGCACCTTAGATCCGATGTCATTTTCGATGTCAGAAGTTCTTGAACTTTTTTAAAGCTCATTATTCTAAATAAAAAATGCATATAGTAACAGTGACAGAAGATTTCCGCCATTTTTAGCGTTAAAGTTTAGCCGACGGATTTACATAGACATAATAATCATTTCTACTTTTTACGTCAAATAATTGTACGTATTTATGTAATGTTCTCTTTGAAGAGAACACTATTATCCTTTTTTGTGACAAATCTTCACTAATATATTTTTATTGTAAGAAAAATGTTTTTAAATATTTATTTATGTTTCATTATTTATTTTTGAGAATATATCTATTATATATGTATGCGAAGAGGTGAACATCCGTACGCATAATTCATTAACATAGATTTAAATGGCCAAAATTCGGTAGCTATGTGGTAAAAGTGTGGATAAAGGGTTCGCCTTTTGTTCCAAGTGTTTATGCCACTGTGGGTTCGAACTTCCCGCTCGACTATTGTATTTTTTATTATTTTGCTATAGTATTCCAATAATTTGCTGGCCAATATCGTATATCATGAATCTGAATACATTTTCTTTAATAAAAATTGGATTTAAACTATTTAATAAGTGTTCTAAACAAACATTTTTGGCTATAAAATAAAAGAAAAGACGAGGAAATCTGTACAGACGGGTATCTAACCTAATTAGTTTAATAATAGATTTATGTTAAATATATAATTAAGTAATAAAACAAGGGTAACAATCCTATCTTCTCTCTTTCTTTCTATACATAAATAATAGGAAGCAATAATATATATATATATATATATATATATATATATATATATATATATATATATATATATATATATATATATGAAGAGTTCGAATGCAAAACGCGATAAATCCAATTTGTTTAAAGTGAAACATTAATCAATAAAAGAAGGAATATATTAAATATAGATTTCGAATATAAGCTTATTTTTATTGAAAGTTAAAATTAATTACTCCTGTATCATATTATGCAAAACATAATTTGATTGCGTGGTCGGGTGTGTAAATGTAACACTTTTTATCGTGCTAACTTCGTAATTTTTTAAATGGCGTTTATCGCGTTTTACATTCGAACTCTTCACATATATATGAATATTTTATAAATGTGGAAACCAAAACATCATCGAATATACAATTAATAAAATAATTTTTATAGACTTTTTAGGCAAGACTATCGATAAATATATAGACTTTTTCATTTGTGTTCCTTCATTTTGTTGGTATTAACCCCAGACGGACGAATAAACCGCGGAGAGAAAAATGTACATCTAAAAGCGCCAAACCAGGGCAATACATCGCACGGACTTAACGTCACTTTAAACTGTCGTTTTAAAAACCTTGACGTACATTTTTTATCTCTGTGGTCGATTCGCCCATCTGGGGTGAATGCCAACCAAATCGAGAAAAACAAGTTAAAAAAAGTAAGATATTGCTTAAAAAATTATATATTTATCGAAAGTCTTGCCTAAAAACATGAATAAAAACGATTTTATTCACTTTATACTGCATCATGTTTTGCTTTTCATATTTAAAAAAAATATTAATGATTCATGGTTGCTTCTTAAGATGTGATCAATTTCACATATATATATATATACATATATATATATATATATATATATAAATGTATATAGATATATGTAGATGTGCATTCATATATATATATATATATATATATATATATATATATATATATATGTATATATAAATGTATGTATATATATGTATATATGTATTCATATATATATATGTATGTATATATATATATATATATAAATGTATATATATATGTATGTATATATATATAAATGTATATATATATATGTATATACATATATAAATGTATATATATATATGTATGTATATATATATATAAATGTATATATATATATATAAATGTATGTATGTGTATATATATATATGTATATACAGGGTCGGGCAGATAAATTGGAACTAATTTAAAATGCTAATATCTTTTTTATTTTTGATCATATGATTACGGTTTTTTTTACTAAGGATCCTTAAACACTTTATTGCAAGATAGCATAATTATATTTACTCAAATTTGTTTTAATATGGCGGAATTAGCACGAAGAATAACTATATGCGAAATGAGACGCGCCGGGAGTTCTCCTTCGGACATTGTTAAGAGCACTGGCTATGCAAAAACGACAGTCTATCGGGTTGTGGCTAATTTCGATGTCGAGTGTAAGGTTGAGAGAAGTCAGCACAGTACTCGTAGTGATCGAAAGCGTACAAACACTTTCCTGGTGGGGCTAAAAAGGTCGATAAAGGCAGACCCAAGTCAGTCGATGTCGAAACTGGCAAAAAAGCGCAATGTGAGTCGCAGAACTATCAGCAGAGCAATCAACGAAGACCTTGGGATGAAGTCCTACGTTAGGAGACGCCATAATCTCCTCACTGCCCGTTCAAAAGCTATCAGAGTTGAAAGATTCCCCAAGCTTATCAACCATCTGAAACACAAAGGAGGACATGTGCGCATTTTTATTGATGAGAAAAAGTTCAACGTGGATGAGGTTCCAAATCGCCAGAACACTCGAGTTATTGCCCGTGACCCTTCGGAAGTTCCTCCTGTGATGCAGAGCAAAAATCCTGCTTCTGTGATGGTTTTTGCAGCTGTGGCAAGTGATGGAAAGGTGAAGCCTCCTCATTCCATCGAAGCGGGTCTTAAAATCAACACAGCGGAGTATTTGAACATTCTTAATAATGTTTTATTGCCTTGGATCCGTAGAAACTACAACCCTACGAAAGTCATGCTCATCCAAGACTCGGCACCAGTGCATGGATACAGGAAAGTCCAAGATTTCATGAAGGAGAATCTTCCCTTGTTTGTTCCGAAGGATATTTGGCCCAGCAGCTCTCCAGATCTAAATGTTTGCGACTATTATTTATTCGGCGTCGTCGAGGGACAGACTAATGTCAATCCACACCCAAATACAAACTCATCGAAGACAGCCATTCAACGAGCATTTCGCAATCTCGATCCCAATAAAATAAAGAGGAGCTGTTCACGGTTTTGTCAAAGAATCTCCAAAATAATTGATGCAAAAAGTGCTCATATTGAATAATTTTGTTCAATAGACTGTAATAATTAAATAAATAAATGTTAAAATGATATTTTTCCATATTTAATCCTTTAAATTATGAATTTTGTAAAAATAAAAAAAAGTACCAATTTAGCTGCCCGACCCTGTATGTATTCATATGTATATATATATATATATATATATATATATATATATATATATATATTAAAAAGTCACACATTTTTTGAAGCGTTGGGTGGGTGGCAATAATAACGAAGATATTTTTTTTTATAAAATATTTAGAAAACCATGCACAACGCAGATTATTTGTTTTTAAAAATAAATTATTTATTCATCTTAAAAACATTTTTTTTTTTTTTTTATAAACTTGAGTACTTTCGGTAAATCTACCATCTTCAGAAGAATATTTCTTCTTTTTCTTTTTTTTTTCTTTTTTCCTCTTGGTTGAGACATTCTCGTGGTCAAGTTGAAAATCCGTCTAGGTGTTTTGACGAAGAAAGAAAAATGTTGATGTGGCTGTGTGTCACGTGGTCGGCGTGGAAGAGTATATTAAAAAGTCACACATTTTTTGAAGCGTTGGGTGGGTGGCAATAATAACGAAGATATTTTTTTTTATAAAATATTTAGAAAACCATGCACAACGCAGATTATTTGTTTTTAAAAATAAATTATTTATTCATCTTAAAAACATTTTTTTTTTTTTTTATAAACTTGAGTACTTTCGGTAAATCTACCATCTTCAGAAGAATATTTCTTCTTTTTCTTTTTTTTTTCTTTTTTCCTCTTGGTTGAGACAAAGATAACATGAAACCATGAAGATAAAATTAAACAATTTACAATATTTATTAATTCATCAACTTTTCAAGCAAGGAAAATAAAAAGTGTACCCGTAATCCATGGATTTTCAAAGATACGTGCTTCTCGTCAGAGGATAAAAACCAGCAAAATAACAAATAAATTGTTAGCAGAAATTAAATCAATTAAAAATTGCAAGCAAATGAATGTTTTACCACCTGTTTAAAATAAAAGATTTTAAGGAAAAACAATATTTTCATGATAACATTCGAAGAATCAATCAGAAAATCTTAGAAGATAGGTGAGCATTGAAGTATATAAATCCAAGAATAAATACAGGTTTCGTTTGGGAAAATAGATCAAAAGGTACGTTTTCTAAAGTAACCTTTCAATTTTCTGTATTTTCTTTTCTGATTGAGCAAATACAAAAATGCTTAATGTCTGGAAAAATGGAAAAAAATGTTGTTAAACATAAACATCTATACTAGTTAATAAATATATAATCGCTGGAATTTGATTTTTCCTATTGCGTATATCTTTCTATATGTATGAAGTTAGGTCTCCCTCTCTCCCTCTCTTTCTCTCTCTCTCTCTCTCTCTCTCTCTCTCTATATATATATATATATATATACGAGGCATATCTAATAAGTATCCGACCATTATTTTTTTCGTGCCACATAGAGACGATAGGGCGGTGCCATTCCACACAGTGAAGGAATACACCTTCATGCGCATCTGTGAATTTTATCACCGCCTCCCTTCTCGTTAGTCGCTGCCTGTCGGTCGCTGAGTGAGGTGCTAGACAACGTGTTCGTCGTTTTACCGATTCTCTCAAGATGACTGAACGTGTTGAGCAAAGCTACTGCATCAGATTTTGTCAAAAGCTTGGTGATTTTCAAAGCAAAACAATTCGTAAGATTCAGCAAGTGTTTGCAGAAGATGAAATGGGTGTAACACAAATTAAGGAGTGGTTTAACCGATTCAAAAATGGCCGCACATCAACGGAAAGTGGCGAACGTTCTTGCAGGCCCCCAACCTTATCAGGGTGCAGCTGTTGTTAAGAGGGTGCGAAATTTGGTGATGGAAGATCGTCGTTTAACCGTGCGGGACATCGCCCAAGAGGTCGAAGTGAGTAAAGATTCCGCATATCCAATGCACCGCATATCCAATGCACACAATGTCTGCGAAATTTGTCCCTAAGTTGTT
>OY744534.1:54238761-54248761 GCA_963556195.1 Sepiola atlantica | reverse complement strand
TTTTTGTTTGTGTTTCACCCAAAAATGAACCACTATATAGTGTAGGTTTTTTCAAGACACTTTAATCCAATAACTTTTTACTCTTTGTGAATTTTTCTGATGATTGACATAAAAACATTGTTTGACACAATACAAATGACATGGACCGTAAAAAATATATCTCACAGAAATGTTATGTTTTTTTTAGAAATGTGAGAAAATAAAAATAATAAAATAAAACAATGGTTATTGGAATATAATATGAACCTGACTTATATTTGCTCTGTTATCAATAATTGACAATCATCGAGCTGAATATTGTAAGGAGACTGCAAAGTAAAAGGGCACTGATTGTATATGCTAATACATATATTGTCATTAATAATTATATATATATATATATATAGTCTCGGAAGTTCTTTTAACCTTCAAAACTGGGAAAAAAAAAATTTTGTTGAAAGATTTTAGTCTAGTAAGTCAATCAATCTACTGCAATCACTATTTTAGTTTACTTCCAAGAATATACTCTAATATAAATATATTTTTATATATGTTTTTATATATAAGGGATCGTCAGTTGTTTACCATGAAAACTGTTTCGGGATTTTAAAAACAAAACAGTATTTCTTTATCATGGCATCCCAGCAGTGTTGATCAGACACCACCTCCCTATTTAATAATTATTTTTTAATTTATATATATATACCCATAATATATAGATACGCACTATCTATACACAATATATAGATACACATAATATATATATATATATATATATATATATATATATATATATAGAGAGAGAGAGAGAGAGAGAGAGAGAGAGAGAGAGCGAAGGAGACAGAGAGAGGGGGAGAGAGATTCCAGTGATTATATATTTATTTGACAATAGAAAGATCTATTATTATACTGCGGTTTTTCAATTTGAACAGTTTATCAATGTTTTCAAGCATATATTGAATCTCCTAAGACAATGATTACTCATATCAAAAAAACAAAAAAGTATTAGAAAATAAAAACATATTTATTTAGTTATCTTATGTTGTTCCTTTTTTATCATTCTAATTCTATTATATTTTTGTTTGTGTTTTTGTCGTTCTGTCTGTCTTCATGCTATTTCCTTGGTTTTTTTTATTTTTCTTATTTCGTACTTTTATTTTTCATTTTAAGTTTCATCCTTTCTTTTTCTATTACTTTGTTCCATCCTGACTTTCTTCTGTTTCCACCCTTTTCTTTATCGCCATTTCTATTACTTACTTCATGTCCTTTATTGAATGTGTTTTCTTTGATCAGTGATTTTAATCCTCATGTATTTCAATGTGTGTTCTCTTTACTCGTTTTCTTTAAATCGAATTAAACATCTTATTCTCTCTCTCACACAATCACACACACACCCTCTCTATCTATCTCTCTCTCTCTCTCTCTCTCTCTCTCTCTAGTTCTTATTGCTTTCCTAAGAAACGATGAGACAGTGTGCATAAAAATGGATAGAAGCTGCTAATTAGTGAGCGCAAGGCTTTTGCTTTGAATGCTTTCACCGGCAGCGTCTCAAGTCAAACGGGCTAACGACTGAAACAGACTCTGCGAGGAAGAGTCCGTCAGAGGGTGGACGTGGCCGTTCTTGTCTGAAAAAATTGCAGTCTCTTTGAAACTACACATGAACAGAAACAAAAAAAGCAGACTAAAACATGTTTAAATGAACTACGCATATATATATATATATATATATATATATATATATATATATATATATATATATATATATATATATATATTGAGAGAGAGGGATAGCGATAGAGATAGATAGATAGATAGATAGATAGATAATAAACACACTGGTAGATAGATAGATAATGAACACACTGATAGATAGATAGATAGATAGATAGATAGATAGATAGATAGATAGATAATGAACACACTGATAGATAGATAGATAGATAGATAGATAATGAACACACTGATATATATATATATAGATAGATAGATAGATATTATCATAGTGTGGGAAAGATAGATAGATAGATAGATATGAACAGTGTGTGAGATAGATAGATAGATAATGAATACACTGATAGATAGATAGATAGATAGATAGATAGATAGATAGACCTTAGTATCGGACTTTTCAGATTGAGCTTTATAGTATTTAAATAAATTACATATTTGAATGGGCCATTACCAGCGTTTCACCCTTCAAACGATCATAAGAGAGCTTAGGGCGCTAGCTAGCTTGTTTGTCTTTTACCTACTTTCGCGATTTTACACAGATGTATTCTGCCTATATTCTTCCTTTCTACAACGATGGTTTTAGATCAAGCAGCATACGATATATCACAGAACGCTTCTTACAAATAGCGGACACAAAGATAGTCAATCGAAGCACACATATAAATAGACGTAATTCGAACCGCAACACCATTTGGTTCAACTCACCTTATAGCAACAGGTAAATTATTCTTTAAACTAATATTTTCATACTAAACATTTTTTTCAGAGACACTACACTCCAGCAAGTTATAACTATGAATAATATGAATGGAAATTATTGCTGCACAGATGACATGCAAGCTATAATATACCAACCTAATTTTAAAACATAAAGGAAAAATAATGAAATCAATAGCAACCGCACAAAATCAACACCGTCCAAACAGGCATGAATAGTTAGAAAAAATTACATTAGAAACAATAATATTCTATGCAAGGACAGAACTAGGGTTAACTAACTCTGAAGCAATGTGCTTGGTGAATAATCTATATAATACTAAAACTCTATTGTTCTTGTATGTTTGCAATCAGCTTTCAGCTTTCCGGTTTTCAACATCCGGTTGCGCATGCGTAAATAGCATCGTCTTCAATCTGTTATTCCAATTCCGTTATTCTCTATTATGATTAACGAACGCATGAAATTTTTCATTCTGGAAATTTTTAAACAATTTCATTTAATTTCATCAAATAGTTTATTTGTTTTCTTCACGGCTAAAAACATTCAACGGGAGGACTTCGTAAAGTCTGTCGCAGTTTCAAAAAAACTCCTCCCTTTTAAAAAACAAAAACAAACAAACAAAAAAACAACACTCATTATTAATATCAGCCATACTAGCGGTCGGTGAACGAAACCACCTCCCACTTTCCCTCTCATAGATTTCACCACTCCTACTCCCTCTGTTTTCGTTACGTACGCGAGAAAGCCTGCTGTTCCCCCTTCCTTTCTCAAATCGCCCTAACCAACCACTTATAATTCAGTAACTGTAATTTTAAAAAAAAAACAATTATAATAAACAGAACGACTCATAGAAATCTATCTATATTCTTTTTTCATTTTAATATACTTTCATAGAAATGCTTCTGTTATGTAAAAAAAAACTATTTTCTTTATGCCACAAGTGTCACGCTCATACATGAATTCCATAGCTAATATAACAAACTGACCCAACGGGTCACGGGTGGTCTAGTATTGTATACAAGTTACTACACGCAACGGCGTAAATAACGAAAAAAAGGGAACATTAGTGCATAAAATATATTGAAAGTTATGTACACCATAAATCTACCATATGATAACCTAGGAAATCCAGCATACGAAAACAGGACTAGTATGTTTAAATATGCATAGAGAAAAACAGAAACAACTAAATAAACATATAATGGCAAATAATAATATAAAACAGTATTTCAGTATAAACATCAGCGCAGATGGGAAGGACATGGAGGACCGCTGGCTTCCGGTGGAAAAAGCTTGAAGAAAGTGTGTACAGATGCCTGAAAGTGATACAACGATTTTTAACATTTTTTATTCATATTAATTTCAGACCTTTCTTTTTTTCATATTAATTTCAGACTTTTCTTTCATCATATTCTAATAATTAACAGAATACAGACTATTTGAAAAATAATTTATTTGATTGTTTTCAAAACTTAAAAAAAAATTTCATTGAATAAAATAAACAAAATAGAATAATCTTTTTTTTTCAATAAATAATGTTTTTGAGCAACGGAATTTGTTTTGTTTTTAATTTAATGTTTTTTTTTTAGATATTTAGTGAAAATAATGTTTTTTAGGAGGGTTAGGGTTAGAGTTTAGGGTTAAGGGTAAGGTTTAGCTTTAGGGTTTAGGGTTAGGGCATTCCCATTGCTAAGAAAAAATGTTGATTCCGGAAGTTACTCCATTTCCAAGAAATAAGGTTTTCACTATTATTAAAAAAATGTTTTGAAAACAATCAAATAAAAACAAATAAATTATTTTTCAAATAGTCTGTATTATGTTAATTATTAGATTATGATGAAAGAAAAGTCTGAAATTAATATGACAAAAAGGAAAGTCTGAAATTTATATGAATAAAAAAATTGTTGTATCACTTTCAGGCATCCGTACACACTTTCTTCATGCTTTTTCACCGGAAGCCAGCGGTCGTCCATGTCCTTCCTATCTGCCAACATCAGTAACAGTAGGTGATACCTAGAAGAAAAATACTAAATTTTAAGCTCGAAACAAAAGCATAAACTACTTAACAAAAAAGCAGAAATTCATTGCAAACTGTAAACATTTAAATACATACCTTTTTTACCACATAGTTAAAGACTAAATTATAGAATTAAAAAGAATAAAAACATCAACTCACACACACCCATATAAATCCCTTTACAAGATACATCTAGAGAAGGAAAATACTTTAATACATAATAAATAAATAAACATAGTTTCACCCGAGATGGGCTAACAAGTATTAAAATATTTCGTTAGTTCGCATTAAATATTTTCCTGTTATATTTTATTTAAATGTTATTGAGAAATTCGCATTCATTAAGACAACGGCACCATGCCTTCTCTACGAGTAAATAAATTATCCTTAAACGTCATTTCATCAGTCAGTTAATCGATGTTCGATCGCTTAAATATAATAACCATAGCCTCGGTTCTTATACACCATGTATTGAAATGTCTCGAATACTCATTCGTCAGTCTGTTATTCCATAACTGTTCGCTTACATCGTGTTTTCTTACAACCGCATTACATATTGTTCATTAAGAGGCATACAATATATGCCATAATATACTGTAGTATCTTACATTTAGAAACAACAACAATGTATCATAGTTACCTCCTTTACATTGTGTAATTATCTCCCTTTGTATATTTCTCATGCATATATAAACGAATGCTGACGTAGATCGCTGTCTTTGGTAGAAGGTCTCGGAAGCGTAAACATCAACCATGTCTCTCTCTTATTCATTCCACGTTCTCTGCTTCGCATTGTATGTATATATATATATATATCTATTACGTCGCGAGCCGAATACTAATAGATTCACATAACAATTGACAAGCGAGAACATCATATATACTGTTACCTATCTTTAATCATAATTCCTATATTATGATTTTTCAATAATCGATAGCTTTAAAGAGTCAATACGAAGGCGGCTTATTTAACAACAATGCATCGAATTATCTCGAATACTTATTCCGTCATTCTGTTATTTCATAAGCGTTCGCTTTTATAGCGCCAGCTTCTCATAGAACGTGCGTTAAATATATTTCATTAACACGCATTGACGACATTTCATAATATACAGTGTTTCAATATCATTGAACAGTTCAACTTCTTGAAGATAGAAACTGTTATAACAGTGTAATTAGTAGCGCAAAATTAGTCTATTCGTACTTACAAATTATAACTTCCATTTTTACAGTCATCACAACTCGGCCTTTTGGTCGAGATCAAAGTGTAGTATCTGTTCCGATGGATACTGCACCCCATAGACTGGTATTGTCTTGGCCTTCGGGGCTTGATTTACGCCGGTCTATGGGATTGTCCTGTGCAGTTCTAGGAGGTCCACCCTCCCAGGCTTTGCCTCCCCTCTTTGGGGAGGAGTAAGTTAATTACTTACTGCTTGAGGCGCCCCTACCGGGGAATGCCGACGGGGCTGCCCAGGCAATTTTTGATGGTCAGAGTGCTCACCTCTCGGGCGCTGGCTTTTCAACCCCCACTTTCCGACCCGAGCTTGGGTCACATCTTACTTGTGGGAGTAGGATAAAAACAGGCCTTGTGCCTAACTCCTGGAGAGGAGTAAATTACACTCGGCCTTTTGGCTAAGATCAAAGTGTAGTATCTGTTCCGATGGATACTGCACGCCTGTCCTGTGCAGTTCTAGGAGGTCTACCCTCCCAGGCTTCGCCTCCCCTCTTTGGGGAGGAGTAAGTTTATTGCTTACTGTCTGAGGCGCCCCTACCGGGGAATGCCGACGGGGCTGCCCAGGCAATTTTTAAATGGCCAGAGTGCTCACCTCTCGAGCGCTGGCTTTTAACCCCACTTGCTCGACCCGATCTTGGGTCACATCTTACTTGTGGGAGTAAGATAAAACTGGCCTTGGCCGCGAGGAGTAAATAAACATCTTTATTGTACACGTATACATAAATAACGACCTTGAACATTCAGACACTTTCTTTTGCCAGTGCAACGGTAATGCATTCGGCTGTTAACAGAAAGGTCGATGGTTCGAATCAAGCCTAGGATTAATTTGTATTTCAGTGGTTACCCTTTTCAAATCAGACCGAACTCTTACGTGATTTACGCATTATTTATTGAAATAAACGAAACCTTTCAAAACTTGATTTAGAAATTATTATTTATTTACAAACAGACATGTCTTTAAGAAAATCAAACCCACTACAATACATTTTAGAAAGTATAATTGATTTACTTATTAAATTAAATCTACTTGGATGCATTTCCAGTTCTTATAAAAAATGTTAATCGTATTAATGATATAATTCGTTGTATTATATATAAATGTATTGAATGTATTTTTCTATTCTTTATGTAAATAAGCAAAACCATAAAACTTCTTATTGCAATTTGAATTAAAACATACCGTATGTCCGATCGATTTAATTTTAAAATAATGAAGAAACATTTTGGTAACAGAAAAACGGCATAGTATAACAAGAAAATTGAAACTACACCGGATAGGGACATTATTACTGTTTGATTTTTAAAATAGTATTATGGGGTTCAGTGGTTAGTGCAAGAGTTTCTTGGGTTACGGAATTTTTCCTGAGCAATTCTTGAACTCGGTTCCAATTAGTATATGCTTAATATATCAAGTCATATTATCGGATTTTAAATATCAGACTCAAATAGCGTTTAAGCTAAAAACAAATTAACCTTTAGTAGTGACGAGCCAATTTGTTTTAAATAATAACATAAACATAAAAACTCAATTTAACTTTAAATTGTAAACTATTATATAGGTGTTCTTTCAAGGTTAAAAATGTGCTAACAAATAAAATTTGTAACTGAAATGATTTCATTGACTCCTGAGAAACGCCATATACATACAGCTACTATATATATATATATATATATATATATATATATATATATATATATATATATATATATATATATATATATATATAAATAGATGGACGAAGAGTAATTAAACTATACGAATGTCCAAATTTATTTCAAACTTCGATTGTTCAATGCAAGGTATATTCTGTAATAAATTTATTTCAAACTTCGATTGTTCAATGCAAGGTATATTCTGTAATAAAATTATTTCAAACTTCGATTGTTCAATGCAAGGTATATTCTGTAATAAATTTATTTCAAACTTCGATTGTTCAATGCAAGGTATATTCTGTAATAAATTTATTTCAAACTTCGATTGTTCAATGCAAGGTATATTCTGTAATAAAATTATTTCAAACTTCGATTGTTCAATGCAAGGTATATTCTGTAATAAATTTATTTCAAACTTCGATTGTTCAATGCAAGGTATATTCTGTAATAAATTTATTTCAAACTTCGATTGTTCAATGCAAGGTATATTCTGTAATAAAATTATTACAGAATATACCTTGCATTGAACAATCGAAGTTTGAAATAAATTTAGACATTCGTGCATGTTTATCACTCTTCGTCCATTTATCTCGTATATTAAGCTTTTACCATTTCACTATAGGTTCTTTCTACTAAAAGTTTACTTTTAGTTTCACATTTATTCTATATATATATATATATATATATATATATATATATATATATATATATATATATATGTGTGTATGTGTGTGTGTTTTTAGATGTTCTCATTGACTCCAACAATGATGCATTCATCACCTCTCCCTATAAAAAACCTACATCTATAAACACCTGTATTTTAAGTTTTAAAAAAGAATGCCCATATAGATATAAAATTGCTATGGTCAAACATCTATTAAACCGGGCAAAATTAATCTCCTCATCCAAAAAATTATTTTTTAATGAATTAAAAAACATAAAGCAAGTCCTAATTAATAATCAATTTCCCAATTATATGGTTGATGAACAAATAAAATTAATGCTTATGAATTTAGATAATCCTACTAATAATAAGCTAAATAATTCCCACTACATAAATCTATTCCATTGTAACCAAATGCATCTAAACTTTAAATTAGATGAAAAAGCTCTTAAAAATATAATACATCGCTATATATACCAATTCTGATGATAAAATACGATTTATCATTTATTATAAAAAAAATGAGAACATCAAACTATGTTGTTAAAAATAACACTTCTCAAACCCAAAATACATTAGGAAGAACCAATGTAATATATCAGTTCCAATGCCCTATGGTAGAATGTATGTCCGACAACAAAAAAAACTCATTCTTACATAGGTTTCACTTCCACAACACTATCCCGAAGACACCCTACATCTCTCCGACACTAGCTCTATATGCCAACACCTAAAAAAACATAATTTAACCCCTCCCAATATAGAAACATCCTTGTTAACAATACTAAAATAATACACCACGATACCAATATCAAAAAATTAAAAATACTCGAAGCCCTCTACATAAAAACTAAACATCCCACAATTAATAATGGCAATTATGAAACTAGTCGCAACATTTTAAAATGTCTAGCATAATAATTAACATTACCAAATTCTTAGCCATTAGGTAGTTATTCGTTTGAATTGTATGCACTTTCTTTAACGTCATCAATTTCTTACCGGTTTCAACAGTCAAACTTTTAAATCTCTCATATGTGTAGAACGCCATCACGCTCCCATGTACATTTCAACTTTACAGACGCTTTTTCAAGTTATAAACTACTTGCCGTTATAATTAAAAAATGAGCACAACAGTAAAGTCATAATTTGTAAAGACACTAAAACTAATACCGCCTGAAGATGATTTGACGATTCAAATCGAAAGTACTTGCAAAAAAGAAAAAAGAATGGAACAAGAAACCCATGGATCATATTTACATCAATTTGACCGAAACATTAGATGGACAATTCGGAAAATTGAAAAAAAAAAAAAAGTCGCATCAAACAAAACCACTCCGTGTTATTTAATAATGTTTGCCTAATATATATATATATATATATATATATATATATATATATATATATATATATATATATACATATTATGATTAGTACCATTACGACTTCATAAATTTATAAATGGTGTGACTACAATTTATTTAATTATAAGTTTTATTTTTAATGATTTATTATTTAATATTTTTAGAAATATATTATTACATTAGCTTATTATTTCAATATAATTTTTAACTTAATATAAATTTATTTTTATTTTTAACGTTATCTCCATTTACTTTCGATAACATATATAGCGTCTCTATTAGTTAAATTTGAATACTTTCCATAACGGGCTACGTAATTCCACGCGCGTGACAATTTAAACATGCTAGGTTCCCATCTGTCCAACTGTTAACGTTATTCCCATTTAATTTCTTGCTTTTTCGATGTACAGCGTTGCTGTTGTTTTGATCTGAAACTTTTCCATAACTGACTACGAATATTCCACGCACGTGACAATTTTAAATCTGAAAGTGTTCCATCTTTCCAACGGACAATATTTTGAAATTCCTGGCGGTTGTCTCACTCATTAAGCTATACGACTCCGCTGATGAAGGTCCGATTTTCTCGGATCTGAAACCTTGGTCCGGATGTTGTTGTAACACTTTATTTAATATTAATAAA
>OY744534.1:54221261-54231261 GCA_963556195.1 Sepiola atlantica | reverse complement strand
AAACCCCGCGGTAATTTGGTAAATTTTAAAGCTTTTAATCGCACTTGACTTTTTTTTTTCATAAATTAATGAAGCTGAATGTGTAATACTGCTCAAAGTCCAGAATCTCATATTAACATTTTAAATTTCATTGCTATAAATGTATTAGTCATAAAATAAATGAAAGTAAAAACGTGTGTTTTATTATTTTATGTCAGATGCGAACGCAGACCGCACAATATGATTGTACTACCTTTGATTAAAACAATGAAATACACTCATCTAAGTATATGCGGAATATATTTTATTGTTAACTCAATCTCCGCATATTTGAATCATCTTTATCTTTCCCCATCGGACAATAGAAAATACATAAAGAAAATACAAGACGAGGTTATATCTGCATCGACGTGGCAATCCTACAGAGTGACGACAATCCAACAAAGTCTGGTAGTATCCTGAGCTGATGCGGCACTCTATGCTTGTGCTAATAATGCTTCGGCTCCGAAACCATGTTTGAACCAAGGTCATCATCTGATGAATGCCTCGTTGGAAGCGATGCTGCTGTACAAACAACAGTTATTGCATGAACATTTTTTGGTTAGTTATGGGGGTCTATATCCAAAATACTGATGAGGGGTTCGGGGCATATTTTCTTTTAATGAATGACAGGCGCCAAGGCAGATCCCAAGAAAAACGCAACAATATTGTGGTACCTCCTTTGATCAAAATAAAATATACTTATCTAAGTAATCTGGTTAATTTAGTTTTAGTATATATATATTTATTGATCTATCTCTAAAATCGTAGAAAAACGTGTTTTCACATACGTTCATTTTCTTTGCAACTACTCGCTGACGTGAAGAGTGATCAAATTTTACTAGATCAGTTACACTATGTAATGCTGTCAATTACTGGGCTTTGACCCAGACAATGAGCAGTTAGACGGCGTACATATAAATCAAATTAGACTAGATCGCTGAAATCGCTTAGTAATCGATGACTCTTTATTGCTTTCTAAGTGCTGAGGCGTATACAAAAAATTCCGCTGGCAAAGGATATATGTAGGATCATCAGGCTGTATAGAACGTCGACCTTGTACAAAATGAGATTTTTGTATTGATTCTAATCATTGAGAACGCCAATCTACTGCTTGTTAAAAAGTGCCAAATATGCTACCTCTCTTAGAAAACCTGTAGAATATTAATGAAGTTGACCAATAAAAAGCTACGTTGTTGTCTCAGCAGCGTCTCAGATGAATATGTCTAGAGTTCACCTCTTCTTACGATCTGGTATTTTGGCTGGGAAGAAAGTGTAGTATCAGTTCCGATGGATACTGCACCCTATAGACCCGTGTCGTCATGTCCTTCGGGGCTTGATTCCGCCGGTCTGTGGGTTTGTCTTGTGCAGTTCTAGGAGGTCCATCCTCCCAGGCTTTGCCTCCTCTCTTTGGGGAGGAGTAAGTTTATTGCTTACTGTCTGAGGCGCCCCTACCGGGGAATGTCGACGGTGCGGCCCAGGCAATTTTTAATGGCCAGAGTGCTCACTTTCTCGGGCGCTGGCTTTTCAAGACCCACTTTCCCGACCCGACCTTGGGTCACATCTTACTTGTGGGAGTAAGACAAAACTGGCCTTGTGCCTAACCTCCTGGAGAGGAGGTAAATAAATACTCTGGTAGCTTGTACATTAATAAAGAAAGCTGTGATGGTAACTTTCCCTTACCCTATCAATTATTTAACATATGTGTATTCATTTCCCAAACTAAAAGTTGATACTGGTTTTAACATCCCAGCATTTGCATAGCGTCAAGTAGAATTTCTATGGGCAGAGATTATTTCTAAGAACTTTCTGTCTGTGAAACAATTTACTAGATGACTACTTTCCTGAGCACTGCAACGGATCGTTTTCAAATCCAATATCAACAGTATAGTATCGACAAATACCATACCTTCATTAATAATAGAATATATTTATAATAGAAGTTATAAAAAAGTTTAGACTTCAGATAAACAGATACTAAATGTACATTTTTAATAGAGATGTAATATTACATTTCGGCATCAGACAGACAGATACGAAATCACCTTTACTAATAGTTATCATATAGTTTCGGCTTCTGGCAGACAGATACCAAATCTCCATTAATAATACAGAAGTAATACTATAGTTTCGACTTCAGACAAACAGATACCAGATCTCCATTAATATTAGAAAAGTAATTGTATAGTTTAGGCTTCAGACAGACAAATGCAAAATCCCCAATGCTACTGTGCAAGAAACAGTTATTTTTTGTTTGTTTTGGGGATCTATATCCAAAGCCTTAGGAGGAGGTTTTGAAATATTTGCTTTTCATGGACGCCAACGTAGACTCCAATATAAACGCAACAATATTATTGTACATCCTTTAATCAAAGTTGAATATACTTATCTAGTTATCTGGTTAATCTAGTTTTAGAATACATATGGCCATTGCAGCGTCTTTAATATCGTAGACATTTTTTTGACATATTTTTAATTGGTAGGACCATTCATCAACATTAAGTCGGAGCACAGGGAGAAAACTGTGGACACTATAACGCGTCCGTTCAATGTGCTTCAGCTGTTGTAGGTAAAACGGTTAATGGGGGTTTTAATTCCTACCTCATCCTTGTTACTCACCATACTTTACTCCATCTGGCTTCTTCCTTGTTCCTAACCAAGAATAGAGAAGTAATATTATAGTTTAGGCTTCAGACAGACAAAGACAAAATCTCCATTCTTAATAGAGATCGAATATTATAGTTTTGGCTTCAGACAGGCAGATACTAAATTTCCTTCATTAATAGAGAAGTAATAGTATAGATTCGGCTTCATGTAGACATATACCAAATCTCTATTAGTAATAGAAAAGTAATAGTATAGCTTAGGCTTCAGGTAGATAAATAACAAATGTACATTTGTAACAGAAGTAATAGTATAGGTTATTCAGACATACATACACCAAATATCCATTTGTAATAGAAGTAATAGTATAGGTCAGGCGTCAGATCTACATGCACCAAATATATATTTGTAATAGAAGTAATAGTATAGGTCAGGCGTCAGATCTACATGCACCAAATATCCATTTGTAACAGAAGTAATAGTATAGGTCAGGATTCAGACATACATGCACCAAATATGCATTTGTAATAGAAGTAATAGTATAGGTCAGGCGTCAGACATACATGCACCAAATATGCATTTGTAACAGAAGTAATAGTATAGGTCAGGCTTCAGACATACATGCACCAAATATCCATTTGTAATAGAAGTAATAGTATAGATCAGGCTTCAGACATACATGCACCAAATATCCATTTGTAATAGAAGTAATAGTATATGCTTAAGACCAAGAGATTCCGAAACTCATTAAGCTTCCCTTAAGCTTCCGTAAATATTAGATCCTGTCAATCATGACTAAGAACTGCATCTGTCAAATAATATCCACACTTAACTTTAAAAGCACATAATAATTTAACGCAACTGTGGATTATATTACAAGTTGTTGCAGCTCGTGTAACAAATGCCCCCGCCCCCCCCCCCCGTTTCCCGCACGTAGCCCGAACAGTAGAATAGGCGGATAATAATAATAATAATAATAATAATAATAATGATGATGATGATGATGATGATGATGATGACGATGACGATGATGACGATGATGATGATGACGATGATGATGATGATGATGATGATGATGATGATGACGATGATGACGATGACGATGATGATGATGACGATGATGATGATGATGATGATGATGATGATGATGATGATGATGATTATGATGATGATGATGATGATGATGATGATGATAAAGGCTCGCCTGGCGACAATGAAGTCGAACCCAAATGGTATCCATGTTGCAATCTGAGGAGTGTGAAGAGGTTCCTTGTTGTTTACGATGAAGTCGTAACTACTCCCTATTTAAGTGTCTCTCTTCCGAGCGGACACTATTCGTCTTGAATAACTTGAAGTATAAATGGGTGTGCACAACTTACAGTTTGGTAGGCTGAGTAAATTCTGGCACAAGGTCACACTTTGGGGGAAGCATTACAAGTTTTGTCCCTAATCATATGCAATATATCGTTAATTTCCGTTACTGCTTCAGTAAAATCTCTTTTAATAAATTTGGTCAACGGAAACTGTTCTTTATCTGCTGTGAATATTTTATTATACTGTATGTTGTCAATATTCTATTATATTCTGTGTCTTAATGTCATTTTTCTTATAATATTCCAGGGTCTACTGTCAACTTACTATTATATTCTGTGCTCTAATGTCAATATTCAATATTATTCTGGGGTATTCTCTCTATTTTCTATTATATTCTCTTTTCTAATGTGAAATGTCCATACTATTCTGGGTTAGTTTCAATTCTACAATTAGATTATGGGGTCTAGTATCAATTGCTATGATATTCTAGGGTCTACTGTAAGTGTTCTATGATAGTTTGGGATCTACTATCAATTTTCTATTATACTTTGTTTTGTCATGTCAATTATTTATCATATAATGGTGTCTACTGTTAATTTTCTATTCTATTCTGTGTTCTAATATTATTTTTTTTTTAAATATTCTAGGGTCTACTGTTAAAATACTATATGTTTCGCTCTAATATCAATGTTCAATAATATTCTAGGGTCTACTGTTAAAATACTATATGTTTTGCTCTGATATCAATGTTCAATAATATTCTAGGGTCTACTGTTAAAATACTATAGGTTTTGCTCTAATATCAATGTTCAATAATATTCTAGGGTCTACTGTTAAAATACTATAGGTTTTGCTCTAATATCAATGTTCAATAATATTCTAGGGTCTACTGTTAAAATACTATATGTTTTGCTCTGATATCAATGTTCAATAATATTCTAGGGTCTACTGTTAAAATACTACAGGTTTTGCTCTAATATCAATGTTCAATAATATTCTAGGGTCTACTGTTAAAATACTAGATGTTTTGCTCTGATATCAATGTTCAATAATATTCTAGGGTCTACTGTTAAAATACTACAGGTTTTGCTCTAATATCAATGTTCAATAATATTCTAGGGTCTACTGTCAATTTCCGTTACTGCTTCAGTAAAATCTCTTTTAATAAATTTGGTCAACGGAAATTGTTCTTTATCTGCTGTGAATATTTTATTATACTGTATGTTGTCAGTATTCTATTATATTCTGTGTCTTAATGTCATTTTTTAAATAATATTCCAGGGTGTACTGTCAACTTACTATTATATTCTGTGCTCTAATGTCAATATTCTATATTATTCTGGGGTATTCTCTCTATTTTCTATTATATTCTCTTTTCTAATGTGAAATGTCCATACTATTCTATAGTTAGTTTCAATTCTACAATTATATTATGGGGTCTAGTATCAATTGCTATGATATTCTAGGGTCTACTGTCAGTTTTCTATGATAGTTTGGGATCTACTATCAATTTTCTATTATACTTTGTTTTGTCATGTCAATTATTTATCATATAATGGTGTCTACTGTTAATTTTCTATTCTATTCTGTGTTTTAATATTATTTTTTTAAATATTCTAGGGTCTCCTGTTAAAATACTGTATGTTTTTCTCTAATATCAATGTTCAATAATATTCTAGGGTGTACTGTTAAAATACTATAGGTTTTGCTCTAATATAAATGTTCAATAATATTCTAGGGTCTACTGTTAAAATACTATAGGTTTTGCTCTAATATCAATGTTCAATAATATTCTAGGGTGTACTGTTAAAATACTATATGTTTTGCTCTAATATCAATGTTCAATAATATTCTAGGTTCTACTGTTAAAATACTATAGGTTTTGCTCTAATATAAATGTTCAATAATATTCTAGGGTCTACTGTTAAAATACTATAGGTTTTGCTCTAATATCAATGTTCAATAATATTCTAGGGTGTACTGTTAAAATACTATATGTTTTGCTCTAATATCAATGTTCAATAATATTCTAGGGTCTACTGTAAAAATACTATAGGTTTTGCTCTAATATAAATGTTCAATAATATTCTAGGGTCTACTGTTAAAATACTATAGGTTTTGCTCTAATATCAATGTTCAATAATATTCTAGGGTGTACTGTTAAAATACTATATGTTTTGCTCTAATATCAATGTTCAATAATATTCTAGGGTCTACTGTTAAAATACTATAGGTTTTGCTCTAATATAAATGTTCAATAATATTCTAGGGTCTACTGTTAAAATACTATAGGTTTTGCTCTAATATCAATGTTCAATAATATTCTAGGGTCTACTGTTAAAATACTATATGTTTTGCTCTAATATAAATGTTCAATAATATTCTAGGGTCTACTGTTAAAATACTATAGGTTTTGCTCTAATATCAATGTTCAATAATATTCTAGGGTCTACTGTTAAAATACTACAGGTTTTGCTCTAATATCAATGTTCAATAATATTCTAGGGTCTACTGTTAAACTACTATATGTTTTGCTCTAATATCAATGTTCAATAATATTCTAGGGTCTACTGTTAAAATACTATAGGTTTTGCTCTAATAATATTCTAGGGTCTACTGTTAAAATACTATAGGTTTTGCTCTAATATCAATGTTCAATAATATTCTAGGGTCTACTGTTAAACTACTATATGTTTTGCTCTAATATCAATGTTCAATAATATTCTAGGGTCTACTGTTAAAATACTATAGGTTTTGCTCTAATATCAATGTTCAATAATATTCTAGGGTCTACTGTTAAAATACTACAGGTTTTGCTCTAATATCAATGTTCAATAATATTCTAGGGTCTACTGTTAAAATACTATATGTTTCGCTCTAATATCAATGTTCAATAATATTCTAGGGTCTACTGTTAAACTACTATATGTTTTGCTCTAATATCAATGTTCAATAATATTCTAGGGTCTACTGTTAAACTACTATATGTTTTGCTCTAATATCAATGTTCAATAATATTCTAGGGTCTACTGTTAAAATACTATAGGTTTTGCTCTAATATCAATGTTCAATAATATTCTAGGGTCTACTGTTAAAATACTATAGGTTTTGCTCTAATATCAATGTTCAATAATATTCTAGGGTCTACTGTTAAAATACTATAGGTTTTGCTCTAATATCAATGTTCAATAATATTCTAGGGTCTACTGTAAAACTACTATATGTTTTGCTCTAATATCAATGTTCAATAATATTCTAGGGTCTACTGTTAAAATACTATAGGTTTTGCTCTAATATCAATGTTCAATAATATTCTAGGGTCTACTGTTAAAATACTATATGTTTTGCTCTAATATCAATGTTCAATAATATTCTAGGGTCTACTGTTAAAATACTATATGTTTTGCTCTAATATCAATGTTCAATAATATTCTAGGGTCTACTGTTAAAATACTATAGGTTTTGCTCTAATATCAATGTTCAATAATATTCTAGGGTCTACTGTTAAAATACTACAGGTTTTGCTCTAATATCAATGTTCAATAATATTCTAGGGTCTACTGTTAAAATACTATAGGTTTTGCTCTAATATCAATGTTCAATAATATTCTAGGGTCTACTGTTAAAATACTACAGGTTTTGCTCTAATATCAATGTTCAATAATATTCTAGGGTCTACTGTTAAAATACTATAGGTTTTGCTCTAATATCAATGTTCAATAATATTCTAGGGTCTACTGTTAAAATACTATAGGTTTTGCTCTAATATCAATGTTCAATAATATTCTAGGGTCTACTGTTAAAATACTACAGGTTTTGCTCTAATATCAATGTTCAATAATATTCTAGGGTCTACTGTCAATTTCCGTTACTGCTTCAGTAAAATCTCTTTTAATAAATTTGGTCAACGGAAATTGTTCTTTATCTGCTGTGAATATTTTATTATACTGTATGTTGTCAATATTCTATTATATTCTGTGTCTTAATGTCATTTTTTTAATAATATTCCAGGGTCTACTGTCAACTTACTATTATATTCTGTGCTCTAATCTCAATATTCTATATTATTCTGGGGGTATTCTCTCTATTGTCTATTATATTCTCTTTTCTAATGTGAAATGTCCATACTATTCTAGGGTTAGTTTCAATTCTACAATTATATTATGGAGTCTAGTATCAATTGCTATGATATTCCAGGGTCTACTGTCAGTTTTCTATGATAGTTTGGGATCTGCTATTAATTTTCTATTATACTTTGTTTTGTCATGTCAATTATTTATCATATTATGGTGTCTACTGTTAATTTTCTATTCTATTCTGTGTTCTAATATTATTATTTTTTAATATTCTAGGGTCTACTGTTAAAATACTGTATGTTTCGCTCTAATATCAATGTTCAATAATATTCTAGGGTCTACTGTTAAAATACTAAATGTTTTGCTCTAATATCAATGTTCAATAATATTCTAGGGTCTACTGTTAAAATACTATATGTTTTGCTCTAATATCAATGTTCAATAATATTCTAGGGTCTACTGTTAAAATACTATATGTTTTGCTCTAATATCAATGTTCAATAATATTCTAGGGTCTACTGTTAAAATACTAAATGTTTTGCTCTAATATCAATGTTCAATAATATTCTAGGGTCTACTGTTAAAATACTATATGTTTCGCTCTAATATCAATGTTCAATAATATTCTAGGGTCTACTGTTAAAATACTAAATGTTTTGCTCTAATATCAATGTTCAATAATATTCTAGGGTCTACTGTTAAAATACTATATGTTTTGCTCTAATATCAATGTTCAATAATATTCTAGGGTCTACTGTTAAAATACTATATGTTTTGCTCTAATATCAATGTTCAATAATATTCTAGGGTCTACTGTTAAAATACTATATGTTTTGCTCTAATATCAATGTTCAATAATATTCTAGGGTCTACTGTTAAAATACTATATGTTTTGCTCTAATATCAATGTTCAATAATATTCTAGGGTCTACTGTTAAAATACTATATGTTTAGCTCTAATATAAATGTTCAATAATATTCTAGGGTCTACTGTTAAAATACTATATGTTTCGCTCTAATATCAATGTTCAATAATATTCTAGGGTCTACTGTTAAAATACTATATGTTTCGCTCTAATATCAATGTTCAATAATATTCTAGGGTCTACTGTTAAAATACTATATGTTTCGCTCTAATATCAATGTTCAATAATATTCTAGGGTCTACTGTTAAAATACTATATGTTTCGCTCTAATATCAATGTTCAATAATATTCTAGGGTCTACTGTTAAAATACTATATGTTTCGCTCTAATATCAATGTTCAATAATATTCTAGGGTCTACTGTTAAAATACTATATGTTTTGCTCTAATATCAATGTTCAATAATATTCTAGGGTCTACTGTTAAAATACTATATGTTTTGCTCTAATATCAATGTTCAATAATATTCTAGGGTCTACTGTTAAAATACTATATGTTTTGCTCTAATATCAATGTTCAATAATATTCTAGGGTCTACTGTTAAAATACTATATGTTTTGCTCTAATATCAATGTTCAATAATATTCTAGGGTCTACTGTTAAAATACTATATGTTTTGCTCTAATATCAATGTTCAATAATATTCTAGGGTCTACTGTTAAAATACTATATGTTTAGCTCTAATATAAATGTTCAATAATATTCTAGGGTCTACTGTTAAAATACTATATGTTTTGCTCTAATATCAATGTTCAATAATATTCTAGGGTCTACTGTTAAAATACTATATGTTTTGCTCTAATATCAATGTTCAATAATATTCTAGGGTCTACTGTTAAAATACTATATGTTTTGCTCTAATATCAATGTTCAATAATATTCTAGGGTCTACTGTCAACTTTCTATCATATTCTGTGTTCTAATGTAAATGTTCTATTAGATTCTGAGGGTCTACTGTCGATTTTTCATCATATTCTGTGTTCGAATATGAATGTTATGTTATATTCTGAGGATTTACTGTCAACTGTCTATACTATTCTGTGTTCTAATGTAAATGTTCTAT
>OY744534.1:54168761-54211261 GCA_963556195.1 Sepiola atlantica | reverse complement strand
TGAGGAACAACGTGTCATTCTTCGTTATGCTCATAACACCATATTACCTTCGTTTTTACTGCCCCCCCCCCCCGTTGTACCCCCTGATATAGTTGAAAAAAAAACTGACATCATGACAACTTTAGTGCTTATAAATATAGTTCAAATTTAATTAAAATCAAATATGCATATTTAGGGGTATTAAGTTTTATTCCCCATATGTCCCTTAGAGATATATAGATTCGGCACATTTAGGGGTCACTTCCATCGTCTTCTCTGTAAAAGTTAATGCATACGATTTAAATTTCATCAATATAGGATATATTTTAAATTTTAAGGGAGATTATATCCTCATAACTCCCCTAGGGAGGAATAGATATCCAAGAAAAATTCCATTGTCTTCCCCGAAAAATTGTGTATACAAATACACTTTTAGTTTTTATTTACATTTCTTTCTATAAGAACCACACAGACAGGCATTTATATAAACCTAGCAGAGCTACCCGGCGTTAGCCGAGGTAAAAGGCCCCTCGACCAAAATTCACTAGACCAACTCGACAATCAGCTAAATCCCATCCATTCACTGTGAAGGTCCCCAGATGCCGGGGAGCTTTCTACTCCAATAGCTTCTTTCCTCGTGCTGCTGACCTGTGGAAATCCCTCCATGCCCCCTGTTTCCCTGACAGTACTGATATGCAGAAATTTAAAACTAATGTAAACAGACATCTCGCTGCGCAGCTCCCAATTTAAGTTAACCCCCCAAACCTTCTCCCTTTTTTCTCAGTAGCCCCTTACGTCTACAGCGGCGTCTTACCTTGCTTGAGGTGAACTATGTTAAAAAAAGGTGTAACATATGTATATAAAAATTTATATTTATTTCCCTCTCCTCCGGTTGCTCTTTTTCTCTCTCTCCTCACCCCTCTCTTCCATCTCCGCCCAGCCCATTCCTTTTTGCTGGACATACAGGTGCACACACACATACACACAGACCACTCGAGGAATGAGTTTGCGTAACGGAATTAACGCTGTGAAAAAAGTCAGAGTTAATTCTCTTTAGTTAGTGGCTGAAAAAAGATTCCCCCTCTGACGAAATTTGTACCAGTTAGAGGCTAAGGAATGACCTTTTTTTTTTAAATTTTAAATATTTATTCGGAGGCAACGCCGATCAAGACAATACCAACTTTGTGGGTGTTGGATTTGTAGTTTTGCAGTTGTAGCCGGGCATACTAACATACGCACATACACACAGGAAACTACTCTTTAATATATCAGATATAGATGTATTCTAATGTCTACTTGACAGAGGAAACAACAATTTTAAGTGTCTGATGTCGCTTACGGGAAGAAATTCAAAGTGGTTCACAATCAACTGAGGAAGTTAATTGTCCACTTGGCATACATGTGTGTCAACGTTTTATGATACAGTTTAAACTGTTTTTTTTTTTTGCAAGTGACGACGAGTAGGGTCGTTATTTTTATTTGACTTACGAGGAAAAATAATATAGGATGTCGCAGAAAATATAGAATACTAGCAGAAAGACCCGGATTGAATTAGGATCATTACTATGTACTTTTTCATCATGCTTATAACACCAAATTACTTTACTTGGTTGTAATACTCTCCACCTTCCGTTTCGCACCGTAATATAGTGAAAAGAAGCTGAAATGTTGAAAAACCCTCTGAATTAGTGTCGTAGATATATGGTTGAAATGTGATTAAAACAGATATACCTATTTAAAGTTGTAAGAAGGTTCTGTCCATATGGTTAACAGAGGTGATAGTACATGGATATTTGGCACATAAATGGTAATGTAGAGATTCGGGACCGCTTCCCTTGTTTTTCACTGGAAAATTTCATGCATATAATTTAAATGTCATCAAAATAGGATATAGTTATAGTTTTAAGGGAGGAACTGCCCTACTAACTTCCTTGAAGAGACACTAAGAAATTCAAGACACATTCCATTGTCTTCCGAAAAGAATTGTGCATATAAATACGCTTTTAGTTTTTATCTAAATTCTCTGACACTTTTTTCTTTAAAAACACCGAGCGACAGACATTGAAATTGATATCTATATATATATATATATATATATATATATATATATATATATATATATATATATATCTATATATATCTATATATATCTATATATATATATATATATATATATATATATATATATATATATATCTATCTATATATATATATATATATCTATATATATACATATATATATATATATATATATCTATCTATCTATATATATATATATATATCTATATATATATATATATATATATATATATATATATATATATATATATATATATATAAGAAATGAGTAATGAACATAAATAATGAAAAAGGAAAAGTATCTATTACATTATAAAGAAGTTTATACAAGGAATATATACTTAGACTTTTTCCTGCCATTAACCCATTGATTTTCAAAAATGCAAGATTTTATCACGAACATTTTTTTTATATATTCCTTGTTTAAGCACCTTGCTGATTCAATAAATATTGTTCCTTTTTCTAATTTCATAACTTAGTTTTTTTATATAATTGCTCTATCTCGTATATTGAGCATTGACTTTTAAAGGTAGAGTTAATTTAAAGACAATCTTATCTTTATTATCTCTCCATTTATATATATATATATATATATATATATATATATATAGATATAGATATAGATATTGGCCGCGAGGTTTAGGACGTTGGGTTGGAGTTGAAAAATACTTATAATCCAGGGTTTCGAATCGTGTGAATAGTCAAACTTCTACGCTGAAGAGTCTTGATTGAAAAAAAGACGAAACGTATACGTCCGTAGATAATAAACAACAACAAATATTTTCATATTTGTCGCTCCTTAATTATTAGTAGAGCACTTTAGTCGTAGTACAAATACAGCGTGACGTCATTTGCTTTATAATGCATCATTCTTTAATATAAGTAGAATGCCTGCGATGTCATCGCCGCTTATAAATGTATTTAATCTACCACTGTTTATCAGCCGTTCAGATATTGGCCGCGAGGTTTAGGACGTTGGATTGGAATTGAAAAATACTTATAATCCAGGGTTTCGAATCGTGTGAATAGTCAAACTTCTACGCTGAAGAGTCTTGATTGAAAAAAAGATGAAACGTATACGTCCGTAGATAATAAACAACAACAAATATTTTCATATTTGTCGCTCCTTAATTATTAGTAGAGCACTTTAGTCGTAGTACAAATACAGCGTGACGTCATTTGCTTTATAATGCATCATTCCTTAATATAAGTAGAATGCCTGCGATGTCATCGCCGCTTATAAATGTATTTAATCTACCACTGTTTATCAGCCGTTCAGATATTGGCCGCGAGGTTTAGGACGTTGGATTGGAGTTGAAAAATACTTATAATCCAGGGTTTCGAATCGTGTGACCAGTAGTGAATAGTCAAACTTCTACGCTGAAGAGTCTTGATTGAAAAAAGATGAAACGTATACGTCCGTAGATAATAAACAACAACAAATATTTTCATATATATATATATTATTATTATTATTAATTTTAAATAAATAATATTAAATTATTTTGACATACGCTAGCGTTTCGAGCTTTCGCTCTCATCAGTGCAGGGATAATAATTTGCCACAGAGTCAACGGAGACTCCGTAAGCATGAGCTGTAACCATTAGGCCACGGCACATTACCACATTGAAGAAGTGAATTTAAGTTCTATTTATGCGAAGAGCGGCATATCTAGATATACTGACTTAGAGATTCTACGAATTTTTAACTTCCCCGAACAGAGCTTTACTTTAATCTTATTTTAGGAGCTTATAATATTAATTTTAAATAAATATTATTAAATCATTTTTACCCACATACGCTAGCGTTTCAAGCGATAGATAGATAGATAGATAGATAGATAGATAGATTTATTCTAATGTCTACTTTTTACAAAATTTTTAAATGTCTGTTGTCCTTTACGAGAAGAAATTCCAAATCGTTCGTAGTCAAATGAGTTCGTCCTTTGTCTACTTGTCATACATGTGTGCCCACTTTTTATGATCAGTATAGCAGCAAGTACCTGGAAAATATACCTGAAAAAAAAAACTGTTGAAAATACATAATCAACCATCCACTATGGCTTTTCAATTCTTACAGCTACTTACTTAGAAAACAGAACTTTAAAACCTGATTAAGTTATATGGGACAAGGAGGACAGAGTAGCAACCCAAGTTGAAGTCAGTGTCCCTAATCATGCTAAAACTAAATATCTAGGTCTTATGTACGACATTAATAAATGGAATCTAAAAGAGATATTCATTATTGTTGTAACCATAGTAACTACCAGGGCTTATGTAAAAGAATTTCAAAAACTATCTGGCAGATATACACGATGAACCAAGTGCAAGTTCATAACAATTGCGCTAAAAGTTACGTTTAGAATCCTAAAAAAGATCTCTCGGTTGCAGTCTCTGAAATAGAAGGTGAATTGATTGAATCGTATAGGATGTCCCATCCCCAGCGAAAACAAAAAGATAAGAAAATTGACAAAAAAAGAAGACAAGAATGAAGCGATGGATTAAAATAACACTTTATCAGATCAAAGGAGAGATGAATTGTCAGCTAATTAATCCCCTAACCTCCAGCAACACGAAATTAAATTATAAAGTTTACAAAAAAAATAATGTGCCCTATGTTACCCACCGTGTTCCCGATAATGTCAGGTTGCCGAGAATATATATTCCCAATTGGCGTAGGTGGGGGACCTATTCCAGCTGGTATTTGTGATTGCAAATGTGATAACAAAAGACAACCGGTCGCCATGTTGAAAGGAACTGACTTCATTTGCCTGGCTTTCTGGCTAGGATCAGAGTATAGTTCCTGTTTTGTCTTCACTTAGGGAGGGAGGATCCTTTTTGACCGGGTAAACTTTTATTTTTGTCCTATCCACAGTGTTTTTTGGTGGGTGGGGAGAGGAAGGTTTGAGGGGCCGAAAAGAAATAAACCAACAAGGAATTAGTTGACAAGAATATGTATTTAGCGAAAGTATAGAAGTTATATGTTGCCATAGACTGTTTTTGGATTGGTTACCACGACTTTATATGTTGTCACCGCTATCACTATTCATTATGATCGGAAGAGTCCATGTAATGGTGCAATAGGGTAGATAAAATAATAATGTCTAACCTTGCTGCAATGGGAAGCACGTAAAACGTTTTACCCTTGAACGAGTCGCTGGCGAACATCTCTTTTGATCTAAGGCCGCAATCGATTTTGTTTTACAATAGATTATTTTAATTTAGAAATAAACGACAAACATGGATACTTGGCATTTGAGCTAAGAGCAAAGTATAAAATGTGTACTTAATCGACAACGTAGACCCAGCAAGGGACAGGGAGAACCGACTGGTTTCTCGCGATCGTAGCCGTAGCTAAACTAGTGACGTGGACGACACATCTTATGATAGTCGAGTGGGTTGACTCTTTTTCTGATCACGATCTGATTTAATTCTTCAAGGATCAGCTTAAGATTAAAGTTAGATGTGATAGAACAAGATTACATCCGATCGAGTTTTGCAGGAGATAATTACGCACCGCTATTTTGTGCATTATGAGATTTGTAGGATATGAGTATCTGTTCTCTGCCTGTAGTATGACTCACATGGTTCTGGGCTTACTTTGGAAGCCGGTTAAGTTAGAACTCTTTGCTATTTGAGTGAGTGAGTTCTGCCACAGTTGTGTTTTTTCTGGTATTTAGATCCTCCAAGCTCTCGACCCCTTCTAAATGATATTTATTTTGGTTAAACAACATCAACTCCGAACTTCCGTCCCTAACTTTTTTTTAATCTCTCACTTAAACCCCACTCCTACCCAGAGATTGTCATGCTTGTTGTCAGTTCGGAACAAACCGGAAAACAGTGGGCGGTCTATCCTTAGAAAGGGTTAGGGGAATCTGGCCCTGATTTGTATTGGTTTTCTTATTTTCCTTTTCAGGTGTTTTATGTATCACTCTCCATTTGTTTCATGTTATCGTAAATAGTTTTTGTAAATAAAATTTTATTTAAAACCATTCAGGATATTTTAAGTAGGATTAAGTCCATAGAGTAAATGTGGTATTCTAGTGACTGTCGAATAAATTAGACGGACAAATGGTGAAAGAATGAAAGGAATGTATCTCGTTAAGAGTAAGATAATAACCAAGGACCACCGGCCTTCATGCTCACTATTTTGTTGGCCTTGTGATGTTCTGATAATACCCTTCACCTGTCCTGTCAATGAAGGAGACCTTCTTCTAAACTGAGGCATTTAAAAAAAAATATTCCTAATCCAGAGTGTCTCTTTCTGGGAAGCTGGATTTATCACAACTAAAAAACTGTCCTTGTGTGTAACTCTATCCTCGTTATGAGGCAAGTAAATAGCGACAAACGGGGATTTGACTTTTGTTGGCAATTTCTACGATTTTGGCGCTTCATACCAGTCGAGGATACATCTTCGACAATCAGCCCGACAAGGTGGGCTGCTACGGCAAGAGCTTTCCTTCTCTGTCGGGCTGAGGTATGGTTATGTGCAGTGCTAGGATGCCCACCTTCCCAGGATTTATCTTCTTCCTTTGAGAAGGGATGAGTTTTGTTGTTGTTTTTTTTAAACATAGTTCACCCCAAATAAGGCAGGCCGCCACTGTAGACGTAAGGGGCTACTGAAAAGAAAGAAAAGGGGAAAAGGTTGGGGGGGTCAACCTAAACTGGGATCTGCGCAGCGAGATGTCTGTTTACATTAATTTTAAATTTCTGCATGTCAGTACTGTCGGGGAAACAGGTGGCCAGCAGCACGAGGAAAGAAACTATTTGAGTAGAAAGCTCTCCGGCATCTGGGGGCCGCCACAGTGGATGGATGGGATTTAGTTGATTGTCGAGTTGGTCTAGTGAATTTACGTCGATTTTATTGCTAATCGTCTTAGGGGCCCCTACCGATAAATGCCGATGGAGAAACTCAGGCATTTTTCTGGGGATCAGAGTGCGCCGCTTCTTGTGCGCTTGGCTTTCTATCCAACCTTCCGACCTTGTGTCACATCTACCCGCGGTCGGAGGGAGGTAAATAACTGCCGCACACTTTTACTTAATTTGTATCTGGGAAGTCAAATTAAACAATGCGAACATGGATATAATTGAAAGGCATATTTCTGTAGTAGATTTCATTGTTCAATTTTCTATGCGAATATCCGTCTGTTTAATCAAAAGCAGCCGACATATTTGAATGGGATTTGCTTTACTTCCTCGTTAATAAAGTGGTGTGAAATCTGTCTGAAGTCAGGTGATGTCGGTGGTGGTGGCGGTGGGGGGGGGGGCTTTTATTCCAGCTGGCAATTGTGAATGCAAATGTGATAACAAAAGACAACCGGTCGCCATGTTGAAAGGAATTATTAGTATTTACGGATCAATGAGTAAGGTTAAGTAGGAGTGGCCCGTACTGTAGACTCAGCGTCTCGGGTTCGAGTTTTGCCTCGGCTATAATATTAATTTCGCTAATCCCTTTAGGAAAGGTATCAAGCAATATATCCTTCATCTTCTATTCGGTTTTTCACTGCTCATCCCGGCATTGTTTCTATCGTACAGGACATATTCTTGACACTGGAATCAAGCAAGTCTTGTTCAAAAAGAGACGACTGAGGATTGCCCAAAGCTTGCTTCACAATATACTCGTCACGCATGCACCCTTACAGGGTGGACGGCATTGTCTTCCGGGACTGAAAAGAGGCTGTTTTAAGATATTCAGTGAAGGAACATCCTCTGCTCACTCATAACAGCTTTCTTTGTGCCTAATATGTAATTTATGTTTTTTTTTTTTTTGCAATTTGTTTTTTTGTAATTTTTACTGTAATGTAAGTACGTCTAGTTGAAAATTAATACAATGTGTCTAAATGTAAATTACTATTTTATACTCGCTACTTGAGAAGTGTTAGTACAGTACCTGGCTATGTGAATTTCCATTATTGCCTAGCTATTACCGCTTTATGTCTAGTACGAGAAAAAATATTAGTGAAATTTCGTGGAAAAAAAATACAAAACTTAGTACTTGCACAAGAGAGCAAGTAACAACGATGAATTTATTTATGTATTGTTTTTATTGATAAAAACATTTGAAATTGTGTTTTTAAGCAAAAATAATTCGTTTTGAACTAATGATGAATACGCTTTATGTCTATAAAACGTAACTTAGTTTTTAAAATATTAATGTAATGTTTTTACGCTATTATATAATATTCATTTCTTTAAATTTATTAAAACGCATATGCCGTTAAAATCATTTCGACATTTTTGAGTTCGAACTCGGATATTGATATCGTAAAACTACTACCCTAGTAATGTTTACTCTGCCTATTCATTTTTGTCAACCAATCGTATGTTTCTAATATTCCATAATTGTGTAATAGTATATAGTTTGACTCGCCATAGTTGATCATTTTATCGTAAATAAATAACCAATAGTTTCAGAGATTTATAACCTCAACATGATATGTGTTTTCTTTGATAAAAAGTTGATTAATATATTTGTGAAAAATAAATATGACTTTTTAATTGCGTTAAAAATGTTAATTCTTTGTTCATGTAAGACAAATTCGGTTTTCATTGCCGTCCAACGGTCGATATCTGCTTCTCTCTAAGAGTTTTTTTCTTCCGATAATGAATTTCCACATCAAGACAAAAAGCCACTCGAAGATAAAGGTTAAGTAGATAGGTTGATTTTCAGTTGAGTAATGAAGAATATTATAAGAGGATTGAAAATGATAAATGGAATGAACAAAATTTAATAAATTACGAGAACGTTTTACGACAAGCATTTGGTGACATTTGATTTGTCGTAATCTGCAGGTTAAAATGCTCACCAGACAAAGAACGGCGCGTCCATGGACATAATCTGCGTGGCACTAGGCACATGGAGGGAGAAATGGAAGGTGTTTTCCATTGTGGTAGTAAGATGGCTTTATTGCTGTGAATATCTAGCAAGGAAGAACCAGAGATTAGAGCTCAGTCGAGCACCCTAAACGTAAATAACGATAGAGTAGAGATGTTGGATACTGCTTACGTTCGCGGGGGTTTACCCAGGTGTCCTCGCTGTTGGCTTGTTCATCAGCCATTGATCGATAAACACGTAGACGCCGGATTTGTTTTTATAAAAGTGTATTTAACATGATTAAAAGACATAAATGAACTGCGTGTGTACGAGAGAGAGATAGATAGATGGAGAGAGAGAGAGAGATAGATAGATGGAGAGAGAGAGAGAGAGAGAAAGAGAGAGAGAGACAGACAGACAGAGAGAGAGAGAGAGAGAGAGAGAGAATGAGAGCAATATCAAGATACATAAAGAATAAATTACTTGGAGAGAAAAAAACCCTTAGCAACTCATGTGATTTTGGGCTATACTACACTCAAACTCTACGGCCTCCCTGACGACTGGCAGAGGACCGTCCGTTTCTCGCGTCTCGTTCGTCAGATAGTTCAGTCTTAAGAAACAGGCTGCTCTCCAAACGGAAGTGACGTAATTTCCGATTTTCACCATTTATGGCCCTATCTACCCGTTATCGAACAGAGAGAGAGACTAGTCCTGTGTCCAGTAACATGGATTAACTTCTATGTTTTCATAAAAAATACCAATAAGGACTGCTGATTCTATTACAACAGGTGATACAATGGTCTCTGTTAACAAAATTGAATTCTACCGTTCACAATATTTCCGCGAGATAACTATAATCGCGCTTAGCTTTAATGCCATTGGATATTGGCAACTTTTATAAAAAAGCAATAAACTTTCAGAAGATAGCATACATTTATAGCTCTGGCTATTTGTATCTACATTTTTCTAATGCGTTATGTAAGATGGCTAAAAACTGAGAATTTCTCAAAAGCAATAAGAAATGCATTCATTACATCTCAGGTAAATGCGTTTAAATTTTGCACAGCAATAGCTTGTCTCTCTCTTGGCCGTTTGGCCAAGAGCAAAATGTAGTATCTGCTCTGATACTACACTTTATATTTTCTGCCCTTGGTCAGTGAAGGAGAAATCGTTCTAGACTGAGGCAATTTACATTTTTGTTCCAATCCAGAGTGCCCTGTTTTTGGGAGCTCGAATTTCCTCACATTAAAAACCAACCTTGTGTTTAACTCTGAGCTCGTAGGGAGGCCCGTCTCTCTACCACTATTGCAAAGAGCGTTTCTTTATTCCCCCATGAGGGTAACACAAAACGCAATTTCCATGAACAGAAATTCTTTTCAACAACTTCCGATCTGTGGAATAAACCAAACTAAATCAGGGGCCGGTTAGTTAGGCTCTCTACGCCCAATGTTTATTATTTCTAGAACCAATGCTTTATTTTGAATCTATTTTCTGTGATATATAAATGAAAGCTATAAGAAATCGAAAACTTGCTAACCATTTTCTACCAGAACTATATAATTCTCTAGGAAGCTCCTGTGTGGGTATCATAATGAGATATAATGTAACTAGTCTATTTTTGTGATATCAATAATTTTAAAGACACCTTGTGTGTTTCTTGTAAAAATAAAATAATCAAAATATGGGATATCTCTGGAAAATCGGGAGAGGGGGCTAATTCTAGTGATACGAACTTGTTTTAAACTTATAAAAGCTTGGATTTGACAGGAATAATGAGTTGATAATCAATTCAAGAAATGGCCAGTCAGTCCTCTTTAACCTGGTGGTGTCTCCAGTTTCACACAGCCACACTCCATCCCCAATCTATCAAATCCAACTGTATATGAGATCTTTCTGCAATCCAAAGTATCCACTTAAGCCACTGTAAACCAGAGCTGCCTACATCACCGTGGGGCTAAAAACGAAGCTGGTCACTATAGTTAATTTGGATTTGCCTTGTGGTTTTCTGGATATCAAGGAGGAATGGAGAAATGTGAATTGGGAAAGAAGACGGAGAGAAAGAAAAAATGGCGAAAGGCAGCAAACAAGCGACTGCATCAATGAAACAACGAAAGATATTAGATCATAATTAAGGAATATAAAAGAGGAAATTAAAGAAGGAACACATGAAGAATTGAAAGAAAGAATGTAAAATGAAATAATGAATAAAGTGACGATCAGTTATGTAAAAAGAGAAGATAGAAATAAGAAAGGAAAACAAGGAATTAATGCAATAACGAAAGAATGAAGAGAGGAGGAAAATAACAAAATGGATGAAGAAAATAAAGTAGATTGAAATGAAAGAAAGAAGATAAGAAACAACAAATGGATGAATAAAACAGCCAAGTGTTGATAGAAAGAAAAAAAGAGAAATGAAGAAAAAGTATAAAAAAAAATAAAGGAAAGAAGGTAGTTATAAACGAAAGAAAAAAGAGGGATAGGAAGAACGAATGAATAAAACAACAAAGGGGGGCAGAGAAGAAGAAAAGAGAGAGCAAATGAAGGTTGAAAAGAAAGTCTGAAAGAAGGAAGGGACCAGGGGAAGTATTAATTTATCAAAGAAAGAACAAAGATAGGAACGAACGAAAGAAATAAAAAAGACGAGAGTAAAGAAAGAATGAATGAAATAGCGACGAATAAAAAAGAAGGAAAAGAAAGAATTGATAAAGGAAATAAAGTAGGAAGGAAGAAAAAATGAAAAGGTAACAAATGAATGAAATAAAAAAGGATTGGGAGAATGAGGATATATATATGTGTGTGTTAAAGAATAAAAAATGTTCCTACGTAATGGAAAATGAAATAAGGAAAACCAAAATAAGTATTACACATCCATCTACGTTTCACCTTTATTAGAACATTGATCAGCGTTCTAACTGTCGAGCGCTTCCTTACATTTATTTTCCAGACTTTGGTACTTGTCGCTGTATTTATTTTTATTTTTATTCAGTCTCACGTCCTGAGTAAATCTTCTAATAAATGTGACACGTAGATGGATATTTAATTAATAATTTTGTTTTTCCTTATTTTATTTCCATATATATATATATATATATATATATATATATATATATATATATATATATATATATATATATATATATACTAGCAGGACTACCCGGCGTTGCCCGAGCGATAAAAAACAAAGTCGTAGAAATTAAATAGTGTGTGTAGCATCTTTATATAAAAACTTCAATTATCTTCCTTTCTCTAGCCGTCTCTCTTTCCATGACCCCCATTATTTCCCTCCCTTTTTTACCCATCTATTTCCCTTTTTCCCATATGATTCTTCTCTTGTTTAAATGTGTTAAAAACTAATAATAATGTAATTCACCCCCACCCCCCCCCACACACACACACACACAGGAGTCATCTGCTTTAAATGTAATAGTGTAATGTTACATTTATTGCTCCGAGACATAAAAAAACATAAGTTAAATAATATGTGTAACATTTCGATGTAAAAACTTCTATCTCCCACCGCTCTCACCCTCTAACCGTCTCTTTATCTTTTTCTCTTTATCTTTTAATACTGTAATGTTAGTAAGGAGGTCTTCGCAGAACTGCCAAAAGTATCGGTAAAATCAAAGTATTAAGAAAAATAATGTTAATAATGATTATTGATCTCGAACAATGCCGAGTATTGATTTACTCCTCTCGAGGAGTTAGGCACAAGGCCAGTTTTTATCTTACTCCCACAAGTAAGATGTGACCCAAGGTCGGGTCGGGAAAGTGGGGTTTAAAAATTGCCTGGGCAGCCCCGTCGGCATTCCCTGGTAGGGGCACCTCAGACAGTAAGCAATAAACTTACTCCTCCCCAAAGAGGGGAGGCAAAGCTTGGGAAGGTGGATCTCCCAGAACTGCACAGGACAGACCCATTGACCGGCGTAAATCAAGACCCGAAGGCCAAGACAACACAAGTATGGGGTGCAGTATCCATCGGAACAAATACTACACTTTGATCTTAATGCCGAGTAGAACAAATAGCACCGGTCTATACCTAATTTCTGCCCCCCCCCTATTTCAGAATATGATGAAGATAAATGATGTTGCTGAAAGCAAGTTCGAAGAGATGTAATACATACCAGTTTCCAAAAGTAATGATTTTATCTTAAAATTGTTGATCCCAGACAACACCAAGTAGACCAAATGGTTCTGTCAATACCTAATTTCTTACCCCACTCCATTGTAACATATTAAGAAAATACATAATGTTGATGAAGTCAATAGTCTTATAAGCGTTTAACATAGTTGATGTAAACTGCAGAAGCCCCTGAAAAGTGTTTTTAATAGCTGAATCATAAAGCAAGTACCATTCCTGGGGCATATACTGAACAAGTCAATACCCCGGGTCATATACTGCACAAGTACCATGCCCCGGGTCATATACTGCACAAGTACCATGCCTGGGTAATATAGTGCACAAGTGACATGCCCCTGGTCATATACTGCACAAGTACGATGCCCGGGTCATATACTGCACAAGTGCCATGCCCAGGGTCATGTACTGCACAAGTACCATGTCTGGGTCATATACTGCACAAGTACCATGCCATGGTCATATAATGCACAAGTACCATGCCCGGATCATATACTGCACGTGCCATGGCCAGGGTTATACTGCACAAGTGCCATGCCCCGGGTCATATAGTGCACAAGTGCCATGCCCCGGGTCATATACTTCACAAGTACCATGCCCCTGGTCATATACTGCACAAGTACCATGCCTGGATCATATACTGCACAAGATGAAATCAGAAGATAAACCTAGATGGCGTTAAAATATTATCAAATACTATCACTCTGACGTCACGTACCTATCACTATGACGTCAGGGCGAATGATAACATTAAAAAATTGCGATCACATTAAACGAACCAAAAATTACTAGTAATTGTGATTGAGCAACCTTTGCCTCACTGTGTGTCCCTCTCCTCCTCCCTCCTCTTACAATGGTGTCATTTTCAGTGAATCAGACTTAAATAAAATTAAAAGTAATTTCAAATTATTAAAATATGACTCATCATTTTCATTAAAAACATAAATTGTTTTATGTACGTGAGGTATAATTTGCCAGATAACGCCAAATACTTTTCTTTTGTGTACGTACAGAGTATCGGGCAGTGGCGCCTAGTGGCGGACTTTGGTGTAGTTTCTTACCCCCTCCATTTAAATAGAATTGACGCTAAGAAGCATTAAATAAAATTTAAAGTTATTTCAAAGTATTACGTAATTAAATAACAATATGACTCAGCAATTTCAAATTAATATAAAATATAATGAAAAATAACTGAAAAGCCCCCCCCCCCCCTGCTGAAATATGCCCCATGGACCCCTAAGGGGAGGGTTTATAGATTCGGGAATACTCTCATCTTACTCTGTGAATTTTACATAAGAACACACTTTTATATGTTATGTATATTCTCTAACCTTGTTTTAAAAACCTAAATTGTGTTTTTAAACGTGAGTTATCGTTCTTCCTTAGCTATCCTAAAACAAATAAATTTCATTAAAAAACATAAATTGTTTTATGAAGGTGAGGTATTATTTGCAGGACAACACTGAATACTTTTCTTATATAAGATATAAAATGTACATGTATTTGTGTACGTACAGAGTGGCGGACAGTGGCGTAGTTTCTTACCCCCCATGTAAATATAATTGACGCTAAGAAGCATTAAATAAAATTTAAAGTTATTTCAAATTATTACGTAATTAAATAACAATATGACTCAGCAATTTCAAATTACTATAAAATATAATGAAAAATAACTGAAAAGGACCCCCCCTTGATAAATATGCCCCATGGACCCCTAAGGGGTGGGTTTATAGATTCGCGAATACGCCCATCAACTTACTCTGTGAATTTTACATAAGATACACTTTTATATTGTATCTATATTCTCTAACATTTTTTTCTATAAGGCACACACACACACATACAGACATTCAATTTTATATATATATATATATATATATATATATATTCCAACGAATGTTAAGTCTGCACTATTTTGGATTTAGTTAGTTTCTGAGGGAATTTAAACTGCATTTTCCTTCTTTTTTTTTCTTTTTGTTTAAAATAACTCAAAGCATCTTTAGACTATATATTGGGTATTTAGATCTGTATGGCTAGGTTTCCTTCCTCTTATCTATTTGCCTTTCTGGTACCTAAGGTACTAAAGCATTTTTTTTAATGCAACTTTAATTCTTATATAATTTTATTTCTAACTACCATATCGCAGAATGGTTCTTGCGTGTAGTGTTTAGATAGCAGCAGCAGCAGCATTATTATTATTATTATTATTATTAGTAGTAGTAGTAGTAGTAGTAGTAGTAGTAGTAGTAGTAGTAGTAGTATTACTATTGTTATAAAGAATTTTATTTGATATGCAAATTACCATATCGCACGGTAGTCTTTAGGTTAGTATATTATTATTATTATTTTGATAGTTATTATTATTATTATTATTATTATTATTTATTTATTTATTTATTTATTTATTTATTTATTTATTTATATATATATATATATAAGTAACATTTTAAGCTGAATTATTTCGACACTTGATTGGGGAAATGGTAGTTTGATCTGTACCATTGGAGAGCCATGCATATAACTGTCCTGTTTTTAAATCTCCGAAACAGTTACATGGTAAACAGCTGATGATCCCCGTGTTAATATTAGATGCTTACGTTAAGGTCTCCTGTTTTTGTTTCACTGTTAGATACTTAATCCCCCTTTTTATTTTATTTACTTACTATTATATATTTTATTTATTTATGAATTTTCCAACGAATGTTAAGTCTGCACTATTTTGGATTTAGTTAGTTTCTGTGGGAATTTAAACTGCATTTTCCTTTTTTTTTTGTCTTTTTGTTTAAAATAACTCAAAGCTTCTTTAGACTATATATAGTGTGTAGATTTCAATTTTGTGTTGAGAATCCGAATGTAATTTAAACAGAGCAAAACAGAATTATAAAAAAGAAAAAACTATACACACATTAAGGTTGTATACATTATAACTTATTTCGACCCCTTAATTAGGTCTCCTCAGATGTATAAACAACCACGTCAAAAAGCCAAATAATGAGAGAAATTGATCGTCTTAAAAAGATAAATTCACTTTTTTGATTGGTCGATGCAAAAAAAGGGGGTAAATGTTAAAATAATCGAGGAGGGGTGACAGAAGTAAAAGATTAATTTGACTCTATTTTCTTTACATATGCAGAAATATAAAAATATATATAAGAGAATTCGTTTTTGCTATTTAAATAAATAAATTATCTCATTTAAAATTTCGAATGTGAGCTTTATAGGTAAAAATATATGATGTAAGATTCGAGCGTTCGCGATTAAAAACTACGTTTGAATATTTACGATTAAAAATTAAAAGACGAAAATGTAGGACGAAGGTTTCGGTTTAGATTAGAACATATTAAAAACTTAATTGGTATAACGTCAAGATTCAAGATGATTTACACTACGAAATAAAAGTTTAGCGACATTTAAAAACGGTTTATTTACAAATTCGAGCGTTCACGATTAATTATTTACGATTTGAAATGAATAGACGAAAATTCAGGACGAGGATTTCGATTTATATAAGAAATGATAAGAAACTTAATTGGTTATAACGTCAAGATTCGGGATGATCTACAATACGGAATTAAAGTTTGGCGACATTTAAGTACGATTTATTTACAAACTGGTGTTTTACTAAATTGGTTAAGAAGAAAAAAACCCCGAAAAACTTACTAATTTGTTAACATTTATTTTTACAGTTATAATCTTATTGTAACTATACATTAAAAGAATTGTTATTTACAAAGAACTTTATAACGTGCTATTGATTTTAAACCTGTGCCCGTGTCTACATTTAGCCATCAGTTCATCTCGTCTATTTAAAATGTTATTGTCTTCGTATTTTAGTATTCTATTTTGTTCCTCCAGGCACAAATTGCATCTATGTCTGAATCCTTTCGGAGTGTTCGAATGACATAGTATGGACCACGAAACAGTTGGTGTCAAATTGTTGTTTTTTAAAAACCACCAGTGTTTGGTTAATTCCGTTTTATTAGTGACGTCCGGGTTTAAAAATGAGTGTGTGTGTACGTAGAATCGTTGTTTCCACTTCCCGGCGGATATTCCTATGTATACTTTCTTATTATTAGTATTTTCTTTAGGATAAATCGTAGCCTTATATACAACGCTTTCGACGTTACAGTTTCCTTTAAGTGGGCAGTTATTCTTAATCTGACAATTACATTTATTCCTCCGTTTTGGTTTTCTTACTCGGTGTGCTCAATATTTTGTTATTATGTGTATTAATAATGCTCTCCATATTTTTGGTGCAAGAATAACTAGTTTTCACAGTGTTCCTATTGAAAATTTTACTTAAAGGATTAGTCGTTTTAAAATGTTTATCTATTAGATTTAAAAATATTCTCCCGATATTAAGACTAGAAAGCTGGCAATATGGCGGATGGAATCAGATAATTTTACGTCCCCTGTTTTGGGGTTTATTTTTCTTTATATTATCAGTATATATTAATTTTTCATTGTACCCACTATTTCTTAATGCGTTATCATATATATGTTTGCTAGTCTCAAAGATATTTTTATTTGATGAGAGTTTGTTAATTCTGGTGTTAATAGTTACATGAATTTGTTTTATAATGCATTTGGGATGATTGGATTTAGTGTTAATGTATAATGGGGTATGATTATCTTTGTGAAAAGGTTGAAAAGTTCCCTCGTTTAAGTTTAGTGTAATGTCTAGAAAAGTTACCTCGTTGCAATTAGGGGTCACTTCAATCCTCAAACCTAAATATTTAAAAGCCTTATTTAGTTTTTTATGCATCCTAGATATTAAAGGACAATTGCTATTAGGTACGATGATCAGTCCGTCATTTCTATATAGGCCAATTTGATTGGGGGTTACAATTCGACTGATTATATATATATATATATATATATATATATATATATATATATATATATATATATATATATATATGCGGCGTTGTCTGATTGTGGAAATAATTATATATATCATCTCAAATTTTAAAAAAATCTCATATTTATTTGCTCGCTGGGTTAGTTTGTTTGATGACATCGTGCTAGCGAGTGTAAAAATCCTACTTGTAATACATCGACCTGGGTTCTAAGTGGTTGGATGACTACACCTCTTATTGAGACGAGTAGGTATATTCTACAGTCGGCCTTAGCCGCGGTTTGCTTAATCTGTGTAAGTTAATGAGGTATCTCAGTGGCGGAGTACTAACCTAACTTGCAAGTGACTCGGGTTTCAAAACCTGAGTTCGGATGTGTTCTACTGATGAGCCCAAAGGAGGGCGAAACTCGAGTCTAGGACTTCTGGTTTGTTTCTTTCATAGGTTGTGGGTTGCGGCGTTGTCTGATTGTGGAAATAATATATATATATATATATATATATATATATATATATATATATATATATATATATATATATATATATATATTAGTGATACTCTATGCCCAAGATGACGAAAACAATTATGCTTCGCCAGTGTGAGTACTCGGAATTTTACTCTTATTTTACTAAACTATCTATATAACAGCGTAGAATTACGTAACTAAATTTTTTTTTTTTCATTTATAAATCATTATTATCATTTTGATAACCAATGTTAAAGAAAAAATAACATATACAATTTATTGTTTAGTATGGAGCAATTGCTTTTTCCGAATGTATTTCAGACGCTGGGTTAAGTCTGGGGTGGTTGTCTGACTTGCTATTTTCTTTCTCGCTTCCCCTCACAACTTGAAGTGGGTTCGTCCAGGGTCTGTAAAACGTCACGTGTTTTACTGGCTTACTTTTGTGTAACAGAATGGAAGTATATATATTTATTTATATATAATACATTCTTAAATACGGCCCATGCTTAACAAATTAAGTGAGCAACTTTTACGTAAAGAAATTGACTTTATTCATCAACATAGTGTCTATCTAGGATGACACATTGGTTCCAACGCTTCTCTCTTAATGCTATACCTTTTTATGTAGAACGATATGACTTTGGCCTCAAAGCACGCCTCTGTTTTCGATATCACTTCTTCATTGGAGCATAATTTTGAGGGCTGCAAACAGCCAGTAATAGCTGAGAGTCACATCTGGAGAATAAAGTGAAATGCAATTTATGTAGTTTTGTCATCTTTGCGATCTACTTGCGGCACAATGCATTGTCTTAATGAAAGAACACATTCTTCTTCTTCATTTCTTGCTTTTTTTGGGGGGGGGGATTTCGTCATTCAAACAGAACAATAATACTATATAATATTCGCTATTGATGGTTTTTCTTTTCTCAGTGTAATCGATGAACAAACTACTTTGTATATCCTAAAATGCAGAGGCAAACACCTTGTTTACTGACGTTTACGTTTATGATCGCTTTAGATGGCTTCAACCTGCTGCTTTCCACTCAGCTGATTGTCGATTTGACTCTGAAGTAAAGTTATGGGTTTATTTTTCATGCCTTGTAAAATACTTTTTGTTGTAGAATTGAAACAGTTAAACTGTTCTTAATCGTCGATGTTGTGTTGCTTTTTTATGGAAATCGCTCCAGACAAGGCATGAAGCCACTTGATGTAAGGAGCTAAAAATACTACTTCAAGGTAAAAAAAACGATAAGCTTTAGATGGATAGATTCCGACTCAGAAAATAGCAATTATTACCCCTTTGTGAGAAACATTGCTCATGGAATGTAAGGACTAAAGGACAAAATACTCTCCTTTTGATCGATTGTGAGCAAACGCGCAATCCACTGTGAATACAGCTTTCTCACTTACAAATATCATGTAAAATGGCGACTAAACTGTCGTCTGATATCTCCAACTCGTCTACTATATTCTACAACTTCAATTTATGATCGGCCAAAACAATTTTGTGGACTGGTTTGATATTTGTCTGGGCAATTGCCAAATTTGGCCGACCTGAACGTTCAGCATTATTTGTGTCTGTACGATCGCGTTTAATGTTTAAATACGACCTCTTAACCGACGAAGCAGCATCTGAATAACAGTAATCAATCCATTGCAGTGCTTAAAAAATATATTTTCCATCAGAAAGCAATAATTTATCAACACACGAAATACTGACTTTTCCATTGTTTTGAAAATTTACAGCAGAAGCTTCACTTAAATAGTCCGATTAGGTTCACAGTTTGACAATTTAAAGCTAAAGCTTTACTTTAATTGTCTTATTAAGCTCAAATTTACAAAAATTAAAGCAGAAGCTTCACTTAAATAGTCCGATTAGGCTGAAATTTTTAGAATTTACAGCAGAAGCTTCACTTAAATAGTCTGATTAGCCTCAAATTTTGAGAATTTACAGCAGAAGCTTCACTTAAATAGTCTAATTAGGCTCAAATTCTTAAAATTTACAGCTGAAACTTCACTTAAATAGTCCGATTAGGCTCACATTTTTTAAATTTACAGCAGAAGCTTCCATTAAATAGTCTGATTAGCCTCAAATTTTGAAAATTTACGGCAGAAGCTTCACTTAAATAGTCCGATTAGGCTCAAATGTTGAAAGACTATAGCAGAAGCTTCACTTAAATAGTCTGGTTAGTCTGAAATATTAAAAATTTACAGCAGAAACTGCACTTAAATAGGGCCTATGTGTAAATTAATAGTCCGATTAGGCTCTAACTTTGACACATGACATTTGAACGTCAGTACTTTAAAAAAAAATCATATGTTGTTTTTATTTTTGGTGCCATCTATGTAAGCTCTGGCACTTATAAATGGTGTGCTATAATAGAGTACTCGTTCCAAGACGGGTAAAAGGTATTTCCTAAACAGAACAGATTTGCAACAGTTTCATGTCCCGTTACGCAGATTAAAATCAAAATATAATTATACTAAACCTTATGACTAATTTCGGTCAAAGTGCATGGCATAATGTTGATTCTAAAAATCTTAAAGATGGAAAACTTTAGCTTTAGTGGTCTTAAGAAGAAATTGAAATTTAGGCAATTTTGCTTCAATGATGTCTAATGACTATGGATAAAATTGAATGCAAATCTGATACATCTTATTTTTTAAATGGTAGGTTTTGCCAATATTCTTTACCCTAAAGCCCTTTTCAAAATACTCCAAAGAACTGAGAATTGAGAATACCTGTTGTAAAAATTTCACAACAATTGGAGATATCTGAATTTTCATAACGAGCTTCTACCCTCTCTTTACCCCATTTGCATAACACTAAATAAAATTAAGTATTAGTCACATTTGGAACTCTAATATCTAGGAGCTGTGTTCAAATATGTATAATGATTGGTTACTTAGTTTAGTAGTGAATCATGTATATACATACACATTAGGGGAGGTCGATTTTGAAACTGTAAATTATCGCACTCGAAGAAAGTTGCCAAATAATGTCAAAAGTTACCACAAGAAATATTTTTCTTCAAAACTTTGTATTTATTTAAGCATTGCAACTTTAAGATCAAATAAATCGAGATTTTTTCTTACAGCCTAGATTTCACCGGCAGATGTGTCGCCTTAAATTAAACCCGGGTTTTAACAAAAAAAAGTAATACATTACTTAATAATAAATATTTTAAAGTTTATTATTCCTTTTCTTAAGAAATTAAATGTACATATTCAAATTAAAAAGGAATAAAACACTATAATATTTAATGTTATATATAAATAATTATTTATTTACATAGGCGTTTTATTTATTGGATATTTTTTATGGTATTCACCGGTTGAAAATTCAACGAGCGAATTTGAATTCACGTGTTGATTTTGTGTTTACAAATGTAATTATCACAAATATATATTGAATTGTCGAGCGCTGGCTTATCTAATCCCACTTCCCCGACCTTTTGTCACACCTTACCTTGTGGGAGTTAGATAAATAAAAACTAGTTCAGCCAGGGTTTTTTAACCCACCAAATAAACCGGTATCGTCCGGGTCTTTGGGTCTGGATTCACGCCCGTCTGTCCGTCCTGTGCAGTTCTAGGAGGTGCACCTCCCAGGTTTTGCCTTCCCTCTTTGGGGAGGAGTAAGTTTATTGCTTACTGTCTGAGGCGGCCCTACCGGGGAATGCCGACGGAGCTGCCCAGGCAATTTTTAAATGGCCAGAGTGCTCACTTCTCGAGCACTGGCTTTCTCATCCCACTTTCCTGTGTCAATCTTACCTTGTTGGAGGTAGATAAATAAAATCTAGTTCAGCCAGGGGTTTTTACCCCACCAAATAAATCGGTATCGTCCGGGCCTTTGGGTCTGGATTTACGCCGGTCTATTGGGGCTTGTCCGTCCTGTGCAATTCTAGGAGTTGCACCCTCTCAGGCTTTGCCTTCCCTCTTTGGGGAGGAGTAAGTTTATTGCTAACTGTCTGAGACGCCCCTACAGGGGAATGCCGACGGGGCTGCCCAGTCAATTTTTTAATGGCCAAAGTGCTCACCTCTATAGCGCAGGCTTATCTAATCCCACTTTCATGACCTTGTGTCACATCTTACCTTGTTGGAGGTAGACAAATAAAACTATTTCAGCCAGGGGTTTTTATCCCACCTAAAATATTATATGTATTGGAGTTGATGGGAGAATGGATAAGGACACATTGATGTATAAGGAAATTGTGGATGAAAATAGACAGAGAATTATGAAAAAAACTAAGGGACCAGAACACCATTTAACTTTTACAAAAGAAACACCATGTGAAAGTAAATATCTGACACAGAGTTCTTCCTAATAGTGGTGCAACAGGTGCTGTTCATGCAGATCAAGTGGTGGATGTTTTGCATGAATTCCACAGTGAGAACAGTATCAAGGCTATACTTGTTGACAACACTAATACCAACACAGGTTGCTAAGGTGGAATGGTTGCAATTTTAGAAAAAAAACTTTAAAAATCTTCACACAATTGGTTGCTCTTTGCATCATAATGAACTACCTTTCAGAGCCCTTTTTAAAAACATAGATGGTTGCGCAAAGGGCCCTACAACATTCAGTGGCCCTCTGGGGAAATTATGCTCAAATGATTGCCATGATTTACCCCAAATATCATTTTCCACTATTAGCAATCCTCTAGAGTCAATTTTTAAAATTGATGAAATACATGATCTTAGTTCTGACCAAAGACTCCTTTATGAATACACAGTAGGTATTTCTAGAGGTAAGGTTGACTCTAGATATACCTCCTGGAAAATTGGTCCTTTAAACCAAGCAAGATGGTTAACTTTGGCCATCAGGCTCATGTGTTTATGGACTCGTGGTGCATACCAACAAAGGCACACGACAAAACTACACTATGTAGTAAATTTTATTGTAAATGTGTATGCCACTTCTTGGTTTGAAATTAAAAGAAATAGTAAATTCCACAATCAGCAAGTGCACATTTTTAATATGACCCAGAGGATTAAGGAGCAGCCTCAGGAAATCCAAGATATCACATTTAGAAATATACAAGGTAATACATTTTGTTTACTGCCTGAAAACTTTCTATATTCCATGGTTAAATCTGAAGAGATTGAAGTAAGAGAAGAAGCTTTAAAAAGAATTTTGGCCATTAGGTAAGTAATATTTATTCATATATTTCTGACTCAATTATTTATTCCAATTTATAGAATGATTTTTAAAGATTTTATCTAATTTCACCATAATTATTAAAGCAGTACAGATTGGAATTTTTTAATAATTCAATTAATTAATGTGTTCTTTCAGGAGTGAGGAGTCAACCAGAAAAAGATTAAAAAGAATACCACCTATTAATTTTAATGCCACACATTGGACACAATTAATAGATTTAAAATTATGCTGCATTTTTGGCATTCTCAGGGCGTGGAACGGGCAGTTAAGTTAATAACAGAAGCTTCACAAACTGTATATGGTTTTGAAGCAAGGCATCAACACATTACAGCCAAAGTTTTGAGTCAGAAATTGAGACCAGCATTTTTGTCTAAGGGGTCTTATATGGAGCAATTTGACTCAATATTAAGCTCCATTAAAATAGTGTTAGGTTTTTCCTTATTTCTTTGCTTGTTATATTTTCACTTATAACAGAAAAAAATCATTTTTTTAGGTATTCAAATATTACTGTTTAATTCATAACGTTAAAAGGTAGTTTACAAAAGCAGATACTGAAAATGAGGGGGGGGGGGCAAATTTTTAATTTGAAGATTTCTTTAATTAATATCATTTTTATAAAATAAAAGGACATTCGCTGATTTTAAATGCACAAATTATTTGGTTTTAACACCAGTATTCAAGCAAATCTTGCAAAAACGAGGAATTTTCAGTATATTCTTGTCTACGATCTTTGATACCAAACGCTCAAAAAACCGCTGAAGTTTTTGATCTAATTTTTTGCATGAGTATTTAATAGGTCTATATACAACTTTCGGTACGTGCCTTTTTTTAATATTTAAAAAAAAGTGTAAAATCGACCTACCCTAATACACATATATAAACATACTTTGATTTATGAAGACAGATACATTAAAAAGAATACAAATTGGTCCTATATATATATATATATATATATATATATATATATATATATATATATATATATATATATATATATATATATATATATATATAGTAAGCTATGAAAATATATTAATGGCAATTAAGCTACACAGAGGCTCAAATGTATTTAGTCTGAAGATTGCCCCCGGGAATGAAACGCGGGAGACACTGTGTAGCTTAATTGCCATAAATGCATTTTAGCCTGAAGATTCCCCAGGGGATGAAACGCGGGAACATCTATGTAGCTTAATTGACATGAATATATATTTCATAGCTTACTACCTAGCTTTACTTACGTATCGAGCACTGTTGAAGTAAATATTGAAAATTGACACATAAAAAATTATATCTCCTCATAAAATGTTATGTGGATATATGAAATACTAATCATATATATATATATATATATATATATATATATATATATATATATATATATATATATATATATGTGTGTGTGTGTGTGTGTGTTTGTGTGGGTTGTATGTATATCTGTGTGAAAGGTACTATAGTCTTTTCACACACGCATATGTACTCCCACATATTTATATTTTGTAAAGGCTTATCAAAATAAAATGCGTGAGAGTATTGCTTGCGCTTTGAAGAACTTGAAGTTCTCACATCTGTCGCAAAAGGTCATCAGTCGGTCAAGAGAGCCTCGCGTCAACGGTGACATCAACAAGAAAAACGAGGGAAACAATGAAGGAAAGGCACCAACTCTAACAGGATGACATCCATAATATAGCTAAGAAAGAACATAGCATTTTCACCCCAGTTCATGAAGAACAATTATGACACATTGCTTTTTTTTGCTAGATGCAAAGCGCAATATCTGTTTTGATACTACACTTCATCTTTTCTATCATCAGTCAGTGTAGGAGAAATAATTCAAGATTGATGCATTTTTTAAATTATATTTTTGTACTAATCTAGAGTGCCCATTTTTATTTTTGTACTAATCTAGAATGTCCATTTTCCCCACATTAAAAACTAAACTTGTGTCTAACTTTTTACTCACGGGGATGTAAGTCACTATGAACTGGTGACTCTGTCTTTTACGATTGTACTGGCCGATGCTCATATGAGCTCCTATTTCAACAAGAATAGATGAGGACTGACGCCTCGGTTGCAACTACTTCTTCTATCTCTCATCATGTTAACCTCAGAGTTGTATCCAAATCATGTCTGCCCCGATCGGCCGACGAGGTAAATCTCCTGTTGTTCAGGGAAGTTTTAAAGACATTCTTGTCTCTGTTACAGATTTTTTTAAAGCCGGTGTAAGGAACGTTTAAATAAGAAGCAACACCGAAAATATTCCGTCAAAAAAGAATCAGCCAGAATGTTTTACTTAAATAATCTCCTCGGCTAAGCATAGTTTACTGACAGGTAAAAAAAAATTGTTTACTGGTTTGTCACCGATTATCAAGGCTCGGGGGCGACTCGAGGATAAGGGTTACAGAGATCGTCAGTTGGACGATCGTTACGACAAGACAACCCGGGTACGATTGATTGAACGGGCAGATTACTTAAGAGGAATTAATGATCCTAGTGGGAGGTCCAACCAGAATTTGTTTACTTGAAGATGACCTTGCTGTAGTCGGTTATGAATCAGACTCGTCGTATCTTATTCAACAGATGGAATGTTCTAGGAAAGAAACTCTGTTCATGGAATGTTCTAGAAAAGAAACTCTGTTCATGGAAGTTCAGTTTTTCTTTTTACTGTGAGAATGAAGGGAAAGTTTTTTTTGTTGTGGTTGTAGCTAGACGAGTTCTTACGGGAGTGGGTCGGGATTGGAGCTCAGTCGAGCACCTACCATTAAAATAACGAAGCGCCGCCTATCACCCGGCGATAAAATATGCTTTAAGTAAAATCTAGATATAGTTTTCACTTGTAATTGTGTATCCGTGATGATTGACGCAGACATCGCTAAAGTAATCGAAATACCCATATAAAAAGTAAAGAGTTGTTTGACCTGATACAAAATTAACTTTTATGCATATCCGTCGACTGGCATCAAATAATATCAACTAGAAAATCGGTTCAAACTTGTTTCCTTTTTTATGAAAAACTTTATTTTTTGTGTGCTAAAAAGTTCTTTATGTATGTAATAAATTCTAAAACAGTTCAAATATGTTTGGGGCTATACAAACAATGATTAAAACATTGAATTAAATATATATATTTACCAATAAAATTACAATTTTCAACACATTGGGGATTTTGACCCCTAGATTAAATGTGGTTTCGTGGTGACTAATGATTCTAGCAAAGATTAGGATAGACAGAGGATGACCCACGACATTTCACTCCCCACACGTTTAATGGCCTTGTGCCTAATTTGTTTAAAATTAAAATTTTATTTTTACATTTATTACAAACTATGAAAATAAAAGTGTAATATCTGTTCTGATACTACACTTCATCTATTCTGTCCTAATTCAGAAAAGTTGAATGAGAATTTTTTCTAGACAGAGTCAATTTTTATTTTTGTCTAAATAAACAGTGCCCCTTTTGGGGAGCTTATTTTCCTAACATTAAAAACCGAACTTCTGTCAAACTTTGTCCATTCATCGGGGGAAACAAGTAAATAGAAATAGTAAATAAAAATTCTTGAAACAACGTACTTTTCATTTACTTCAACGCCGCGAAAACACAACTTAACTATTCATTTTAAATTCTGTTTTTTTTTTTAATTTTATTTATATTAAATGAAGTTCACTTTTCGTATCAAGCGAATGGCGTTCCATTCCTTTCTTTTTAAAATGCAATTTTTAAAGTTGTGTAATGTTTTCTTTTAAGATTCAAATTCAGGACTGACCGCCTGACCGTTTGACAAATCTCGCTTGCTACCTAATAGCAAGACGTCACTATTCAGTGCACCGACCTTAGTTTACGAAGGTCACGGCTAAGTTGACAATATAGTTAACATATGAGATATACAAACAAATATAGCATATCCATCATTCTGAAATAAAAACCGATGTATATATATATATATATATATATATATATATATATATATATATATATATTTCTCTACTTTTCCTATTATTTACTGCTTTTCCTTTACTAATACAAAATCTATGTATATCATATATATATTTCATATATATATATATATATATATATATATATTTATATATTTCATATATTTATATATTTCATATATTTATATATTTCATATATATATATATTTCATATATATATATATATATATATATATATATATATATATATAGTAAGCTATGAAAATATATTCATGGCAATTAAGCTACACCAAAGCTTCCGCATTCCATCCCCGGGATGAATGTTCAGGCTAAAATGAATGGAGCTTTACCCTGAAGATCTCCCCCCCCCCCCCGGATGAAACGCGGGAGCCTCTGTGTAGCTTAATTGCTATAAATATAGTTTTATAGCTTAGTACCTAGCTCTAATTACGTGTCGAACACTGTTGAAGTAAATACTTAAAATTGATACATTAAAAATGATATCTCCTTATAAAATTTAATGTAGATACATGAAATAGTAATTATATATATTACATATATATGTGTGTGCATATTTGATTACATTCTCTCTTTAGACATATTTAAATTTCCGATACACAGATTACAATATATATATATATATATATATATATTCACCCAAATTATAGATGTTCTCATCCTTTGTCATATTTCAACTTCACTCTTGAAAAAGCCAACGCAAGAGTTGGGCAAAACGTTGTAATGGATTATTGAGTTTCAACTCTTCCTTTTTTTCCATTTTTGCTCATACCGTCGGATTTATTTTATCCTTTACTTGTCTTATATATACATATATAAATAATTGTATGTACTTCCATCCCGTCACACAAAATTAAGCGAGTAAAACACGTGTCTTTTTCTAGTCCCCAGACGAATCCATTTAAAGTGGTGAGAGAAAGCGGGAAAGCAAATAGCAGGTCAGACAAACCCCTCTGACTTGATGAATTCGCTAAAAGTCTTTCACTCTATAATAAAAAGTTTACGGTCAGTGTTTTTTTTTAATTTAAGTCATCAGAAAAGATAAGTATTTGCATATAAAAAATAAAATTACTGATGTAATCTTATGATTGTATATTAATCTTTGAGTAACATATCTATATAAATAACAAGTACGAACACTAGCGACGCATATTTTTTCTGTCATTTTTTTACGGAGTTTGTACACTAATATATAAATAAATGCATAAATAAATAAATAAATTGCAAATTGAAAGATAGAATAATTAAGGGTGCTAGGAGAGTATCTATTTACTCCTCTCCAGGAGTTAGACACAAGGCCAGTTTTTATCTCACTCTCACAAGTAAGATATGACCCAAGGTCGGGTCGGGAAAGTGGGGTTTGAAAAGTCAGCGCCCGAGAGGTGAGCACTGTGGCCATTAAAGATTGCCTGGGCAGCCCCGTCGGCATTCCCCGGTAGGGGCGCCTCTGGCAGTAAGCAATAAACTTACTCCTCCCCAAAGAGGGGAGACGAAGCCTGGGAGGTTGGACCTCCTAGAACTGCACAGGACAGCCCCATAGACCGGCGGAATCAAGCCCCGAAGGCCAAGACAATACCAGTCTATGGGGTGTAGTATCAATCGGAACAGATACTACATTTCGGTTTGAATTCGGAACCCTCGTAACTCTTGCTTCCCTGATTTTGTCATTTAGTCCCCACATTCCATGAGCGATGTTTCTGGTAAAGGGGGAATAATTGCTGTTTTCTTGGTCAGAATCTATCCATGTAACACTTATTGTTTGCTAGTTTTTTTTTTTGACTTTGAAGTAGTATTTTTTAGCTCCTTACATTGAGTGGCTGTCTTAGTTTCTCCCTCTCTCTCTTTCTCTTTCTCTCTCTCTCTCTCTCTCTCTCTCTCCCTCTCTCTCTCTGCATGTTGCTGCATGCCTTGTTGAAAGCGATTTCCATTAAAAAAAATTCTTAAGCTGAACATTTTTCGTATAGTTTATTCTCGGTGTTGTATTGCCCCCATCCCTTGCCGATGTTTAGTCGATTTTCTATTCGATATTAATTCACTGTTTCAGACCACTAATGTATACCAGAAATTCTTTCATAACCGATATCAATTTTGTTATTCTTATTTATTTATTGTAATTATGTTCGTATGAAGTGACATGTGAGAGACAAAGCAGGAGCTATTAAATTCCTGTAATAAAGTATTATTTTTCACAAAGCTTGATTAATTATTTTTCAAAATAGGCGTTACGTTCTTCTAACACCTAACCCTAACTTAACGGCTTTCGGATTTAGGGTAAGTGGTAAATGTTTTAACTATCCTTAAACTCGAGAATGGTTAGAAAAGGGGAGAGTTTAAAGTTAAATTCATATACAAAACTGATCTCCATCTCTAAATTCTTAAATAATAACATTTGATGATTGCCTAAAAAAATATATGTTATGGAGGCCCCGGCCCATTTAACGGAGATGGTTACTCTATAAATGAACCAAAAACACGTTTCTCATTACGGTCTTATTTATTTTTAATGTAAATAAAATACAGTTATACCGTAGTAATGAGCAATACAAACACCAAAATTAACCGAAAGGAAATTGCTCAAATAACAAAAGTTCAAAAGTATCGAATTCATGAAAATTCATGAAAAAAGAAAGGATGGACCCAGAAAAACAAAAATGTATGACGGATTTTATTTTTGTATTGGTGGTCAGATGTAAAAGAGAAATAAAATTGAATTGAAGTCAGTTAAAGGAGTCACTTACAAAAGAATTTGGTTTGAGTCAAAACTTCTTAAGTTCTGGCTGAGATAGCGAATTCCGGTCATCAACGAAGCACCTGTTGTGCCTTTAAACGCGTAACCGCTGAGTAACGCTCACGTGACTAACGGTAATGTCTACGAGTGGTCTCATAATTCGCATCCGTTACGTTATTGAATTGTCTCATCCAAGACTAGACTCGTTTGAATATTCCGATCTTCGAGCTGGGATCAAATAGTAGTATGTGTTCTCTACTCGGTCAGGGAAGGAACATCGAGTTCGAATCTTTTTCATCCAGAGTGCACCTATTGGGAACGGGTTATCTTCCGCAGTAAAAAACGACATTGTGTTAAATTTCCCCTTCGTTGGGAGTCAAATAAATGGAGACTGGTTTGAATATCGCATGCTTTAGGAGAAAAGACAAAACCAAGGAGTACATGTAAGGAGATAATTCAAAAAGATTATATATATATATATATATATATATATATATATATATATATTTGAAGCTCCTCGTTAAAAAGTAGAGCACTGTAAATGGTAGTAATAACACAGCGTGACGTCACTTGCTTTATATGCATCATTCCTTCACTTATAGAAGTTGAATGCCTGTACGTTTCGCCGCCTCTAAAAGTGTTAAAATTATCATTGTTGGGGTTGAAAAATACTGGTAATCCAGGGGTTCGAAACGTGTGACCGGTGGTGAATAGTCGTACTTCTATGCTGATGAGTCTTGATTGAAAAAAGACGAAACGTATACGTCCATAGATAAATAAACAATAACAAATATATATATATATATATATATATATATATATATATACATGAGAGAAAGAGAGGGAGAGAGGGAGATAGTTATCCACGGAGACATGTTTTGCTGCTACTGCAGCTCATCGGCGTGACTGACTATGGCAGGATTCAAAACCTCGACCAAAGCTAAGCTAGCAAATACGTGATGTTTTAGTTATTTCTTGTTTTTGCTTTTTTTATTTACTATTTTTTATTCACAGCTGCAAGGTCGGATAGTGGGATTGAAAAGCCAGCGCCCAAGAGGATGAACGCTCTGGCCTACAAAAAATGCCTGGGCAGCCCCGTCGGCATTCACCTTAGGCGATTAGCAATAAACTAACTAACCCCTTCTCAAAGTGAGAAGGCAACGCCTGGGAGCGTGGACCTCCTTGAACTGCACAGAAAATAACCTCAGACCGGCAGAATCGGTCTACAGAGTGAGCATCCATTGAAACATATACTACACTCTTATCTTAGCTAAAACGCCAAGAGAGGAAGATCGTCACTGTCAACATAGAATATCATTGGCGATGTTCTCTGTTTCAATTAGTGATGTCACAAAATGATTGCGTCGTCCATTTAAGACGTCGTGAAGGATCACCTCTATGTCTTCAACTTTTTTAGTATTTGAAGTTATACATCTATGTCTCTATCCCTTTGTAATGTCATTAAGAGTGCACGGAAACAAACGAACAAAAATAAAATATAACAAACAACATATACATTGTCCTGTACCTCTACAAAGCCACCATCTTCCTATGTATAGAGTATTGTTGTCACATCTGGGCTGGTGCATCATCCACTAGTCTGTTCCTCCTAGACAAGGTCAAAAAAAGAGTCGCCAACTTAATAGATCCCTCACTATCCATCAAGCTACATCCTCTATCCCATCGTCGCAATGTTGCTTCCTTGTGCTTGTTTTGCAAATACATTAATGGATTGTGCTCCGATGAGCTGGCTACTCTGGTGGCCCTCGACAAAAATACACTAGACCAACTGGAAAATCAGCTATATCCAACCCACTCACTGTGGAGGTCCCCAGATGCCGGAGAGCCTTCTACTTCAATAGCTGTTTTTCTTCCTGCTACCGGCCTCTGGAACTTCCTCCCTGCCTCCTGTTTCCCCGAGAGTACTGACATGCAGAGGTTTAAAACTAATGTAAACAGACATCTCGCTGCACAGCTCCCAACTGAGGATGACACCTAAAACCTACACCCTAATTCTCTGTAGCCCCTTACGTCTACATTTGCGGCCTGCCTTGTTTCGGGTGAAATATGTAAAAAAAAATGCATCTGATTGGCGAATGTGCGTGTAATGCCATATGCGCAGAGACGAGTTGAAGCATTTTAATTTTAGGCAAATGGAACGGGTTATATAACGATTGAAACGGTGTATGCATTATTTTGGGACACGCTGTATATATATATATATATATATATATATATATATATATATATATATATATATATATATATATATATATATATATATTTTGTTGGTCAAAAAGTTCGTTCGTTTTTTTTTAATATCATTTTTTCCGGCCAGCTACAGGTCGTTTTATATTCCTATTTTTCAAATCCTGTACTTGCTGTAGTGAGTATGTTGACGTCCGTGTGCAATAAGCCTCCGAGGAGGAGAGTTCTTACAATTTTGCTCGTATTTCAGGCCTTGAAATGAAAAATAAAACAGAGTACTATCGACATCTGATTCTTTTTTTATGAAAATCGCTCCAGACAAGGCATGAGCCCACTTGATGTAAAGAGCTTAAAATTAAAAAAAAAGATACTACTTCAAGGTAAAAACTTTTCAACGATAAGTGTAAGCTGAGTAGATTATGACGCAGAAACAGCAATTATTCTCCCTTTGTCAGAAACATCGCCCATTGAATGTAAGGACTTAAGGAAAAAAATAAGAGAAGCGAGAGTTACGAGGCTTCTGAACGTAGACCCAAGGTCCACTTTTTACTCTTTCTTTTACTGCAGAAAAGGAAAAAAAGCTACAAAAACCTGCATAAAGATATGCCATTTGTATGAGGAGAACGCTGTTACGAACGGATAATACAGAAATAATTTGCTCAATTCCGAAAATGATTTTTGTTTAGTTTGAAGTTCTTTTTGCCATGGCCGGCCAAAGATGATCGACAGTGACCAAGTGAAAGCTGTAGTTGAACAAGATTGCCGTTTGACAACCATACAAATCGCAGCCATTTTCAAGATTTCCAAATCGAGCGTGGAAAAGGAATTGCATAAACTCGCTTGTGTTTCTAAACTTGATGTTTTGAAAAAACACGAACAAAGTTTTTGGCCAACCTAATATATATTAAAATCAACAAATAATGAATCCAAAGAAACTGAAATTTGAGGAATATTTATTCATTGATGTCTTATATCGATTGTTAAAATTTCATAAAAATCGGAGGTATCTGAATTTTCCCGAAGATCTCCAACCTTTATTTGCTGGATTTACATTAAATTAAATTAAACTAAGCCACCTTAAGCATATAAGCTGTGTTATAAAATGTATAATGATCTGTTAATTAGTTTATGATTAAATCTTCTATATATAAACATATACACATACGTAAATGTATATAGATAGCAATACACTAGTGTACACCTTACATAAAAATAAATGGTAAAAATTATGCTTCGCCAGTGTTTGCTGTAATATTCATATAAACTTATTAAATTACAGCAGCGATTTAATTTTTCATATATAAATTATAATATCTGATGAGCCCAAGAAAAACTGCACCAACCGTAGATTTGTTTTTATTTAGAATTGATTCTGAACTCGTTTCAGGATGCAGGGATTTGGCCGACTTGATATTTGCTTCTCCCCACTTGAAATGGTTTTGTTTGGGGGAGGGGTTAGAAAAACGCACGTGTTTTCTGACTTATTTTTGCGTTAACGGATGGGTTTATATTTATTTATATACAAAGAAATATACATTGGTCTTTAGTATAGAGTGGGGGATAACAATGGTATATAAGAATAAATGTGTCATATCTTAACACTTATTGCAGTTTCATTGCTTACCCCATCGTAGGAAATTTTTGAATACATTCCTTAACGTTTCCATACATTTGAATAAAAATTCATTCTAATGAAGAAAATCGACTTCTGAAAAAACTTCTAAAATAATATGATGTGACGCACAGAATGCTGTTATTCTCCGTTTCCTAACATGTGTCGTTTGTATGACAGACATATTGCTTACCTAAATATTTTTAAATCATATGCCACTTATTTTTTATTAAATTTTATTAATAAACGTATAAATTTAAAGATCAATATCCTTTTGGTCGGGATCAAAGTGTAGTATCTGTTCCGATGGGTACCGCACCCTATAGGCCGGTATCGTCTTGGCCTTCGGGTCTTGATTCTGCCGGTCTGTGGGTTTGTTCTGTGCAGTTCTAGGAGGTCAACCCCCCCAGGCTTTGCCTCCCCTTTTTGGGGTGGAGTAAGTTTATCGCTTACTGCCTGAGGCGCTCCTACCGGGGAATGCCGACGGGGCTGCCCAGGTATTTTTTGTAGGCCAGAATGCTAACCTTCTCGGGCGCTGGCTTTTCAAATCCCACTTTCCCGACTTTGTGTCACATGTTACCGCTGTGGGAGGTAGATAAATCACTATATATATATATATATATATATATATATATATATATATATATATATATATATATATATATATATATATTGTATTAGTTTCTGTAGATGTATATCCGTTAAAACGCCAGTGTTTATAAAAAGTGCTTAATAACAAGTAGAGATGTTCTTAAGTATAATTGTTTATTTCTACAAACATTGGTTACATATGTGCATACATGTTTTGGTTGTACTCTTCACAAAGAGTCAACCTTTTCAGACCAAAGAAGACAGAGAATATATATATATATATATATATATATATATATATATATATATATAGTCATCCACATACATACTGTTTCGCTGTTTCACAGCTCATCAGTGCGGCTAGACCAGTTAGTGCCTCAAGCCGGGATTTAAACTCGACCGTCGAGCTACGCTATCATGCGACACTGACTGAATGTAAGATATATCTCAATGTAAACATTGCAATTGCCGTGGCTCGAATTAGTTTTACCTAATGAGCTATGCCTTAAAGCTAATGGCAGTTGACGATATCCTTACAAATTAAGCTCTACCCCGGGAGGTTGTGTTTGTGTGTTTGTGTGTGTGTGTGTGTGTGTTTGCATGTGTGTGTTTGCATGTGTGTGTGTCAGCTAATATGGAAAATAAATCAATAAAGTGCTCTATCGTAGAGGAGTGAGAGCTAATAAAATTTATTTGAAAACTATATGTTACATATTTCAGAAAACGTACCGCGGTTTCATCCTGTTTACGACGTATTAACCCCAGCCCGCCCCTTTGTATTTTCACTTTCCAGGACACGGTTATCTGCTACGATCTACCCCACCTTAAATTAAATAAAAATAAAAATACCAAACTTCAAGAGAATAAATAAATTAAACACTTATTGGGGTCAAATAAAAACTATAAATAATAAATAAAATAAAACTCACTCAATTCCTAATCATTTTTTTCCAGAGAGATTTTCCAGGAATGCACCGTTTTTTTTTATTGATGTAACGCCATTTCTCATCGTGGTTTCACTTCATTCAGACCGCCGACGATTCCACTGGGCTTTTTAAAAAAATGTACTAAGTCAGCCAATCTGCATTAAACCGCTCTACGTTTTCTGAAAAATGTAACATAGTTTTCAAATATATATATATATATATATATATATATATATATATATATATATATATATATACTAGCAAATATATAACCCCTCCGGTCGCATAATTTTGCTAGCCTGGGAGGATGATATATAATGAACGAACATATTGAACCCTTACCCCCAAAGGATGATGTAATGACTAAGAGCATAGTATCATGACGCCCCCGCCCAAATAAAGGAGGATTCATGCCTGGAAGAATGATATTATGACGACAGAACACATAGTTAACTATTCCTCCCCCAACAAAGATAATGATGGAATGATGGTATCATGAGATACGAACATATACTATACTGCCTCCGATAAAATGAGGCAATTCCTGGTAGAATCACTCCCTAAAAAGAGATGGGCATGCCTTTGAGTATGGCATCATGAAAACAGAACAGATACTATACTACCCCTCCTAAAAAAAGAGAAGCTACTCCGTAGGAAGATGGTCTCATGATACAAGAATAGATATTACATCAACCGCTCCCCAAAAGAGAATGTAATACTTGGTAGGATTACCCCACCTCTTCAGAAGAAAGGAGGTATTTCTTGTGGATACGGTATTACGACAACATAACCGAAACTATACTACCCACCCCAATTAAAAGATAATACAATAATAGATTACATTTTTGTTCATTTATTTATAAATGCCTAGCCATAAAAATATTATTTTTTTGATTACTTGGCTTTTTGGCTAAGATCAAAGTTTTGTATCTGTTCTCAATATCTGTTCTAAGAATCACAGCCATCTCACAAGTTTTACTATCGACGATAGTATTGCGTATATATAAGAAAATTTGGCAATGCAAAATTACAACTGTATATTACAGAATATTCATGTATTAGAAGCTGTTTATATTATACGCGTACATATGCAGATTAAGATTGCAATTATTTAAGGATATTTGCCGTTTCCTATATAAACGGTATTTCAAAATTCTCTATTGTACCATAGAATTAAATAAGCACAACCTATTTGATGCTTATAGTACGTATAGCTGGAAACGTCTTTTCCATTTATTAATTTATATATATATATATATATATATATATATATATATATATATATATATATATATATATATATATATATATATATATATATATAAATATATATATATATATATAAATATATATATATATATATAAATATATATATATAAATATTTATATATATATATAAATATATATATATAAATATTTATATATATATATAAATATATATATATATATAAATGTATATATATATAAAGATATATATATATAAATATATATATATATATAAATATATATATATATAAATATATATATATATTAATATATATATATATATAAATATATATATATATATAAATATATATATATATAAATATATATATATATAAATATATATATATATATAAATATATATATATATATAAATATATATATATAAATATATATATATATATAAATATATATATATAAATATATATATATAAATATATATATATATATATAAATATATATATATAAATATATATATGAATATATATATATATATATATAAATATATATATATATATATAAATATATATATATATATAAATATATATATATATATAAATATATATATATATAAATATATGTATATATAAATATATATATATAAATATATATATATATATATATATATATATATATATATATATATATATAGTTACAGGAGAGTGAAAATAACCAAATATATTGTTACGGACTGAACATATTTATGTTCATATTTTCATATGTAAAACCAAACAAAAGTTAGTCATTTCATATCGAATTTTTCCAAAAAAATATGTACTTCTCATCAGAAGGTTAAGCTATTATTGTGTGATAGTGATCTACCCTATTTCGTGACTATACGCACACTTCTAGACATTTTGTATAGAGGAGCCTACGACGAAGAACGAGCACTCTTTTGTAACATACTATTCTGTAATTCTGTAGATGCACACTCTTGTAAATATACAACCACGCTGTCTTTTTTTTATTATCAGACTCTAAAGGTCACAACACTGGCGACGAAGATGAGATTATGTTGTGACCTTGTAGGGCCGATAATAAATAAGACAACACGGTGATATATTTACAAGAGTGTGTATTAACAGAAGTGCATACTAGTATATTACAGAAAGACTGCTCGGTCAACGTCGTGAGCTTCTCTATACATAATATATAGAAAAGTCCATATAGTCCCGAAATAGGCTAGCTCATCATCACACAATAAGAGTGTAACCTACTGATGAGAAGTAAATATTACGATAGAAATATCAGCTTCAAATGTAAGGGAAGCTGGAATAAAATTATGACATTCAATACTTACATAACACAGGTATTAAAATAAGCTCAATAATTTAACCTCAGAGTATCCGAACGAAATATATATTTCGTAATTGCCTTGTCCCAACTTACTCTACTATAGAAAGAGTCTTGGAATTTTATTTTACCATTTAAACTACATATTAAAAACTACTGTTATCCCTAGTTCTTTGTTGGAAAATTCCCTTGCTGGTAAGTCAATATATCTCTTGTAATTACCGTATTAGTACGCTCCCAATAGTTTACGCTAGTCTAAATATTTTTGTAAAGATAATAAGTTGTTCACCATGAAAAAATGTTTCGGGGATTTAAAAACCAATCAGTAGTTTTATTTATCATGGCTCCCCAACAGTGTTGATCAGATATCAGCTCCCTTATAAACAAAAACGTTCCGGGTATCATATCTTGTTTTTTGTTCTAGATTAATGTTTCCCTAACCTATTTTGTTATTAAAAATATTTTTTTTACTCGTGCTTGTCTTTGCTCAAGAAAAATGTAGCAATTATTTACAAACTTACTATATTTTAAAGTTTGGATGAATCCATTATACTACTTATCACCCCCTCTTTGGTTATTTTTATTTTTTATACATTGTAACTATTATTTATTTTATTTTATATTCATATTTATTTTATATAAATATATATGAACAGTTTAAGTTACCGACCTAAAAGACGCACCTGTGACCTGTTGATACACAACTACTACAAATATTTGAAAATTCATAAACTTTGACATTTTTCTTATACAACACTAATGAATAAGTTTCTTTATACTTATGAATAATAGAAAATGAAAGAGGTGTATTATTTTACCATCTAATCGTCATACGTATTTGTACTGTGCATAGACAATATTTAAATTAGATAGCTACGCTGAAAAAAGAAAGTAACATTTTCCTAAAGGCCCACAGAGACATTAACAAATATTAGTGTTTACTTTACTCAACATAAATTGAGAGGTTTCGAGAGAAATACATAGATAGCGTAGTAAGAGATGAGTGACTTATTCAGTTAATTGCAGAACTCGGCAAATTAGAACAATTAACATAGGATTGTTATCACACATGATTCCATCCCAGAAGTACAGTCTATTTTAGCATGTATTTTGTGTGATTCAAGTATACAGGAGAACATACTTAGAAAGACAAACATTTATTGACTAAGCTTTAGTATTTTTTTTGTTTTATTCTACTTCATTCGGAGTTCTCATAAATCAAGGAGCCCCTGCTTGGGCTAATACTTGAGTTCTATATGAGATATATACATATTTAAATCAATATCTCATCTATCTCTCAAAACTTGAGTTTCTAAAGAAATGAAGAACATTAATTTTCTTCTCCTCAATTGACCAGTTAAGTATGTTATAGTATATCTTTCTTTTGGTCTCATGGTCTTACCGAATTCCAATACAATATTTTTTTGGGGTCTAGTGAAGTATCTGGCTAAGTTATGTTACGTGAGATAACATCGCAAGAAGAAGGTGCACTATTCCTCGTATGAGCCAATGCATAGCCGTGTCGAGGGGATCTTATTTGAGCTTCGAATACTATGTTATTTTGAATATTTGGTCAGGGTTTACTTGTAGGATGAAGTATCCTCGTGTCAGGTTGTCCTAAAAAGACATTGTACAGAGATACCAAAGACACTCGAGGATGGTGTCTAATAGTAAATTCAAACTCTCCTGTAGGTAATTCAAAAATATAAGATAGCTATGTGTGTGATATCGTCATGAAAGGGTTTATAAATTGTCGTTATTTGTCGTTATGAAAGCTATGCGACTGTGCTCCAATCTTTAGTTGTTTTCTTTAAAACATTCACAGCAAGAACTCGTCTATCTCCTTCTACGTCAGGCTCCTTCTCAGCCTTTTGGCTAAGAAGAAAGTGTAGTATCTGTTCTGATGGATACTGCACCCCACAGACTGGTATTGTCTTGGTCTTCGGGGCTTGATTTACGTCGGTCTATGGGTCTGTCCTGTGCAGTTCTAGGAGGTTCACCCTCCCAGACTTTGCTGGTCCTCTTTGGGGAGAAGTAAGTTTATTGCTTACTGCCTGAGGCGCCCCTACCAGGGAATGCCGACGGGGCTGCCCAGGCAATTTTTAATGGTCAGAGTGCTCATCTTCTCGGGCGCTGGCTTTTAAAATCCTACTTTCCGACCTTGTGTCACATATTCCTATTGTGGGTAGGAGTTGGATATCTCCTTCTACTTCAGATAATCTTTCTTTATTTAGTTATTTCTGTACCTAATGCCGAACGGAATTTCTTTCCCAGAACTTCCATCTGTGAAGCATATCATCACAAGACTGTTTCCCTGCATACTACAATAAGGTCGTATTCAACTCGAATGTTGCTAAATAATTGTCGAGCCGTTCTATTAAATAATCAATGTTTGCTCTACCCACCTATCTTTTTCAATCATCTCATGGTATTGTGCATCATCCACCTGACAGTCTCATTAACCTTTGTTATCTGGGAGCCTTTGACCTTGGTATGTGGTGAGCCATTAGTATAAAAAAAACCTATCTTGTTTGAAGGGAAGTTAATGGCTACTCAGTGAAGCGTATCTAATCGCTGATTGGGAGCAGAGTGTGGGAAGATGAAGATAAGTGCGAAGCTTTGATAAAGCGGAAAGTGATATGTCTTCTAAGTGTTGGGTCAATGATAGAAAACACACACATGTACGCCAGTTACATGAAAAACGTGTTGTCGCTTTGTTAGGGGGCTCCTAATATTAACATGACTTCGCTTGTTAGCCGACCTCTCACTGACTCTCCCACCCTTTGCCAACTATCAAAGCAGTTCTGGTGGGAGTGTTTCTTATTGTTTGTACTCGTTTATTAATCCCCAATAGGATTGACATGTCAGAGCCGACACAAGTGTACGAGTATTCTTTCCCATTTGTTCTTTTCCCCGACACTTCCTAGATGATGAACCTATGTATGCTCCGTTTGAGTCTTTTTTTTTTATTGAAAGTTGATTATCATAGTTGAATAAATAGTTTAAGTATGTTTGACTATTGGCTTTGTCTCGTGTGGAGTAAAAAGGCACAGTCACACCCTGGCAGATTGATGTCTTTATTAATTATTTGTTCGATGATTTCCGAGGTTTTAACGCAGGTTTTCCACCGGAAAATACAAATGAGCTTCTAATTTCCTTGGGTTATCACATGTAAACACTCTACACGAATAATGTACAGTAAAAAATATTGCCAAAAAGCCATATAAATAAGCAGAAAATATTTGCTGTTTTTGTGTGTAGTCTTTTTAATTAAAAACACATTGAGGGCATTATGAAATAAAATAACATCATTTGTCGGCCTTTTCACATTGAACAAAGTGTAGTATCTGTTCTGATGCTGCATTTAGTCTATTCTGGTATCGGTCAGTGAAGTAAAAATTAATCTAGATTTTTTATTTTTATTTATTTGTATTTTAGTCTCGAAAAAGGGTAGCTAATCATCACAGAATCCTAGTTTAACCTACTGATGAGAAGTAAATATACCGATAGAAAAAAACAGCTTCAAATGTAAGGGAAGCTGGAATAAGATTATGATATTCAATACTCAAAATGTGAAGGAAAAAGGGGTACTCTAGATAGAGTACCCCTTTTTTCCTCCACATTAAAAACTGACCTTGTGTCTTACTCTGCCATCGTGAGCATGCAAGTAAATAGGAACATCATTTTTTCGAGTGTCTTTTAATATTTGTGTTGGCTATTTACCTACAGAATGATGCAACTTTGAATTGTTTTTATAGGTTTGCTTTGAAAAAAAAATGAAAAAATATAGTGAAGAGAACAGATTTAAAATTTACGGGTCTTTTTTTTTTTTTTTTTTTTTTTTTTTTTTTTCTGGTTTTATCTTGATGGGAAGCAAAAATTCACCGAAGAAGATATTTTAAACTATCTTGAATTTTTAATGAAAAAAATGTGTTTTGAAAAGAGGCAGAAACAATAAAGATTAATAGCAAATTCGGAAATTTATTAAATTATTATTATTCTTTGAGCTCTAGTAATCTACTTGCATACATATATATATGTATAGGAGGAGGGGGAGAAAAAAGGACTAAACGTATATATATATATATATATATATATATATATATATATATGATTTAAAAATTTTTTTTAATGGATTCGTCTACACACTTTAAAATGCAGCAACACTATTGTAAGTAACGGATCAATTTTATTAGACAGACGAACAACACAGGTAAGGAGGACTTTTTTTAATATCTAACTAATATAAGTTAGCAAAACATTTAAACGGAACAACACTTAGGTTTAGTATACGGAACGTTTATGTTTTTTTCTTTTAAGGGAAGTGGGGTCTGATCAACTCTGCTGGGAAGCCATGAAATTAAATATTGTCTTGTTTTTAAATTCCCGAAACAGTTTTTCATGCTAAACAACTGATGATCCCTTAAATAATGTTAGAAGC
>OY744534.1:54151261-54163761 GCA_963556195.1 Sepiola atlantica | reverse complement strand
AAATCTGAAAATAAAGCAAAGGAAGAAAGAAGAAAGAAAAGAAGGACACGAAATTATGTATATTTACTATAGGAAAAGAATGAAAGATAATAGAAATGAATGTTAGGATAAAATGAGGAATTAAATGAGAGAAAACACAATATGTAAACTTAGAAGAGAAATAAAGAGAAAGAAATAAAAAAATAAAATAAAATGTGTATGTTTACAGTAGATAATAGATAAATAAATAGAGAAAAATGAACGAAAGGAAGAAATTAACGATAAAAAAACAGAAATAATGCCAGGCTAAATGGGCGAAGAATAAATGAAAGCTAAGATAGAAAAGAATATACAGGGTGAGCCAAAAGTAGGTGGACAGTAAAAAACATTTTTTTGTCGAAGCGTAAGAGGCAGACTTCAAAGCTGTATAAATCAAGAAAGAAAACAGTTTGAACACTTATGTTGATAAATAACATTTAATTTTCATTAATATAATTGTGTTATTACATGTAATTGTACGTATAAGTGATTTCTAAATAAATGTTTTTTACTGTCCACCTACTTTTGGCTCACCCTGTGTGTACATTTGCGACGAATGAAAGAAAAACGAAGAAGATGGTTTGTAAAAAATTGGGTAATAGAGAAATAAAAACAAAACTGCGACTAAATTAGAAAAACAGAATTATATTAAAATTAATAAAAAAGAGTGAGAAGCGAAAATTTTTGATCAAAGAAACTTCTTTTAAATATTCTGTTTATTAAAAAATATACAAAATTGAGATGAAATAGATCGAGATCACGCAGGGAGTTGAAATATAATACGAGAGAATCCTCATATCATATGTCTGTATATATACTTGTCCCCATTTACGTGTGCTGCACCAGCCGACAGAATGATCGGTCTGACAACTAAAAAAATGACACAGAAAAAATACTGCTATAGCAAAGAAGGAATGAGAAAATCGCATGAACAGTGTACATAATAAAGTTCGTTTTATTGCACCGATAAGATACAAGAATAACAGGAAAGACTAGAAACGTATGATGACGTAATTGGTAACTGGATAGCAAGAAAGGGAGCATGACGTCACACGGCGATTGATGTGGGCGTCCCTGAAGTGCCTCAGGTAGACGCGGTCCGTGTAGACATCGCCAACGGCTGGATTGGCAGGAGGACGTAACCGGGAGCTTGAATGACATAAGGGCGTCACCTGGAGCTGAAAAGGCAGGAGGGCGTCATTAAGTGCAGGAAGAGCAAGGCAAATTGCCAGGTTCAGAAGAGCAAGAGAGGTATAACGTCGCCAGGTGCAGGAGGGTCAGGATGACATCGCAAAGAGCAGAAGAGGCAGCTGGATGTCGTCAGGAGCAGGAGAACGTTGCCATGTGCAGGAGATGCACGAGGACAAAACCGGGTGCAAAAGAGGCAGGAAGACGTCGCAAGGCACAGCAGAAGTAAGAGGACGTCACCAGGTGCAAACAGTCAGGAGGATTTCGCCGGGTGCAGGATGATATTGCCAAGTGCCGGAGAAGATGGCCGGATCGGGGAACATTTCGGAAAGCAGGCAGCACAAAGATTTTCAATGAATGACCGAAGATACAACGTATGTAGTTTGTAAAAATAATGTTCCTGAAAAGAGCAGTTAAGTGTATTTTTGCAATTTATTAAAAGTTGGTTTTAAAAGGGCTGCTCGATTGTTGCTTCTGCTATTCCTTCTGATAGGCTCGACAACTGGTAACAGTCGAATACTAGGAAAGGGGAGGGGCCTCCTGACATTTCCCTCAAGCTGAACGCCCAGATTAACAGAAAAATCGGCTGTCAATATAATTTTGTGACGCCGCACAACAGATGGCGACTTTGTCAGATAGTAAATATCACAATAGTAAACTCATGGCTCACAGAAATAAGGTCTACTTTCGCTTAACTATTAGCCGGCTGTATTATTTTTTTAAGATGAGTTATGATGTTTTGGAATAAATACATAAAATATATTACCAAACTTGTTGCAAAGAGAGGGGGCTCCCCTTACCGGGCAAGTCTCTCACTGTCTATCTTGTTCCAGCCCCTATCCCATCGCTACAATGTTACATCCCTGATCTTGTTTTACAAGTACTTCAACCAGATATGCTCAGACGAAATTTCACGTAAATACCCCCGACCAACCCGACAGGCAGCAAAATCCCACCCCTTCAATGTAGAGATTTCCAGATGCCGGAAGGCGTTCTGCTTTATAGCTTCTTTCCTCGAACCGTTTACATTTGGAATTCCCTCCCTGCTTCACCAACTGTGCTAACATGTAAAAATGTAAATGTGGTCTGAACAAGCTTCTCGCTGCACAGCTCCCCACTTAATATGCCCCTATGAATCTGGCCCCTAATTTTCAGTAGTTCCCCACAGTGGCAATGTGCCCTGCTTTGGGTGAATTAAAAATTTAAAAAAAATATGCACAACGCTTGAACTTGTTTTGAAGCGGTGGGTGTAACAAAAGTCCCGCTTTCAAGGGGTAATTGATCATATAAATTAATAAAAAGAACATAGTGATCAAGAGTTACTTAACAAAGAATGTGCTAAAGGTTTATACGAAAAGACTGTTGATATGAGGAGTGTGAGTGTCTATTCAATGTAGTCGAAATCAGTAGTGCAAGTGAGTCTACACTGTTGAAAGTGTTTAGTGCAAGTTACCCCTTCACTGTTCATTAAATCCGTTATGCAAGTGTGTCTTTGCCGTGGGTTAAGTCAGTACTGCAAGTGAGTCTGCACTGTTAAAAGGGATTATTGCAAGTGAGTATGCACTGTTGTTGGTAGGTTGATAAGTTCAATTGTTGGGACCGATTGTGCAAGATAGTCGAGGTCAGATGTGCAAGTGTGTATCCAGGGTTGTTAGAGCGCGATTTCTGCAAGTGGTTTTGCAGATTTGTAAAGATAAGTACAAGTTGGGTTGCACTGTTGTCGGGCCACGTCGTTCGAGTTTTGGTGTCCTCTTGTCGCAGAGTGAATTAACGAACGTTCAGTCGTTTGGTAATTTACTATTGAATATGCGGCTATACTCATTTGAAACTGGTGCGACATTTTTCAGTGTGTTGTCGATGACTACTTCGTTAGCAGATTATACGGATATTTCTCATACGGGATGACTGTCCCGGAAAGTTTCGTAATTGCGTCGTTTGCTGGATAAAGTCAAGCGTCTATTAAAAGTGATGTTAGTGTTTGTGTCGCCTGACTGTTTAACATACACATTTTTTTTTTAGTAGATGGCCTGAGATTTGTTTGCCTGTTGAGGAAACTGTTTACCTAATTGTATGGTGGTAAATTAACCAGGGTAGAAGATACATTGACCGGTGGTTTGTCTAGGCGTTCTGCCATTTATTTGCCGGTCGTTGCTTGTATCAGATTACGTTGGGATGACAATCTATTGCAGCGACCAATTCTGTTGATCGCTGTTACGACTAAGAAATAGACACACACAAAAATACGGCAATGGCAAGGAAAGAATGGCAAACATAAACGAACAGTGTAAAAAATAAAGGTCGTTTTATTGGATGGATAAGGGAGAGGCATAACAGGACAGACTGTAAATGAAAGATGCCATTGGTTACTGAACAGCAGGAAAAGGGGGATGACGTCTAACCGAGAGAGAGAGAGAGAGAGAGAGAGAGAGAGAGAGAGAGAGAGAGAGAGAGAGAGAGAGAGAGAGATGGGAATGTCACTGAGGTATAGAGATATATCTTAGGTAGGCCCAGTCCGCGTAGACGTCGTCAATGATGGAATCGTCCGGAAGACTTGGTGTCACTCAGACTCCAAAATACGTCTCCGGTTATTATCATTGAAAAATCATAGATTATTTTCTGTGTGCGAACTCCTAGTGAGTAACAATAACATACAAAATAATACTAATAATAATAATAATAATAATAATAATAATAATAATAATAATAATAATAATAATAATAATAATAATAATAATAATAATAACAATAATAATAAACAAAAACAAGAGAACTTGCTTAATCATTGATATAGCCTACCCCTTCGATACGAGAGTGCAGGAGAAAGAACACAAAAACATAAATAAATATCAGAATCTAAAATAGGAATTAGTTAAACTATGGAAATGCAAAGAAGTCAAGGTGACTCCCGTTGTAATTGGAACAATTGGAACCATAACGAAAAACCACCATAAATGGCTTAAACAGATTGACGAGACTATTGTTTTCTTCCAATTCTGCAAAAGGCTTGCCTTTTAGAAACGGCGAAAGTGTTAAGGTACAGCTTGAATGTCTAAAGTCAAGGGAATTGACTTGATGTTCAAAAAAGAAAAATCCAACTAGAACCATCCAAAAGTTGAGACTACTCTGAAATAATAATAATAATAATAATAATAATAATAATAATAATAATAATAATAATAATAATAATAATAATAATAATAATAATAATAACAATAATAATAATAATAATAATAGACATTAAAAAAAAAGTTTTTAAAAAATCGTGCCGGCCTCAGCTGACACCAGACACAATATTTGTAAAGGGTCGAGGAGGATGAGAGGACCGAGGAGGGACAGCACAAACCAGACATCCACTGGAAGAGTGCGGAGAATGCTGAGACATTGGGGAGGCTTATTGGCATCCAACTCCCAGAGAAGAACAATGGTGTGTACTAGTAATGGTAAGATGCTGTTGCGATACCGCAAGGTTATTTGCCGTTGTTATCGAAAAGAGGTGAAAGATACTGGAAATCTGGCGAGGCTTGTTGTCACCTAGACTCCACGAAATACCACTGGTTGTTGTCGGTAAGCAATCACTGATGATGATCTGTGTGAGAACTTCTAGTGAATAGAAATAATACTAATACTTTCCAGAGAACTGGAATGAATATGGAGTATTAAGAAACTCAGTAGAATACCAATAATCGTAGGAGCACTAGGAACAGCCTTCAATAAAACTGGAGAAAAGACTGGGAGAAATTTGAATCTATGGGATAACTGAGACATTACAAAGAACGACGATGACCCCCTCGAATACGGAAACCTACCCGCATAAGCTACAAATGGGAACCAGTCACATGAAAATACAAGAAGAAATATCATAACCTCCCCCCCCCCCAATAAAAATGGTGCCGGGCTAGGCTAACACCACACAATATATTTGTAAAGGGTCAAGGAGGACGAGAAAACCGAAGACGAGCAGCAAAACCAGACCTCCGCTGGAAGAGTGCAGAAAGTGCTGGGATCTTGGTGGGGCTTATTGCCACCCAAATCCCCGAGAAGACCAATGGTCTTTACCAGCGAGAAATCAATGGTAAGCGGCTGTTGCGATACCGTAAGGTCATTTGCGATGGTAATCGAAAAGACGTGAAGCGTACTGGAAATCTGGGGATGCTTATTGTCACTCAGACTCCAGGGAGAACAAACTGTTTGTTGTCGGTGAGCAATCACTGACGATGACCTGTGTGATAACTCCAAGTGAGTTCAAATACTACTACTACTACTACTACTACTACTACTACTACTACTACTACTACTACTAATAATAATAATAATAATAATAATAATATAAAATTAAAGTGACATCTAAAAAAAGCCGAAACATTTTTTTCCTAATTGTCACTAATTTTATTTTCTGAGATCCTATCTTTATTCGAATTGCTTTTTACTAAAATTATCATAAACATAACTATTTGTGTTTGAACTTGATGTCGCGGCGTCCTAAGTGTGTGGACAGACGTTAACTAAAAATCGAGCCAGTTCAGCCGGGGATATTATCTGTTCCGATGGATACTACACCCCATAGACCGGTATTGTCTTGGCCTTCGGGTTGTGATTTCCGCCGGTCTATTGGTTGGTCTGTCCTGTGCAGTTCTAGGAGGTGCAACCCCCCAGGCTTTGCATTCTCACCCTTTGAGAAGGGGTTAGTTTATTGCTCATCGCCTGAGGCACCTCAACCGGGGAATGCCGACGGGGCTGCCCAAGCAATTTTTAATGGCCAGAGTGCTATAATTCTCGGACACTGGTTTTTCAAATCCCGCTTTCGCGACCTTGTGTCACATCTTACCTTGTAGGAGGAAGATAAATAAAATCGAGCCAGGTTTGTTGAATCTGGTTTAGGTTTCGCTGGCGCAATATGTGTGCTGATTCTTTTTTTTTTAAATCTCCGATAGCTACGTGGCATCTTTACGTCTGCTGACTCGTCGAATATCGGGATTCAAACGACAGACTCCATAGAGTTTTTCTAGTCTGAATCTCAAAGACCAAAAGGCACCGTCCTCAGCAGACCCCATTTTGCACATACCTCGTCACACCGGGCGGCCGCATAGTCGATACTTCAGAGGATCAGATCAAGGTGCGCCCCCTTCGTTCGTTTCGAGAGGGGCAGATTTCTTTATCTAAGAACCTTCCAATCCAAGAGAACCGTATCAAGTTTTCCTTTTAAGTTCCAGTCAACATTTGTATCGAGTTTATGATATCTTGAGCTGCGACGAATAACCCATTGTTCAAATGGTTTTCTTCCACATACGCCCCACTTTAACATAAAGACTAATAGATCTACTTCTATCCCGTCACGGAAAAGTAAGCGAGTAAATCACGTGCCCTTTTTGCTAGCTCAGGACAAAACCATTTCAAGGAAAAACGACAAAGAAGTAACGGCAAGTCAGACAACCTAAAACATACTCCCCTGCCTGAAACAAGGTCGAAAAATCCACCATTCTATAATTAAATGTCAACTGTGTTTTTTTAGGTCATCAGAAACGATAATAACAAGTTATATATTAAAAAGTGAATTCTATGATTGGACATGAATATTTTAGTAATATATCTGGAAAAATAGCGGGTGCGAACACTCGCAAATCTTTTTAGACAAAGGCTGTACACTAGTATATATATATATATATATATATATATATATATATATATATATATATATATATATATATATATATATATATATATGATCAGGGTTCGCGTCCGCCGACCGTTGAGAATAAGCTTCCTGCACTGAAGATTGCGTTAGCATCAACCATCGATGTGTGTAGGTATTAAAATAATTAATATTTATTTATAAATATTATTATTAGCTCTCTTAACCAAAGGCCGGGCACTCTGAGTGACTTTAATAACAAGCAGTATTAATAGATGCATGCACGATCCGAATACGTTCGTTGATCACTCTAACTGCTTGTGTAAATTTAGCCGCCGATTCGCTATTTGCAAAGTTAAATTCCTCCCTAATTATTACCTAATTGTCTATGGCCGAGGGGTTAAGACTCTTGACTACATTATTATACTTCATTTATTATTATTTTCATTATTTCACCTCAATTATTAGGGGTATCTATTATTATTATTATTATTATTATTATTATTATTATTATTATTATTATTATTATTATTACTACTATTCCTGTTACATTTAACGAATATACTTATTTATTCAAATTAACTCCAGACAAATTATAAAGACAATATAAACCCAAAATCGCGACACATTTTATCACCGCCCCAGTTTGCACGCACGCATACTACAGTTCACTTGGAAAAATACATTTATAAACTCGACGGTTTTTTGACACCTAATTCGTGCATGTCTACCACCCCCTCCTTCCCTCCCGATCTAAATCAACAGACGCCCTCTCTCTCTCCCCTTCTTTTTCTTTTTCTTTTTTCCTCTATGTGTCTCTCCCCTCATCATTATTTGTTCCTCTTTCCACCCTATATTTTTATTTTTTTATTTATTTATTTATTTATTTATTTATTTATTTATTTGCCCTGTCTGTTTCAGATTCTAGATCTTAGATTTTTAGATTTTTTAATTTTTAATTTTTAATTTTAATTTTTTAACGGCTTTAATTTTTGAAATGCTAAATTTCTTTCCTTCTTCTTCTCTTTATCTACCCCTATACTTCATTCTCTCCAAATATGATCTGAGGTTAAGATCGGATTCTAACTCTGCCTGATGAGATCTCAGTTTATAGTAACTGTTGATCGATAACATCGACATGCCAGTGTCGCAGATTTTGTACATGTCTGTGTAAATAAAATTATCATATATATATATATATATATATATATATATATATATATATATATATATATATATATATATAGCACAATCACGTTGACACACCGGTTCCCGTTAGATCACCGAAGTTAAGCGGCGTCGAGCTAGTACTAAATGGGTGACCATTTGGGAATACCAGGTGCTGTATGGGTTCTCTGCTTATCTCGGCATTGTTTCCAGTCGTCTTGTATTACTACTTGTCATTGGAATCATGCAATGCCGACTCAGGAGAGCGGTTGTTGTGGATTGCGCACCCCTTGCAATTACAAATTCACGCGCGGGCAGCCCCTGATGGGGCACTCATACGTCGAAATCGACGGGAGAGTCCATCATCATATATATCATTACATATAGTATACAACTTCTGTTTACATACTTTCGTTCTGATTCTTACTATTCTTTTAATATATGTTATTGTTTCAGGCGGGAACAGGCCGATGTATCTGTCATAGTCGCTTTTTACCAGAGTACTTTCTGATTCGTCAAAAACAAATATTATTAATAAAAACAAACTTCCTATTGACCCAAATAAAAAAAAACATAAACTGATTATTTTCTATAATAATTTCAATAACATAATTATTACTATTAACTCTTCCCTATTGATTAGTGTTTTCGATAGGTGAAACCTAGTTTATGAATTTAAATGTCTATTGGAAGAATGTGTCTCTGACAGTTAAGGAAAAAACCATGTACATAGGATTTACCAGCACAACTTTGTTGAAGAGGTTTACTATGCACCTATCTTAAACCAATGTTATTGCACAACATCTAACAAACAAACATTCTTGCTCCCGCTCTCAATTTCGAACACTTTTAGTAGATAGCACCTATATTAAAGAACACACATCTAACAAAAAACTGCATATACTTTAAGCTCTACTGATTAAAACAAAAAAAACTACTGTTTTAATAATAGTGATAATATTCTTAAATGCCTTTAACATAGTTCCCTAACCTAAGTAAATAACACGTTATTCTTGAAAAAACAAATCAACCCTATAAATATGTTTAGCAATCTTTACTGACAACACCAAACTACTCTGATGATGGATTCTGACGGATAGTAAAGCACCCAGGTAAAAAGCGACAATGGGAGACACATCGGCCAATTCGTGCCTAACACAAGAAGATGTATTAAGAAAATTCGAAAGGATCAGAACGAAAGTATGTAGACAGAATATGTATATTTTAGTCAACGAAATATGTTTAAAAGAAAGAATGCTGACCAAATATACACACACACACACACACACACACACACACACACTTCCTTCCTCAAAAAAGTAGAACGCTCTAGACGTTATAGCCGCCGATAACGTGTTTAAATTATCACAGTTTATTCGCTATTTAAAATTGGCCGTGTGGTTAAGGCGTCGGATTTGAGTTGTAAAATACTCGTAATCCGGGGTTTCGAATCGCATGACCGGTAGTGAATAGTCATATCTCTATGCTGATGAGACCCGGTTTAAGGACGAAACGTATACGTACATAGATAATAAGCAATAATATGTATATGTATATATATATATATATATATATATATATATATATATATATATATATATATAAGTGAGAGGGAGGTGAATAGAAAGAAATGGTATATCAAAACGATACAACTAAATAAACTCAAATGGTTAAATTTAATAAAAGAAATCTTCCCAGAAATTAATGAAAAAGTAGTTGTTTTATGATTCACAATTATTTTTAAAAAAATAGACACGAGAGATATAAATAAGTGGGTATATAAGAAGAGGAAGAAATAAAGACAAAATGGGGGATATTCCAAATTTAAAAAAATAGATCAAAAGTACACATTAAAATAAAAAAATATAAAATGTATTTTAATAATAAAATGAGCATAATAAAATCTCAGTATGTTCGTGGATTTTATTATATTATAAATATCTTTGCTAAAACATTTGTAATTATAGTAACTTCGAAAATAATCAGTTGTTACGTGCTTATCGTCTACAGATACTAGGAAAAGTGTATTAATCTAAGTTATCCGCTTTTTCCCTTCATCGTAACAGTTTCATATACAGGGTGGTACAAATGTCTGGGCTCATAAACCATTTACTATCTAAAACTGTACAATTTAAAATAAGTGTTCAAATGCATACCCACCTTATTCCATACACAATCAATTGAGTTTTAGTTTTTATGTTTTTATTATTTAATATAATTTTTCTTTTATCTGATTTACATTTATTGTGTTATGAAGTATTCTAGTGTTTCTAAATATTCTGGTGTGCTAGAGTAAACTGCTGATTTAAGATGTTCCTATAAGAAAAAAATTCCCAAAAGTATAACTTCAGAGATGTTGTAGTCATTCAACCGGTCGGAGAAGAACAAAGTGGCGGAAAGAAAAACGAGACGAATCAGGCTTGTTTTGAATGACATTTTTCCTTACCCGACCCGAAACATAAGCGCTACAGTTATTATATACTTGCTTCCAACAGTTGGCTAAGGGGTTAAACGATGCGGATTGAGGAGCTGGGTGTGCCGGATTCGAATCCAGTTTTTTCCACAGAAACACGTTCATCAAAACCCATAGCTGACTCTGTATCTAACCTCCTTAAGAAGAGGTAAATAAAATAATTGCTTCCAACACGTATGCAGAAAGACATCGTCATTTATGTGGACTATTGAGCACGGCATAGAGAAACGCCATGCTACAATACCTATTGATAATAACACCAGGCATCACAAAGATTGCTACACAATAAACGTCGACCACGTGGCGAAAATTCGTTCGATGTGTTCCAGACGAGTTTTCTGAGACATTATCGCCTTAAATAACTTAATAACTAATACTCCACGAAAAAGGAAAAAGAAAATGTCCACTTATATTATACTCCGTTACTTACCTGTAAAATGGATTATTTAACGATGTGTTTCTTCTGTAACTTGTACTTGGCTTGCGCTGGTATATTACTTGTAAACAAAAAGTTTTTTTGAGGACACTAACGTGTCGCTTATTTAATTCGGGTAATATCGAAAAAGATTGCTGGTCTTCTTGTTCTTAAATGTCCCCCTTAACTTCGTTTAATTCGGTTATTTTTATAAGGCTTTTGCCAGTATACATAACTGGAAGAATACTCATCCTATTACTAGTAAAATTAATTATCTGAACAAAACAGGTTTGCGCCAATTGTATGCCCCCTTAGGAAGATTAAAATGAGTATATAATGATACTTAACTTAATATCTATAATCCTTATTCCAATGTTGATCAAAATCCATTCAATAAAAATGCAACATTTGAAGATTAAGCTTAAAGGTTCTTAATAAGAAATTGAAATACACATAATCTTGCTTAATGAGTGTCTAATTAATATGGATGAAATTTAATGCAAATCTGACATATTTTCATTTTCAAATAAGAGGTTGTGCAGATATTATGCTTTCTAAATTTGCATTAAAAATACCCCGAAGAAACTGAGATTTGGGGAATATTTATTAATTGATGTCTAATATCTATTGTTAAAATTTCAAAAAACTCGGAAATATCTGTCTTTTTACGGAAAAACTAAAACTATAACTGAATTAAACTAAATATATCCCACACTTTGATTCCATACGCCTTGAAGTTGTGATCCAAAATGATTAATTATTTAAGAGTGAATTCGGTACATACAAATATATAAACATTTAAACATATTTAACTTCATAAAGATAGGGATGGAACAATATACACACTAACATACAAACGTATCATGGTTCTGTGATTGAGTTATGTTTGAACACATCTGTTTTAACTGTTCTAACGAGCCGTAATTCATAATTAACTCAAGAATTTAGCATCGGCTTTTTTTTTTTTAAATATCTCTGGGTATTGCCAACTTTCACTTTATTGTGATTCAACCACTCTCTACCATTTGTAATGATACTGTGAACATTTAGAGAAAAAGTGACTCCCTTTTTTTCAGCGTCGTAATATTATTTATACATGCGTCTCTCTACACACTAAGAAAGAGTATAGAACTCAAATTACAAAATAATAAATATATTTACTTCTATATAAGAATAATAAAGTATACAAGTCGTTCTATATACTACTACTACTACTACTACTACGAATAATTATAATCATAATAACAATAAGAAGAACATGACATACAAGGTGACACAAGCTTCGGCTGATACCACATAAGATTGTCGAGGAGACAAGAAGGAAAGACTGAGGAGGGAAAGTACTGACCAGACCTCTACTGGAAGGGTATGAGTTTACGGGAATCTTGAGGGGGCTTATTGTCACTCAAATTCCAGAGAAGACCAACTGTGGTTTCTAGCGAAAAATAAATGGTGAGCGGCTGTTTCGATAACGCAAAATGATTTGCAAATGTTATCGAAAGAGGTGGAGAAGGTTGGAAATTAAAGTCGAATTTTTACCACTCAGACTCCAATCGAACACCTCTTGTTATTGGCAGTGAGCAATCATTGAATATGACTTGTGTGAACAT
>OY744534.1:54141261-54146261 GCA_963556195.1 Sepiola atlantica | reverse complement strand
AAAATGTATATTTTTTTACAGACTACGAAACATTCATTTTGATATAAGTGTGTGTTGGTTGACGTAAATATTTGTTAAGAATAACGCATGCACGCTGAAATAAAAAAGATGAGATATTCGTTGTCATTTGTTATTTGTCGTGAACTGACGTGCACATTTAGACAGAGAAATTATCGTTTTACAAAGTTCAAAATGCCCGGCTTTTCATCAAATATCATATTCATACACTTTTATAAAAAATGTATTGAGAGTACCGTTTGAAGTATGAAAATTAAAAATAATTACACGTATAATATACATACTTGATAATTTATACATGGATAAAACACAAAGGTGTCTGTGTAGCTCAGTGATTGTTATACTTGTACTACGATCTACTCATGTATTGAGTACTATTGAAATAAAAACTGAAATAGAAATATATACATGAATATATATATTATTTCTTTATATAAGTACATATATATATAAATTGTATTGTATATATATATATATATATTTAAATCGATTAAAAAATGTATATATATATATATATAAGCATTTAATGAATTAAAACATTACTATTGTTCCAAGAATTAGAACATCAAGTTCAATATGGCGTACGATCGTTTCCAAAACAGTTTGGAAATACGTTATTTTATTTCCTAATTTGATAAAGTTAATCCAAAACGCGTCTTCATCAGCGCCTATAGCAACACGTCTTACAATAAATCAAAGAAAAAACAAAAAGAAAACTCGTTCTAGAGAAACATCCACTGACGGAAAGAGTCACCGGTTGGTATGTTAGTAGTATAGGAGGGGGAAAACACAATGATACATATTAACAAATTACCGGTACATATAAAAAAAACCAGAAACCTTTCAAAAGATTTACCCTTTAAAATGCCCGCAAAAAATAATTAAAGTTAAAATTTCTTTTGTCAGAGGGTGAAAACAATAAAAAGAAAAATAGAAAGAAAAATAGAAATAAAAATAAAATTAAAAAAAAAAAATAAATTAAAAAAAATAAAAAATTAAAAACTAAGAATAAAGAAATGAAATAAAATTAAAATAAAGAATAAAAATAAAAATAAATAAAAATAGAAATGAAATATAATTAGAAAATAAAGGTTGAAGAGGATTAAGTTTTTTTTACAGAGGCTTTTTTAAGTAAACATATTGCAAGAGGATGTGAAGGGTAAGAGGGTAGGAGGAAGAGTATAGGGGTAGATGTCGACAAGGATAATTTTGGGTTGAGAAACACAACTTAGAAAAAACTCTTATGAGGGAAAGAAACATGAATAATAAGGGAATAGGGGGTATAATATAAGAGAGAGTATAGTGGGGATTATACCAAAATCACTTGGCATTGAAGTGTATAAATATATATATGGTGTGAGGAAAGGGAAAAAGGAAGAGAGAAGCAGCCTTACAGGAAATACATAATATCTATTTTCAATTGTGTTCTTAGACCAATTCCGCATTTAAAGCAAAATCGCAAAATGGAATGACATTAGATGTGGGAGGGCGGAGTATTCTAAGAAAAAATTGTAATCAGAGTCCGGACGTTAAAGTCGTGTTTGGAGAAAAACAGAAACAACAGAATCTGAGTTTCGATATGTGAATATATTTCCTGGATGAAGTGGAAGAGGTCAGTTAGGGCCAGAGGAGATAAAAAATATTATTCGTAACCTACATTCTATCGGGGAGAGTTTGTATTCATACCTCCAAGGTTTGAGTCCTTTCAACATTTTACTTCTTTTTATATATGTATTTTATATATAATCCAGTAGATTAGGAGGGTCTGAACGGTAATAACATTTATTATTCCACAGTAGAATTTATAAACTTAAAATGTAATAGATAGGATACTTTATCCGTGTTTAATTCTATTTTATTCGAGGATACCGTGCTTAGTATCAGAAAGAGTATTGACCCATTCCACTTAATACAGCCGTATAAAATAGATGATCGCCCCTAAATTCTGACTATTCATGGCTTTGGTCGAAACATGTCTGCAAATGTGTAGCAAAATAACGATTGCATAACAATCTATCTCTCTCCCCCCTCTCTCTCTCTCTCTCTCTCTCTATATATATATATATATATAAATATATATATATATATATATATACATATATATATACATATATATACATATATATACATATATATATACATATATATATATACATACATATATATACATATATATACATGTATATATATATACATGTATATATATATATATATGCATGTATATATATATACATGTATATATATATATACATGTATATATATATATATATACATGTATATACATATATATATATATATATATATATATATATAGAGAGAGAGAGAGAGAGAGAGAGAGAGAGAGGGAAAGGGAGAACGGGGGAGAAAGCTGGAGATAGAGACAGGTAGACACTGATGGAGCAATAAGGGAAAATAAGGTAACTCAAATGAAGACTTAAAAAAATGAGATAGGAAAAACAAATAAAGAATAAAAGTGATAAAGTTTGTGTAAGAGGCGGGGGCAGAGGAAGAGAGAATATAAGATTAGGTAGATTAAACGATGATGATGATGATGATGATGATGATGATGATGATGATGATGATGATGATGATGATGATGACGACGACGACGACGATGACGACGACGATGATGATGATGATGATGATGATGATGATGATGATGATGATGATGGTGATGATGATGATGATGATGATGATGATGATGATGATGATGATGATGATGATGATGATGATGATGATGATGATGATGATGATGATGATGATGATGGAAACAAACAAAAAGCAAAAAAAAAAAACTAAGAAGACAGGGGAGGGGAAGAGAGAGAAAGAGAGGAAGAAAAGGATTACATCGAGAATAGAAGAAGAAGAAGAAGAAGAAGAAGAAGAAGAAGAAGAAGAAGGAGAAGAAGAAGAAGAAGAAGAAGAAGAAGATGTGAAAGAAAAAGTGAAAGTAAGAATGATTCAAACCAATAAAATAATACGAGTAAAGTACTAAAATGAAGAGGAAAAGACAGAGAGGGACTATACATGAGGAAGAGGAGGAGGCATAAAAAAGAACATATTAGAAGAAAATGAAGTGCAAAAGAATAGATTTAATAGGAGAAGAAGGGGGAAGAGAAGAAGATAAAGAAAGTGTAGGAAAAGACGGGGTGGGCGGGGTAGGAGAAACAGAGGAAACAGACAGGCAGATAAACAGAGAGGCTAAGGTTAGAGAAAGAATAATATATCCATGACAAACGTCAAGAAACAAATAAACACATTTTTATTGGAAATGGATTTCACGAATCAAGCTAGGAAGGTTCCAGATGGAGGGTTGGGCAACTAATTTAGAGATGACCCACGGAGGTCAACACATGTGGAGGAATTTGGGATCATTTACTAAAGAGCAATAGGCATAATTAGTTTCACTCTCAGCTCTCTGGAAGTTATATACAAAAATATATAAAGAAAAAATAGGTAGCGAGATATATGGTATTACTAACACACACACCTATTATAAATAAGACCCCCAATATAATCTTGATCTCAACTTTTAGCTCCATATTACTATTTAAAATTCTTATTTTTTTAATGTTTAAAATTTTTTTTATTTTTACACCTATTCACCCTAAATAAGGCATTGTGCCACTAATCGGTAAGGGCTACTGTTATTAGGGGTCAGATTTCAAAAGGGACATCCTAGGTTGGAAATTGTACAGCAAGGTGTTTGTTCACTTTACATTTAAATTTCTATATGTTGGTACAGTTTGGGAAACAGCAGACCCAGAGAGGATTTATAGTCAAGCGACCCGACGAAAGAAGTTATTAGAGTAGAAAGTTTTCTGTCATCTGTGGACTTCTATAGTGAAGGGGTGGGATTTTGCGTTGATGGATATATGGCGCGAAAGTAAGTATATCCAATTTTAGCGATGTTCAGGTGAGGGTGTCTTAAAATAAGGTTAGAATCGATCATTTTCAACATAAGTTAACATTATGTAAAAAAAATGAAAGATTCCACGAGGAGTAGAACGAGAGATACGTGTACAGGAAGTTGATTCATGGGCGGAAGTGCGATATGACACGTAGGGAGGAAGTAATAAATGTTCTCTTTTTGGTTGCCTAGCTGATTGTGTTGAGCTGCAATTCTTGAAGATCCGTCTTCATTTAACTACCTCCATTCCGCAAGGCTGGGCGATGGAGGGTTTATGTGTAATTCTGCAGTGTTGTGAGAAAATGGAATACTAAAACACCATGGTATGCATGCCATTAAGGGAAACGTTTGTTGGAGATTTGTCTTTTATTTTATTCATAATTACAGTTCTCAGCCGATGTATTTACTTCCGTCCCACGGCAGGAAGATGTGGCACAAGGCCGGAAGGTGTGAGAAAAGGACATCGCCCCAGCGGAAGATTCAGGCTGGTCTCTCAAAAACGCCCGGGGCAGCCCAGTCGGCATTCCCCAGTAGCGGTGACTCAGGCAATTGTCAATAAATTATTATCAAAGAGGAACAGCAAGGTATGGGAGGGTGGACCTCCTAGGACTACCTGAATACGACAGAAAAAAGCGAGAGAAATGGGCAGTCTCTGTCGGACTGATTATCGAGAACGTATTCTCGACTTGCGTTAATTCGTAAAATCAATCATTCCAAGGAAGTCTTGAACTAAAAACGATACGTTGATTAATACATAAATAATTTTGGTTTTTCGTTTTTCATTTTCAATTACGTTGAAATATTAGTTCCATTTTTTACAATATATATATATATATATATATATATATATATATATATATATATATATATATATATATATATATATATATATACTGTTATTTTTTTGTTAGACTAAAAACACAGTGCTAATTATTGTGCAAAAGCATGTATATTTCCATTTTAATTGACACCATACATTACTTTCACAAAATTACTTGCATGTAAACACACTTTTAGTCTAATTTGAGGGTACGGTGTGTTTACACGGTATCACTGAGAGATCGTATGAATC
>OY744534.1:53978761-54136261 GCA_963556195.1 Sepiola atlantica | reverse complement strand
TCCTTTGTGTGTAATCGACTAAACAATCTTCGAGTTCGTACGTGACCACTGACACTTGCTGCTCTCAATGTCGGCGATAAAAGCCTCCAATCTTGCATGTATAATGAATAGTAACGACTAACAAAGAGAAGTTCATGTAAACCAGAAATCTTGAGGAACGTTCTTCGAGGGGTATTTTTCACGGTTGTTCACCCAAAACAAAGTATATTGCCATTGAGACGTAAGGGGCTACTGGTATTAGATGTCAAAATTATAGGCAGCATTTTAAGTAATAGGCTCCAGCATATGTCTCATCGCTGCAATGATACATCTCTGTGCTTGTTTTACAAGTATTTCAATGGAATGTGTACCAACAAATGTGCGGCACTGATGACCCCATCTACGTAAATACCCCCGATCAACCCGTCGGTCAGCATGATCCCACCCCTTCACTGCTGAGGTCTCCAGATGCCGGAGAGCTTTCTACTCTAATAGCTTATTTCCTCGTACTGCTAGCCTTTGACATAGCCTTCTTGATGTCTGATTCCTTGACCGTAGTATCATGCAGAAATTTATATGTAATGTGAACAGGCGTTTCGCTGCACAACTCTCAATATAATATTCACATAATTCATAGTAGCCTCCTACGTCTCAGTTACACTGTGCCATGTTTTGGATGAACTTAAGTAAAACAAAAGTGGGGATTTGTACAGCATAATGTGTGTTACCATTACATTTGAATTTCTGCATGTTTGTAAAGTCGTGAAACAGGGAGCAGGGAAGGGATTTCAAATTTCAAAAGTTTAATGTTTTCGGCATCTGTGGATATCTACAGTGAACGGGCTTGAATTTTGCTGCAAGTCAGCTTAGTCGGGGTATTTACGTTGAGGGGGGTGCAAGTGCAGTAAGTGCGTTAGACCACATCCCGTGGAAGTACTTGTACAACAAGCGCAGGAATGCAACATTGCGGCGATGGGACAGAGGATGAAGGTTGATAGGCAGTGCAAGACTTATTAGGTTAGAAACAATTTTTTAAACCCTGTGCAAGAGAGATAAAGAGAGAGAGAGGAAGAGAAAGAGAGAGAGAAAGAGAAAGAAAGACGATTGGTTGGTGTATCAGTTCAGATGTGGCAACAACACTTTGTGAATGGGCGAATAGGATATTCGTATGAGTAGTTTTCTAGCCCAGTATAGGGAGCCCACTTTCTTTGCATCAGACTTGGCAATATCTTCTACGCATTATCTTCCAACTCATGTTTCTTCTGAATGTTAGGCCGAGGAGTTCGAACGTTGAACTCTCGAGAAGGGTGCTATCAGGCATGTCAATCAGTGATTGGATAGTTTTGTCATAATTGTTTAAAGGAAGGAGCTTTGTCTTGGTATTATTAAATGTAACCATCCATTTTAGACCTATTCTACTAACAACTGATCTCAGCCTTTGCCTTGTATATGTCTGTTTGATTTGCCCGCACGTCGAAAATAGAGCGGGGGTTCAACAGCAAATATACGCATCTTGAGCACGATGATATCAGAGAGGTTGTTTATGAAGTTCAGGAATGATAATAGTACAAGTATCGATCCCTGCGGCACACCCGCATTAATGTTATGTTGTTTGGGTGCACGGCCATCGAAGGCAATTGAGTCTTTCTTTTAATGAATTCTAACAACATCAATGAATTACATTCCTTAAAATGCTTTACAATTCTGCAATTTTTAAACCTTTTAAGAATTATTGCTACTTGTATTGGTTAAAAAAAAACTAGTCGTACCCGTGACAAAAACATGCTGCTATATATTCACCTTGCTGTGCTCTGCTATTTTTCCGCAAATTTGATTTCATCAAAAATTCATAAACTGCAACGTATCTAGCATAACTAAAAAGAATAATTATTTACTTCTATATCATGGATTGTATTAGGTTGGTGCAAAAACAATGGCGTTTTCTCACATATGTTACATTTATAAATGTTTTCTGAAATAATTTATTGATAAATATAGCGTTGTCATAGGTCATTTTAAAGCGCGTTTTTCGCTCTATCGAATCGTGTTATTCGTTTCTATTTTTAATATCTTCATTAATTGTTTTTGCAATCTTTTTGACAGCATGGGCAAAATTGAAATCCGAACGATATTTTTGTCCCAGTTCAAACTAGACTGAAAAGCTGCCGAGACAGCTCGTGGCATCAATGATGCGTTTGGCCTTGGAACCACTAACGAACGTACGGCACAAATGTGGTTCAAGAAATTTCGCAATGGTGACGAGAGCCTCAAAGATAAAGACGGTCAAGGCCGGCCGACTGCGGTTGATAACGAAAATCTGAAAGCCTTAATTGAATCCGATCCTCGCAAAATCACACGAGCAGTTGCTGATGAACTCGAGGTCGACCACTCAACAGTCGTTCGCCATTTGACGCAAATATGGAAGTCAAAAAAGCTGGATAAATGGGTGCCGCACGAATTGAACGATAATTTTTTAAAAATCGTCGTTTATAGGTGTCTTCTACGCTCTTGCTGCGCAACAGAAACTGCCCATTTCTCAAGCGAATTGTGACGTATGATGAGAAGTGGATCCTCTATAACAATCGGCGACGTTCGGCACAGTGGTTGAATGCCGGCGAAGCTCCAAAACACTTCCTGAAGCCGAAATTGCATCAGAAAAAGATTATGGTCAATTTTTGCTGGTCTGCGACCGGTCTCATCCATCACAGTTTCTTGAATCCGAGCGAAACGATTACGGCGGAGAAGTACTGCCAACAAATTGACGAAATACACGAGAAGCTCCAACGTATGCGTCTGAGATTGGTCAATATGCAGAGAGCAATTTTCCTCCATGACAACGCTCGCCAACATGTTGCACAACTGACCCTGCAGTAGCTAAACGAATGGGGCTACGAGACTCTGCCTCATCCGCCATATTCACCGAACCTCTCGCCCACCGATTATCATTTTTTCAAGCATCTCGACAACTTCCTGTGCGAGAAATGATTCAAAAGCTGAGATGATGCCGAATCGGCCTTTAATTACTTAATCTCTTCCAGAACTCGGGATTTTTATGATAATTGAATAAGTAAACTTGTTTATTGTTGGCAAAAATGTGTTGATTCTAATGGTTCTTATTTTAATTAATAAAATTTGGTATAAAATAAGTTATGGTCTTTTGAAGTTGAACGTAAAAAAACGCCATTGTTTTTGCACCAACCAAATATATCTTCAGAAGAATAGAAAGTGAACCTTGGGTTTACTTTCGGCAACGTTGAAACTCTCGCTTTCATTATTTTGTCATGGAATGTGGTGACTAAATCACCACATTCCATGAGCGATGTTTCTGACAAAAGGAGGGGGAAAGTTCTTTTGTGGGTAGGAATCTATCACATTTAACACATCGTTTCCTAGTTTTTGACCTTGAATTAGTATATTTTTAACTTCTTACATCAAGTGGTTTCATGCCTTGTCTGGAGCGATTTTCCATTAAAAAATCGATCTATTATTTTGCTATTTAACTTACATGCGTTTTTACAGAATGTACTTAAACTATTGAAATTAGCTGAAAAGAGAGACTTATTCTTATTCTAAATGCTCACATTATAATCTATTAAGAAGTGTTGAATCAACACACAATGAGAGAGGGAAATGGAAATATATAGATGGATGCGAAAGATGTGTAACTTGTTCAGTTAATTACAAATTACGGCTAATTGGACGGAAGTAAAAAAATTTTTATTCAAACACCACTCCTTGTAGAACGAAGGAATTTTATAGAATCATTTATAGTGATTAAAATGAATGTGTCAACGAATATGTAACAGCTTATAGATTTTTAGAATTAAATAAAGTTGAACAAATTCTGATAGTTGTGAGTACGTCTAGTATATATATATATATATATATATATATATAAATATATATATATATATATATACAACAACACTTTACCGAAGACACACCTTACATCTCTACGAAACTAGCTCAGTTTGCCAACATATAAAAACACATAACTGCCCCCCTTCTCAATATAGAAACATATTAATTTAAAATACTAAAATAATACACAACGATTTTTTTAGACAAAAATAAGTAAAATAATAAACAACGATACCAACATTAAAAGAAGCCCTTCACATAAAGACTGAACATCCCACAATCAATAATGTGAATTACGAAACTAGTCACAACATTTTAAAGTGTCTAGTATAATAACTAACCTTATCAAATTCCTAGCCGTTAAGCAATCATACTTTTGAATTTTGCACACGCTGAGAACGTAATCCCGTTCGTATTTAACATTATAGATCCTAATTTTAAAGTCGTATATCACTAGCTCTTTAAAAAATCAACAGTAAAAACAAAGTTGTAAAGATACCAAGACTAACATCGATTGATGAAGATTTGATAGAATCAAATCGAAAGTGTTTGTGAAAAAAAAAGGAAAGAAAAATGGAACAAGAAACCTACGGAACATCATTCATCAATTTGACCGAAATACTAAATGAACTATTATTTAAAGTTGAACAAATAAAAAAGAGGCTTATCAAGCAAAAACACTCCGTGTAATTTAATAATGTTTGCCCATATATATATATATAGCAGCCACCGGTTCAAATACCTCCTTCCTCCCTCTCCTCCACCCCTCCACTCACCCACTCACTGCCATCTACATCATTCCTGCTCATCCCCCACCTCTTTCTCTTACTACCAACCACAGTATCCTTGCTCACCCCCATCTTTCCACTTCTTCCCCACTCATTTACATAAACATTCATTTTTCATTCCTCACCAAGTACGGACGTCCACCCTACTGTTTTCTCCAGTAGTGACCATTATTTCCTTTTTCCAAATATGCCAACCCTATATGTGTTTGTGCTTGCATGACATTTTTCTTTATATTATCATCCTGATGAAATCTTATAAATAAAGACGAAACGTTGATGTACACATAAAAAACATCCATTTTTTGGTTTTCCTTTTTCATTTTCCCATTACGTCGGATTACCTTCATCCTTCTTTTCCTATATATATATATATATATATATATATATATATATATATATATATATATATATATATATATATATATATATATATATATATATATATGCCCGACTCGGCATTTACAAAGTTAAATTTTTCCTAACTTTATTCATAAATATTATTAGTATAGCCCCGTTTACTAGGGCCGGGTACTCTGAGAGAGTTTTATAACAGGCAGTACCACTAGCTTCATTGCGAGAACCAACACGGTTAGTTGTTGTTTATAACTATTCACTGCTCGTTGTGAATACCCGCCGACTTGGCATTTACAAAGTTAAATTCCTCCTAGCTTAGGAGCTAATTGACAGTGGCCGACGGATAAGACTCTTAGACTGCGAATTAGTGGCGAATTGTGATAGGAGTTCGCGCCCGCCGACCGTCGGAAATTAACTCCCTACACTGAAGATTACGAAAGCATGAAACATTGATGTATATATATATATATATATATATATATATATATTAATGACTATTCCAATTTTTTTTTCTTTCTGTTATTCATAACTCACGGCTGTTAATAAACAGAACATGAGAGAGAGAGAGAGAGAGAGAGAGAGAGAGAGAGAGAGAGAGAGAGATGGAAGCGGGGCTGATATATAGCTGATAAAATGAGAGCCGAGGGGAAAACAATACACGGAGGATGAGAGTGATAGATAGACAAACTGAAAAGGTCACTTGGAGTTAATAGAAAATTGTGGCGAATGCATACAGTTAGAATATAAGTTCTGTCAAACATAACACAATCTCAAAACTGAGGAATATTTCAGCGTGCGTTTAAAGTGTGATTGAAATATATAAGAAAAACCTTAGGGAAACAAACGTTTATTAACTTTAGTATTATAATAAATAAAATAAACAAAATATTTATCTTTAATATATATTTTTAAACGTTTTCCATTATCAAAAACACTTTAACATTTTGTATCTTTGAACTCAGCTTTGAACTCGGCATGATGTATATTATAGTAAAATTCATTTTGGGCTGTTAATGAAGATAAAATGAAAAAAACTATTGTACAGTATTGTTAACAAGAAAAATGTATGAAAGAAAAATAAATAGACAACAAATAACTGTAATCAAACGAAAGAAACGTAATATTCTATCGACTTTAAACGTTTGGCGGACAATTTCGTTTTTTAAGTAGTCATGATTTCAAGGATAACATATTTCTTTAAAATAGGCTCGAAGTCTGGGATGGTTTTCAGTCGGATTATGGTATTTTTTTGTATTATTTAAGCATTAAATATGCAATCATATAAAAAAACTCGTCCGTCATTTTCTTTAGCAAAATCGATTAAGTGAATATACCGACAACAATTTTGAAATAACAAAACTTCAAAATCGTCTCCTAAAGTTGAAAACTAACAGGTCAACAGAATATTAAATTGTTTATCGTAAAGCAACTGTTGTCAATTTGTTTTTCTTTTCACTCCTTTACTTCTTGTTAACCATGCAGCAAAATCGCCTGAAAATGAATTACATGTAAAGTTGTTGAACACACAGAGTTCAGATCAAGTCACAATATAACACTTTGAGTCATTCCCTCTCACTACTTTTCATCCCATTAGCTGTACAGTTATTGAACACACAGAGTTCAGATCAAGTCACTATATAACACTTTGAGTTGTTCCCTTCTACTACTTTTCATCCCATTAGCTGTACAGTTATTGAACACACAGAGTTCAGATCAAGTCACTATATAACACTTTGAGTCATTCCCTCCCACTACTTTTCATCCCATTAGCTGTACAGTTATTGAACACACAGAGTTCAGATCAAGTCACTATATAACACTTTGAGTTATTCCCTCCCACTACTTTTCATCCCATTAGCTGTACAGTTATTGAACACACAGAGTTCAGATCAAGTCACTATATAACACTTTGAGTTATTCCCTCCCACTACTTTTCATCCCATTAGCTGTACAGTTATTGAACACACAGAGTTCAGATCAAGTCACTATATAACACTTTGAGTTATTCCCTCCCACTACTTTTCATCCCATTAGCTGTACAGTTATTGAACACACAGAGTTCAGATCAAGTCACTATATAACACTTTGAGTTATTCCCTCCCACTACTTTTCATCCCATTAGCTGTACAGTTATTGAACAAACAGAGTTCAGATCAAGTGAATATATAACACTTTGAGTTATTCCCTCCCACTACTTTTCATCTCATTAGCTGTACAGTTATTGAACACACAGAGTTCAGATCAAGTCACTATATAACACTTTGAGTTATTCCCTCCCACTACTTTTCATCTCATTAGCTGTACAGTTATTGAACACACAGAGTTCAGATCAAGTCACTATATAACACTTTGAGTTATTCCCTCCCACTACTTTTCATCCCATTAGCTGTACAGTTATTGAACACACAGAGTTCAGATCAAGTCACTATATAACACTTTGAGTCATTCCCTCCCACTACTTTTCATCCCATTAGCTGTACAGTTATTGAACACACAGAGTTCAGATCAAGTCACTATATAACACTTTGAGTTATTCCCTCCCACTACTTTTCATCCCATTAGCTGTACAGTTATTGAACACACAGAGTTCAGATCAAGTCACTATATAACACTTTGAGTTATTCCCTCCCACTACTTTTCATCCCATTAGCTGTACAGTTATTGAACACACAGAGTTCAGATCAAGTCACTATATAACACTTTGAGTTATTCCCTCCCACTACTTTTCATCCCATTAGCTGTACAGTTATTGAACACACAGAGTTCAGATCAAGTCACTATATAACACTTTGAGTTATTCCCTCCCACTACTTTTCATCCCATTAGCTGTACAGTTATTGAACAAACAGAGTTCAGATCAAGTGAATATATAACACTTTGAGTTATTCCCTCCCACTACTTTTCATCTCATTAGCTGTACAGTTATTGAACACACAGAGTTCAGATCAAGTCACTATATAACACTTTGAGTTATTCCCTCCCACTACTTTTCATCTCATTAGCTGTACAGTTATTGAACACACAGAGTTCAGATCAAGTCACTATATAACACTTTGAGTTATTCCCTCCCACTACTTTTCATCCCATTAGCTGTACAGTTATTGAACACACAGAGTTCAGATCAAGTCACTATATAACACTTTGAGTCATTCCCTCCCACTACTTTTCATCTCATTAGCTGTACAGTTATTGAACACACAGAGTTCAGATCAAGTCACTATATAACACTTTGAGTTATTCCCTCCCACTACTTTTCATCTCATTAGCTGTACAGTTATTGAACACACAGAGTTCAGATCAAGTCACTATATAACACTTTGAGTTATTCCCTCCCACTACTTTTCATCTCATTAGCTGTACAGTTATTGAACACACAGAGTTCAGATCAAGTCACTATATAACACTTTGAGTTATTCCCTCCCACTACTTTTCATCCCATTAGCTGTACAGTTATTGAACACACAGAGTTCAGATCAAGTCACTATATAACACTTTGAGTCATTCCCTCCCACTACTTTTCATCCCATTAGCTGTACAGTTATTGAACACACAGAGTTCAGATCAAGTCACTATATAACACTTTGAGTTATTCCCTCCCACTACTTTTCATCCCATTAGCTGTACAGTTATTGAACACACAGAGTTCAGATCAAGTCACTATATAACACTTTGAGTTATTCCCTCCCACTACTTTTCATCCCATTAGCTGTACAGTTATTGAACACACAGAGTTCAGATCAAGTCACTATATAACACTTTGAGTTATTCCCTCCCACTACTTTTCATCCCATTAGCTGTACAGTTATTGAACACACAGAGTTCAGATCAAGTCACTATATAACACTTTGAGTTATTCCCTCCCACTACTTTTCATCCCATTAGCTGTACAGTTATTGAACAAACAGAGTTCAGATCAAGTGAATATATAACACTTTGAGTTATTCCCTCCCACTACTTTTCATCTCATTAGCTGTACAGTTATTGAACACACAGAGTTCAGATCAAGTCACTATATAACACTTTGAGTTATTCCCTCCCACTACTTTTCATCTCATTAGCTGTACAGTTATTGAACACACAGAGTTCAGATCAAGTCACTATATAACACTTTGAGTTATTCCCTCCCACTACTTTTCATCCCATTAGCTGTACAGTTATTGAACACACAGAGTTCAGATCAAGTCACTATATAACACTTTGAGTCATTCCCTCCCACTACTTTTCATCTCATTAGCTGTACAGTTATTGAACACACAGAGTTCAGATCAAGTCACTATATAACACTTTGAGTTATTCCCTCCCACTACTTTTCATCTCATTAGCTGTACAGTTATTGAACACACAGAGTTCAGATCAAGTCACTATATAACACTTTGAGTCATTCCCTCTCACTACTTTTCATCCCATTCGCTCCGCTTCTCATCTAATGCATCCCATGTGCAAACAATTAAGCGAACAAGATACTGAAATCGTATTCGCTAAATGATGTTATCGTATGCGTAAACAGTTTCTTCGAAAATTCTAATAAAATTTGCGTATAGCCGATAATATATATATATATATATATATATATATATATATATATATATATATATATATATATATATATATATATATATATATATGTATATTCGTGCACTCTGAGGGAATTTATAAACGAGCTTAAAAGCGAGATTCCGACCTCGTTTGTTGGTGTTGTTGTTGAATCGTTCTTCACTGCTCCCTATACGCGCCCGCCGATTTGGCGTTTATAGATTTAAATCCCTCCTAATTGTCATGTGAATTTACGCTGGCTGAGGGGAAAGACACCCGACTACGAATCAGTGGCGATTTGCAAAAACCGGGTTCGTACCTTCCGATCGACAGGAATTAACACCCCTTTCACTGAAGATTGTGTAATTATTATTTATATATGACACATCGATGTCTGTATGTATAAATAATTAATATATATATATATAAAATATTTGTTGTTGTTTATAATCTATGTACGTATACGTTTCGTTCCTTTTCAATCAGGACTCATCAGCATAGAGATATGACTATTCACTACCGGTCGTACGATTCGAAACCCTGGATTACAAGTATTTTTCAACTAGCATCCAACGTCGTTAACCGCACGCCCAATATTTGAATAGCCGATAAACAATGATAATTTAACACATATAAAAGCGGCTTGATGTCGAGGCATTCTACTTCTATTAAAGAAGGAATGATGCATATAAAGCAAGTGACGTCATGCTGTGTTTGTACTACCATTAAGAGTGCTCTACTTATTTTATGAAGAGCGACAAATATATATATATATATATATATATATATATATATATATATATATATATATATATATAAATATATAAATATATAATGACATGATGAAGCTTTGTGTTTACATCAATTCAGTATTACTTAGTAATATGGAAAATAAAACGTTTTTCGGCTTGAACTATACATAAAATATGCATGGATCCATGAGTAAGACAAAAACTTGAAACGTAAACAATGTGTAATGAAACGAAGCAAAGTCTTGTAGTGAATTATAAAAAAAATACTTTTTACGTGTCTGCTTCGTTTTAGTTAACGCTAAATCGGTTTCGTTTTTAGATAATGCTCTACTAAAACGACATTTTAAAAAAAAATAGTGTAAAACATATTTTCCCATTTCACACGCGTTTTATTTTTCAGATTACTTGCGTAATAATAGAGTTTAACTAAAAACGGTACTTAAACAAATAAAAACAATTTTTTTATCGCCTATAGACTATTTTTTAATCGCATTTTGTTTACGCATCATTTACCCGTTATTATTAAATAGATACCGTACTTAGTACTTGCCCTACCTAGCCTTCGCGTATTTATAAAAAAGACGATAGTCAATTACAGACTATGTATAGGCATAGTCGTATATTGGTCGCTTTTATTTATTTGTTCTGTTTTATATTCATTTAAGGGTTGGGGATTTTTTTTCCGGAAAAAGGTTCTGATGCTGGTGGTCCGAGCGGAAAGGAAACCATTATCGTTCGGACGGAGACTTCGATTAAGAAATGGTCGGAGAATACAAAACATAAAAAGAAAGGATGTAATGTTGGGCAAAGAACAACAGCAAAAGACACGTGCGGAACGATATACAGATAAGAGCAAGCCCGGATGTTCTCAAGATACGTCCGCCCAAACTTCGCGTTTGGCGATGAAAATGCTATTTTCAAACTTAAGCGTGACAGCCCAACCTATCTAGAAATAATTAGAATTATCTGCTACTTCTATACAATAAGAACCAAACTAAACCGACTTTTGCCGATGCAGATGTCCGGAATCAGCCGGAAATAAAAGAGGCAGTTTATGAATAGAAAGCTGCGAAATTAATTCATGACAGTCGACAATTATAAACAACGTGAAACCTAAAATGTATTTAACTGCGTGAACACAGGCTATTCAGTACCACGGAAGAGTAATGTAATTCTGTCAAGGAAAAAACCTTAAAGCAAAACAAATTTGCAATAAATGCAAACACATGACGAAAAACTGTACAAAAAACAGCTGGTTGTTTTAAAACCTAAACATAACTTAACCCTAACCTAACCCCAAACTAACCCTAACGTAATCCTAAACCTATTTTAGCTTATGTGCTAATTGACTGTTTGCCGATGACCGAGACCCTTTCAAGCAACAAAAATAAAAAGTGACAGGTGTCATTTTAAAAGATTTATACAAATTTCGAAGAAAAAATATTGAAAAGTGTTTCCATTGTTTACTTTCGTTCGAATAAATCCATCTTCTTAAAAAAAAAACAGTCGGTGAGTGTTTCTTTTTATTTAACTGTTTGACGACAGCTCAGTTTGATTCCGCTTTTTCCGGCTGTTTACGTAAATTTCATTCAGCATTCTGTTTAATTTAGTTCGAATTCTGTAGAAACATCAATTATCCATTAAGTTGCCCAAGAAATTCATTTGCGTGTGCGTGTATATGTATATGTGTGTAAATGAATGTAGGTAAATAGGGTATAGATATGTCTAGATGTATGCGTACGTATGCATATCAAAACATAGATTAATTTCTTATGTGTATGGGTGTGTTTATACGGGTGTGAAGTTTTATATTTTTTAAATTTGTTGTGTACGTATGCGTAGGTTAATGGGCGTATTTAAATGTCACTGTATGTATTTGTGTATGTGTTATATGTATATTCACATACCTGTGGGTAGGTGTTTATTTATATATGTGTATATCTGGTATGCGAATACTTGAGAGTAAAAGTAAAATATAAGTAGTAAATGCATTTTCATATATATATATATATATATATATATATATATATATATATATATATATATATATATATATATATATATATACGTAGGTATAGATGAATGCAAGTAAGCACATGTGTAGAGTGTGTACGTGTAAACTGTGTTTATAGTCAATTAATTCAATAACTGTTGACAGAAAGATGTAAATATATGTATATACATTGAACATATTATGCTGCACTTATCAGTGGAAAAAGGGATGTATCCCTTGGCAATATGTGTATGTATGTGTATATATATATATATGTCAGAATGGATGTGTATATGTGAATCTGTATGTGTGCATATATCCATGTATATATATATGTAGGTGTATATATATATATATATATATATATATATATATATATATATATATATATATAGATACATATATATTTGAGTAATCTTTTTTATATATGTATATATATGTATTTGCATGTGTGTACTTGTGTATATGCAGATGTGTGCGTTTATGTATTTTATGTAGCGATCAGAGTATATGGACATGTATTATGGTTATTTAGGTATATATTTGTGTGTATATATGATGCGATATTTATGAGTTAACATATCTGTATGTAGATTAAGACTTTGTGCGTTAAATTTAGAAGTAAGTAGGTAATTGTTATGGTGTCGTACCTATGACGAACATTTGGACTCGTCCATTCTCAAAAATACTGGAAACATTACGCTTCTCACTTGTTGAATACAAACCCCAGTCAACAACAACTCTACACAAATTAAAACACCCTTAAAAAGGACATAAGAAAAACTAGCTACGAAGTATTTGAATTCACACTGGAACCCACAACTGTAAACCGTACAAACCCCATAAAAAAACTGGCTACGAAAATATTTGAATTTACACGGAAAACAAAAACATTAAGGATTTTTCTTGAGAACTTTCTAAAAAGGACCCCACAACGACCGGCAACACGTATGTAAATTAGATAGCCACGCTGAAAAAAGAAACTCACCTCCTCTCTCTCTCTCTCTCTCTCTCGAAATTATCACAGAGATATTAATAAATATTAAGGAATGGTATAATAAACATAGTTTGACATGGGCGATAGAAATGCATAGATAGATTTTAGAAAGGTAGGTGACTAGTTCAGTTAATTATAAACTACGGCTAATTAGAAATAGTAAAACATAATGTTTTTCAATCATAACCGAATCCCAGATCTAAGATATATTTAAGATTTTGTTTTGTGTTATTAGATTTTAAAGAAAAAAGTCTTAGGGAAACAAAAGTTGATTAACTCACATTTAGTAAAATAATGGATTCATACTTTGTTATATCTGTATAGTATACTTGTTTCTACTTGGGAACTTATCAATATTAAAGTCGCAATGAAAAGGCGAACGTTTTTTTATGAAGTTGAAAAACGAACAAAGGGAGGAAGTGATTATTAAAATAACAAAATAAAGGAGGTCGCTTGAAGATACCGATCAGCCAAGCGTGAATGCTTTTAATTTCGAGGGTCTGCTTGGTGAGAAGAGACGTTTTCGCAAAACAAAAGGAAGGCAATGGCTCGATAGGGATGATGAGTTGGCCAAGACGGGATCGCTTCTCGCCGCGGGGTGTTGTTTTGACATGTGGTAAGATTAGCCACGTCGGCGAAGTTGATACAAAACCCAACAATTCAGGCGCCTTCATCGTTAAATACGGAAACACACGCGTACTTACATGGACGTACACGCTCGCACGTAATACATACATATATATATATATATAGTGTGTAGATTTCAATTTTGTGTTGAGAATCTGAATAACAGAGCTCAATGTAATTTCACCAGAGCAAAACAGAATTATAAAAAGAAAAAACTATACACACATTAAGGTTGTACACATTATAACTTATTTCGACCCCTTAATTAGGTCTCCTCAGATGTATAAACAACCACGACAAAAAACCAAACGTTTTTTGACGTGGTTGTTTATACATCTGAGGAGACCTAATTAAGGGGTCGAAATAAGTTATAATGTGTACAACCTTAATGTGTGTATAGTTTTTTCTTTTTATAATTATATATATATATATATATATATATATATATATATATATATATATATATATATATATATATATATATATGTGGGTGGGTGTGCGTGCGCGTGGGTGTACGTGTGTATACTAACTGTCCCTACCCGGCGTAGCCGAACTTTAATGAATGCCATTTTAGATTACGTTTTTGAATTTTAAAAAGAATACTGCGTAAGTCATGAAGAGATGAATAAAAAAAAACGCAAAATATTAGAACGATAAGTCATATTCTTACCTGTAAAATAAATAAAAAATCTCTTTCTTACGTTTAAAGATGGTGGCTCGTTATTTAAAACAGTCTCCATTGTAATAATCTTTTTTCCGGAATAATTTTTTTCGAAAAAAAAACTGACCCAAAATAAACATTTTAGTATAAAGAATATGATGAAATTATTAAAAGGAAACAATTTCTAGTCACAATCAAATGTCGAGGTGGTATATTTATTGTCATTTAGGTCTAACATGGAAAATCCAACAAGATAATGTTATATAAATAATATCATATATATATATTAGTGCGTCGGAGTATGTTTAAAATATATCAATGAAGTGCTCGATCGTGAGTATCCGAGTGCAAAATTACAAATAATTGATTAAAAACTATACATCATATATTCTCTGGAACATGCAATATATATACATTTTTTAAATAAATAATATATATATATATATATATATATATATATATATATATATATATATATATATATATATATATATATACGAGCTCTCTGGATTTATTTATACTTCAGCGGATGTTCGAACTAAAACACCCACTCTCTAAGTGCTGCGTGCGAGACCACCTTAAAGTGTTCAGTTCCGTTTAATATAAAAGCGATATATGTTTTTGCATTTCTTCTTATTTTTTATTTCATCTCCGTAGAAAGGGCGAACTAAATATTTAGATAGCTGAGTGTGAGATGGATAACTTGTTCTGTTAAATAAAAATTACGACTAATTATAAGAATTAAAATGGATTTTTTAATTAAAATATAACTAAATCCCAGAGGTAACGAATATTTTAGCATATATGTTGTATTATTACATTTTATAAGAAAAAAGTCTTATGCAAACAACTATTGATTTACTAAGATTCAGTATAATATATCTAGCAATGTATTCTAGTTATCAAAAAGAACTGTATTCTGATTATGTAAGAGCAATGTATTTCGTTTATCTAAGAGCCATGTATTTCGGTTATCTAAGAGCCATGTATTATGGTTATCTAAGCGCAATTTAGTCTGGTTATCTAAACGCAATGTATTCTAGGAATATAAATAAGTATTCTACTTATCTCTAGCAATGTATTATAGTTATCAAGAGAACTGTATTCTGATTATGTAAGAGCTACGTATTTCGGTTATCTAAAAGCCATGTATTTCGGTTATCTAAGAGCCATGTATTTCGGTTATCTAAGAGCCATGTATTCTGGTTATCTAAGATCCATGTATTCTGGTTATCTAAGAGCCATGTATTCTGGTTATCTAAGAGCCATGTATTTCGGTTATCTAATAGCGATGTATTCTGGTTATCTAAGCGCAATTTAGTCTGGTTATCGAAACGCAATGCATTCTAGGAACATAAATAAGTATTCTACTTATAAAATTATATTTGAAAACTATATTCGGCATTAAATCACTCATGGATGCTTCATATACCGTAAAACAAAGCAAACAACATCGAACAAATGCTAGGGAGTTGTTGGAGTTTTTTTTCTGGCTTGAGTGTAGTGATGACCTAAGAGTAATGTTTTCAGGGGGTAATGTTTTCAAGGAGCAATGTTTTCTAAAAGCCATGTATTCTAAGGGCAATGTTTTCCGAAATCAGTGTATTCTGAGGGCAATCTGTTCTCGGAATATTAATAATTATTCGATCGATAGAATCATATTTAACAACTTTATTAGGCATTAAATAACCCATAGATTGTTGATATGCCGGAAAACAAGCCAACACAGTGTACTTTGTAAAAATCGATGGATCTCTATACAAAAATATAAATATCTAGAGATATATGAATCCAATTAAGTTCGACCTTAAATCAACTGAAACAGGATAACATGTTGTAAAACAAAACAAACAAAATATACTATTACTTTTATATATATATATATATATATATATATATATATATATATATATATATATATATATTGGTGCAGAAAAATTAGTACAACATTCGTACCGTCAGTTTCAAGCATAGAAGGACTTAGCCATCCGGCTCTCTTCAGCTTCTGTTGTCATCTGTTTAGGAAATGTGAAGTCACGTGTCACTCTCGTTTGGACGCGTTATTTGCTTAGAGTGTTATGTATGTTTGTTCAAATTTAGTGTAAGGAGGGTTCAATAAAGTTTGAAAAAACGGGGAAAGGCAAAAACAGTTGAGATTTAAACCAGAGAAGATTTAAAGAGATATAAAAAATAAAAAAAATATTTCTATATAAATACCGTGAGCCAATATTATGAGTATCGTATATTTGGCCGTTACTGTTTTGGGCTTTAATCATGTGTCTTCTAAAGGAATTAGGGAGAGAAAATGGGTTTAATGATTAAAAAGGCTAAAAGGAACACCATTAATTATATTCAAGTTTAAATCCTGGATTAAAGGACTTTAAATCAATCACAAAGGAATTTAAATAAAGATATCATAATAGTATATATATATATATATATATATATATATATATATATATATATATATATATATATGCTATTACTATATTTTATTGCTCAACTTAGTTTTCTATACTAATTTAGACTAATGCTCTATCTTTAGATGTTTAATTCACTATACTATACTAGTTCTGTGCTGTTATGATACAATTTTCCCAGGCATTATTTATTCCTTTACAGAAAGTTGTATAGAATCTGTTCTGTGATCATGGTACCTTTCTCTCAGCCATTACTTTTTCATTTTTTTTCTAGGAGATAATGTAACATCTCTTGTCCTGATATTATCTTTCCAGTCATTACCCCCTTCTCCTTTCTTTTTTTTTGAGGCGGGGAGGTAATGGTGTAATGTAATATTTGTTCTATTGTCATTAGATAATCATTTCAGATAGTACCTCCTCTTTGGGGAGTGGTGTTGTATCTATTCTATTGTCATGACATTCCCAAGCATTACCTCCTACTTTGAGGATGAGTAGTTTAGTATATGTTTGTTTGTCATGATACTATCCTCCCAGGCATTAGCTTTACCTGTGGAAGCGGTCTAATGTATATCCGTTTGTCATATATCATAGCAAAAATATGCGACCAGAGGCATATTATTACAAGTATATAGTAATAAGTCGTTATACTGCACGTCTAAAACAAAATCCATACTAATATTGTCAATATTGACGAATAAAAGGCTTTGCTTTACAATCAGTGTTGACAGTGGGAGGTGACGGTGGTTAAGTGGATATCAATACGGACTGAAGACCTGGGTGTTCCAAGTTCGAATCCAGTCGGTTCCACAGTACCACTTTCACCTAGCAACCTTTTCGATGTCTTTCCAGAAAGATTTCTAACTAATGCCAACACCAGAATCATCTGATTCACACTAAAGAAGTGGTGTTGACAGTTTACTGGAGGTTGACAGTTTTATCTTCACTACGGTCGATATTAACGAAGAATAATATTATAATTCATACGTCTACGCGGTCATGATTTACGTTAAGAGAACAATCTACTCTCGTGTATTAAATAAAGGGTTCTGTTACAAATTTCTTATAAGTTCTCGAGTTCGAAAGATAGATGCACCAAAAGTAGGTCGGAGATGATAGCGGCTGAAACGTTGTAAAAACAAAAACCATGATCAAAATGTCCAAAAAATTAAAATAATTCAAATTATCAGTGCTTAACTGAAAATTCTTAAACTTGATAAAACCAATCAATATGATATTTCTAACTGAAGCATGTCATAGCAAACGACCGGTCTACCTCTCGCAAGACGAACAAAGCCTTCGATTAAGATGCGAGGACAAACTAAGAACCGACATTAGTAAAAAAAAACAAAAAAACAAACATTTGTTAGAGATAAAGTTTTAGTTGTCACATATTAGATAGTGCACTGTGGCCATAAACTTATGTAAATGACTATATATTTCTCTTCCTATTTGATCAGAACTTTCGCTCATCAGAACATACAAAATGGACACCGTTCATTCTCCATTTGCACCTCGAGGAAATGGACGTCGTATTTTGTCGTGGGGTGAGAAGACCATTACGAAGGCGGAAGTATAACAGGTATACGAGACTGCAAACAGGTCAGCAAATTATATACAAAGGGGCAGAAAGGTAGCCAGTTGAGTGATTCAAAAAAGGCTGGCAGGGATGTACGGACACAAGTGTTGAATGCTGGAGGGGAGAATGTGGTGGTGGCCAAAGCAAGAGATGCGTGTTCCCTGGCGCGGATTCGGCTTGACAAAACAACGTTGCCGACCGCGTTGTGTTCAATAATCTTCACGCACAAGGAGACGATGAGGGTTGTGCTTATGGCCTCAACCCGAATGACCAGAGCACCCAGTTCAGGTAGAAGAATGATAACGGTTTAAGAAGCGGGAATAATTGTCCACGACAACACAATGAATGTATCTTGATAAGTTTCGAAAATATGCAATTATTTATATATATATATATTTATATACATATATATATATATATATATATATATATATTTATATATATATATATATATATATATTTATATATATATTTATATCTATATTTATATATATATTTATGTATATATACATTATATATATTTATATATATATTTATATATTTATATATATATATTTATATATATATACATTTATATATATATATATATTTATATATTTATATATTTATATATATATATTTATATATATACATTCACATATATATTTATATATATATTTATATATATATATATATTTATATATATATATGTATATTTATATATATATTCATATATATTTATACATGTTTGTATATTTATACATATATTTATATATATATTTATATATTTATATATATTTTTATATATATATATATATATATATATATATATATATATATATATATATATATATATATAGTTTTATATATATGAAGTTAATCCAACAAAAGATATAAGAGGCAACCGTAGCTGATTGAGGGAGTGTCGGAACCGGGTGTGTCCAGTTTTGGAGATGTGTTCGTTAAATCCTCCCTGCCTAAAAGGTTTAGACTCTGAAATGCATATATATCCCTTTACATTTTTTAAGTTGTAAAAGTCTAAATATTTGAATTTTTAAACTCTAAATATTTTTACAATTTCTTAATTAGGAAAAATTAAATCTTAAATTAAATTTCTTGAACTTCTTAATTTGATAAAATTAAATCTTAAATTAAACTATAAATTATTAAATTCTAATTACTTTAATAACTGCGTAATTATTAATTTCATAAATCTTCTAAATTATTTGATAGGGCAAGATCTGTGAAAGTTGTTGTTTTGTGCTTAGGCCAGAAAATTTGGGTAGCTACGAAGAATGGGAGGGCAATTAGAGGCTTGGACCTAAATTTACACACCCCTTCCTGTTTGACCTAGACTTATGATTTGACCCAGACAAGTAACACCCGGTATGAGTTGAATTAATTTACTATATCTGTCAGTGTGTGGTGACATTTTTTTCTTTGTTAACTTCGAAATATAACATCCGCTCGGATAACGTCGTTTGAAAAAGAAGGCAGTCTGCGACTTTAGTATTGCTTTCTGATCGGCGGGAAGGGGTTCTGTTTACTTGGCTTGCGGGAGAGTGATTGCTTTCAAATTTAACTTTATTCATTGGAATAATCTTTATCGGACCCGGAAGAAGAAATGGCCGAATATATTGACTCAGTTTGATTTAATTCTATTCAAATCGGATTTAGCGAATTTTCCATTTAACCAACGAATTTTGGTTTGTGCTACTCCGATCAAATCATTTGAACCCTGAATTTTGAACATCATGATTTCAACACAAAGTGAGTTTATTGAACTTTTTATTTGATTTGGTTCATTTATCATTGTATTATTTTACATAAAGATTGGATGCATTTTTCACTGTAATTTACTGCATCGATTGCGAACGCATTTCCCGACTGGATAACTTTTTTGGTTTTTCAGTTCTTTCAATTTTTTCGCTTTTCGACTGTCACTCAATACCTGGATTAATCTTCAATTAACCTCTTGGATATCTTTCCTGAATATGTTTTAATTTGTATGACTTTGATGGATTTTTTCACTTTAACAAATAAGTATATTTTTGGCTTGATATATTTGATGTGTTATGTACTTTTATGTATTTTTGTATATATTTTCATATATTTTCAAAGTGTAATTTTATCACCTGCAGTAACGTCACTGCGGTAATGGTTCTCTGAGGAGAAGAATTATCTTTCAAAACTCATGAGTTAAAGACGTTGAGATACTTTGCCTGAATTTTGAATTCTAATAAAATTTGATTCGCACCTTATTTTATTATTTCATTTCATATGATGCTATATATTTATATATATATTTATATATATATTTATATATATATATATATATATATATATATATATATATATATATATATATATATATTTATATATATATATATATTTTTTATATTTATATATATATATGTATATATTTATATATTAATATATTTGTATATTTATGTATATATATATATTTATATATTTATAAATTTATTTATATATTTATATATTTATATATATATATATATATATATATATATATATATATATATTATGATTTTTGGGGAGTACACCATTTAGTTATCGCAAGCATGAAGGGAAGACGAATGTTATCGTTCATGATTAAAAGTTAATAACAAAAGATTAGCCGACCGGTTTCGCCCTCTCTTTAGAAAGGCTGTATCGACGGATTAAAAAAAAACGAGGGATTTAGAAAAGGGGGTGAAAGGAGAGAGTACAGAAAGTAAAATAGCGTTATGGTACATGTACAATGGAGGATAGATCTTAGAGACTGATCACATCTAGTCCTAATAGCCACTCCCTTTGTTTACAAAGGGAGGGACGTTTGAGACGAACGTAGATCGTCTCCAAGATGTTTAGATACTATAATCAGTGAGCATGACTGAGAATGCGTGAGGTTTATTTCCAATATATTTTTTTATTATTATATTATTTTTATCTATTCTGCCAATTGTAGCAAGGTGTTTGCTGTGTACACGTAATTGCCTAAAATATAATCTAATTTTCGAATGAATAAACCAGAACAAAGTTACGTGTTTAAATATAGTTATCTGGTTTCTTCTCAGAGGTTTATTTTTGTTTAAAATATGACGTAGTGTTATGGCAAACGATATGATACGTAATGTTGATGTAAGCTTGTCTGTGATTGGATGTTTTACAAATTCTGAAACGGTGCAACTTGATTACAGTTTCTTGAGAAGTAATTGCCAAACGGTGTTTTAGCAGGGTAAGATTTATTAATTCATAGAGAGAAATAAGTGTGCTACCCTCTCCTTGGTTCAATTTATGTGTTTTTGACACACGCGCGCGAAGATAGTAGGTGAGTTGAGTTATGTGTTTCGATGCGTTTGACGAATTATTTTTATAGTCTACTTTAATCGGGAGGGGAAAAATCAGCTCGATTATATATATAGAATATATTAAATAGACATTTTGTTTGAATGTGTTAAAACAAAAACAAAAAGAATTTAAGGGTGTAAATAAGGTTTCAGTCTGGAAAGATTAGCATCAAACTATTTTCAAGATAATATACGTTCATTTATATTTCCGTAATATATTTGACGGAAACAGAAATGTAGCACCGAAATACTCGTTAATTAAGAGTATTATGCAATCGATCTCCAATCAATAAAAATAAAGCTTTTAAGTCGGGGAACTTTTTAAATAAAACTTAATTTTCAAAATAGGGATTTCTTTCATAGTTCATTTGGTTCCGTAAAATACAACTTCAGTCTGGATTCTTTTTTTTAAGGTATTAGTTGGGGGCACTTTTTCATGCTCTTGTTTTTGTAACATAATGAAAGTTTCTTTCACAGTAAATTTCTGTTTCCGTAAAATATAACTTCAATTTGGACACATTTTAATGTTATTTTTTTTCGTACAAATCGGAAATTTCTTTCATTGTTCGTTTCTTACGTTTTCTTTTTTCTTTCTATTTCTTCGTTACTTTTTCTTCACTACTTTTCTTTCTATTTATTTCGAGGTTCCTCTTTTATTTTACTTTGTTATATTTGTCGGTCTTTTATACGTTGGTTTCACAAGGTAAAATGTTCACACACTCACATTAACACACGTCTTTTGCGGTTAAACTCATGCTATCGATATAGACATATCTCAGCCTCTCTCACACGTACTTACAAAGGATTCTTACAAATAACAAGATACGTAGGATAAAGTATACTTATGTCTGAAGTGCACTTACGTAAAGTCCACTAAGGTAGAAAATTAGTGCATATGAAAATTACATTCTTTCATGTTACCGTAGGTCATACTAGTTGTGGGTCTATCTCTCTAACTCTCTCTCTCTCTCTCTCTCTCTCTCTCTCTCTCAATATATATATATATATATATATATATATATATATATATATATATATGGGAAATGAAAAAGGAAAAACTAAAAAGGATGTTTTTTTATATATTCATTAACGTTTCGTCTTTATTTGTAAGACTTCTTCAGGATGATAATATTGAGAAAAATGTCATGCAGGTACGTGAAAATAATAGCCCAGGTTTTCATTTCCCATTACGTCAGATTACCTTCATCCTTCCTCTCATATATATATATATATATATATATATATATATATATATATATATATATATATATATATATATATGGTTATTTTCATTTATACTGACATGTAAAAAATCTGAGACACTGGCATGTCGATGTTACCGATCTACAACTGCTAGAAACTGAGATCTCTTCAGGAAGAATTAAAATCCGATTCTTACCTCATATCATATTTAGGAAGACCCAAATATGATCACGAGTAAGGATCGGATTTAAAATGTTTCTGATGAGATCTCAGTTTCTAACAATTTTAGATCGATACCATCATATATATATAGAAGATCTATTTAATATTGAGCACTTTTTATAAGCCCAGTTGACATTCTTTAGAGTCCTATCCTGTGGATGTTTACTTTGATTAGATTATTATATATATATATATATATATATATATATATATATATATATATATATATATATATATATATATATATATATAATGGTAATAATCCAGGTAAAAAAATATCCACAGGGTGGTAATCCAGAGAATTTTAACCGGGTTTATAAAAAGTGCTCAATATCAAAATAGAGCTTTATATATGATAATTTTATTTACACAGACATGTACAAAATCTGCGACACTGGCATGTCGATGTTATCGATCGACAGTTACTATAAACTGAGATCTCATTAGGCAGAGTTAGAATCCGATCTTAACCTCAGATCATATCTGGAGAGAATGAAATGGAGGGATAGAGAAAGAGAAGAAGAAGAAAAGAAATTTAACATTTCAAAAATTGAGGCCGTTAAAGAATTACAAATTAAAAATCTAAAAAATTTAAAAATTTAAAAATTATAAAAATTAAAAATTAAAAAATATATATATATATATATACATATATATATATATATATATATATATATATATATATATATATATAACAGAATACGCATACCTGGATAGGGTAATTAAATTCCTCGGACAGAACAGTTTTCATCACATTTATGTCCCATTATGAAGATTAAAATAAATATATAATGATACTACAATTTATGTCTGAAATCCTTATTTCAATTTTACACGCAATTCTTTCAATAATTTATTCTTAAAATGTTTAAAATTCAAGAATTCTTCAGAAATTCAAGGAATCTTGCTTAATTGGTGCCAAATTTACTATGGATCAAATTTAATAAAAATCTGAAATAGTTGAGTTTTTGAATAGATGTTTTGTACCCATATTATGGATTCGAATCTCGTTAGGTTCAGCCACGCTGTTGAGTCGAAAGAAAGACGTGTCCGCGCATGATTATATTTTATACATATATGTCACTCTCTATATGGTGGTATCACATTTGTGAAGGGAAAAATTATTCCGACATAGCATTTAGGTAAAGTGCATTTCCGTATAAATAAGTGAAATAGTTCAAGTATCGCAAATATAATAAACAAATAAATGACATCTATAAAAGCGACACACGCTCTTTCCGCTAACGGAGGGTTATTTTATTTACCTTCTTTCTAGGCGGTTAGACACAAGGTAAGGTGTAGGTTTGATGCCAGTGTTTCTGTGGAACGAACCGGATTTGAACTTGGCGCACCCAGGTGTTTAGTCCGTGTCGCTAACCACTTTGCCACCATATGCCTATGCGCTGATTACTCGTAAGACGACGAAACACGTGTATGTGACTTATTATATATATATATATATATATATATATATATATATATATATATATATATATATATATATATATAATTCCTAGTCTTTTGTAATCTTAATACATATGTGTAACTTCACTTCACTTTCTCAATATATTTTGCTCTCTCACTCTCTCTCTCTCTTTCTCGCTCTCTCTCTCTCTCTCTCACGGAATTATTTATCTTCTTTTCACTTGGCATGCTTTTCTCTGTTTCTATCTTAAATACGCCACCTCTCTACCCATTCAATTTATTTATCCTCCAATATTATCTACCTCAACTATTGCCCCTCTTATTTATTCCGCCATATTCGACTTTCTTTTACCGAAAATCCACCTCTCTCTCTCTCACACACACACACTCTCTTTCTCCCACTCTATCCCATTCTCTCTCACTCTCTCTCCTCTCTCTCTCTCTCTCCTTCGCGTCCACGGACATAGGCAACGACCGAGGCAAAATAGTCTGCGCACGTCCTAGCAGACCGAGAGTGCGACGAGGACAAGGCTCCTCTTCTATGAACGAGTAGAAAGATGACATATAATTCCGACTGGTCAACTCTGGTGTTTCCGCTTGTCAGCCCGCGGCGGGAACCGCAACGACCGAACTGGACGTAGACAAGATTTGCTGTGTCAATAAGTCGAGTCTTGTTGAAAGTGGACAAGACATCTCGCGTCTTAGGGGAGCCCGGAGACCACCTTGGCCGCTGTTGCAACCTTTTCATGGCGTACGGTACGATAAGGACTTGTGCAGATTAACCACCTGCAGTGTCGTCGATTTCGATCAAGGGGTGGAGGCGACAAGGAAAAGGGTTGTCAAAATTATACACGGTATGCATGTGTCTAATGAGAAAGGAACGAAGAAGTCAATATATATATATATATATATATATATATATATATATATATATATATATATAATCCAGGTAAAACATCCACAGGGCAGTAATCAAAAGAATTTCAACCGGGTTTATAAAAAGTGCTCAATATCAAATAGAGCTTTTATATATGATTATTTTTATTTACACAGACATGTACAAAATCTGCGACACTGGCATATCGATGTTATCGATCAACATCTATCATAAACTGAGATGTCATCAGGCAGAGTTACAATCCGATCTTAACCGTAGATCATATTTGGAAAGAAAGAAATAGAGAAAAAAAGAAAAGAAATTTAAACGTGGTTGGGACCGTTAAGAATCAAAATAAAAAAATAAAAAAATAAAAAATAATAATGAATAATAATGTAAAAAAAAACTAAATATTAATATAAAATATGAAATATAAAATATAATATATAAAATTAAATAAAATAAAGTAAAAAGGGAGAGAAATAATAAAAAGTAGATAGTTGAATAAAACGATAGATAGATAGATAGATAGATAGATAGATAGATAGATAGATAGAGATAAATAGAGATAAAATGAAATAAAATAAAATGGTACAGCAGGATAAAATAAGATCATTTAAGATAGAAACATAATATATATATATATATATATATATATATATATATATATATATATATATATTTGTGTTAAATATTTTAGAAAATCAACACATCGTGCAATTTAAATGAAAAAGTCATTTATTTCACTTTTTTGCAAGCTTTCGTTGTAGAACAACTTTGTCAGGCGAGACTGTCTTATAGGTTTTGTTGTTCTTCTTCTTTCTCATTTTGATGGTATTAACCCTGAGGGGCCGAATCGCGGTAAAGGCAGAAGAGCACGTCAAGTTCTAGAATGCATTAGGATAAGTAGAGTCCGGTTGATGTTATGCGCATAATATAATGCATCTCGATATATACGCAATCAGGAATAAAAAAAGTGACGTTATATATATATATATATATATATATATATATATATATATATATATATATTATATATATATACTTATTTTTCCCAATTGCTCTACCACCGATTATAAACTTCAGTGACCTTATAACGTATTTCACATTGTAATATCATAGATATAGATGAATTTTCCCTTTCAGCAACTATTATATTTTTTATGATTTGATCAATGCTTTGTTATTTCCTGTGGCCTTTTGGCTAAGATCAAAGTGTAGTATCTGTTCCGATGGATACTGCACCCCATAGACTGGTATTGTCTTGGCCTTCGGGGCTTGATTTACACCGGTCTATGGGTCTGTCCTGTGCAGTTCTAGGAGGTCCACCCTTCCAGGCTTCGCCTCCCGTCTTTGGGAGGAGTAAGTTTATTGCTTACTGTCTGAGGCGCCCCTACCGGGGAATGCCGACGGGCTGCCCAGGCAATTTTTAAAACCCACTTTCCCGACCCGACCTTGGGTCACATCTTACTTGTGGGAGTAAGATAAAAACTGGCCTTGTGCCTAACTCCTGGAGAGGAGTAAATCAATACTCCCTACATGTAATATAACATCGACTTTATTTTACTTTGAACCCCTGAGGTCAGTGGTGGGATTCAAATATTTTAGGAACAGGTTCTATCTTAAATATTAGAACTACCAGGGTAAATCGGTGCATCCGCGTATCGCGGACTTGCAATTTTAGTAAGCTCATGATCATCTGTCTATATGTATGTACATGAATGAAAAATGAAATAAAATACAACTCATTTATTTAGAATTTATTTATTTCAAATAATTCCAAATAGCCACTTGATTTTCATTGTACTCTTTCGCCTTTCGGTTCATATTACGTCAAATATATCTTTTTCCGTAAGTTCAAAATTTTCCGTAAAAAAACTCGTTTTATTATTTTATAGATTCTTCCAAATAAAATGATTTTAAAAAAATAATTTCTCGTTTTATTATTTTATAGATTTCTTCCAAATTATTTTATAGATTTCTTCCAAATAAAATGATTTCTTCCAAATAAAATAATTTCTCGTTTTATTATTCCAAATAAAATTTTAGAGATTTCTTCCAAATAAAATATAGATATTTTATAGATTTCTTCCAAATAAAATTTTTTTCCACGTTTCCTACGTTTCAAAACAAGCTAACACGTGCATAATTTATCAAAACAAAAAAACACGTGACCTCCCGGTGTAATTTGGATATGTGAACCTTACGGAGTTATCGAACTTGACCTAACTTTGTCTGGCCGTATGACAAAAATGCCACGTGTGGGGTGCATTGTGAATTTTTATTTATCAAAGTGTCACGTTTTCCAAGATTTTAGTAACCGGTTCGCAAACAGTGTGACTGTCTAGGAACCGGTTCGCGCGAACCGGTGCGAACCGGCTGAATCCCACCACTGCCTGAGGTTATTCGCTATCTCTACAAATCTACAATCAGACTACGGATGGAGTACTATTGTCATATTTGGGCTGGTGAATCTCTCGCGCATTTGAGAGTTCTTGATAAGGTGAAGAAACGTGTCTGTAATTTGATTAGCCCTACCATTTCTTCTTCTCTGCACCCTCTCTCTCTCACAGACGTGATGTTGCTAGTCTCAGTCTTTTCTATAAATACTATTAAGGCGTGTGTTCTTCAAAATTATGTGAGGTATTACCCACTTCTTTTTTTCTAGCCAGTTTGATTCGGTGATCTACTGTTTTGATACTTTATTGTAATACAGCTTCCTATTCCTGTAGCTTATTTAAAAAAAAAACGCAGGCTTGTCGAACTCTCTTCCTACTGACTGTTTTTTCATACCTATAACCTTGTTTTTTTCAAGACTAAGGCTAATAGGCATATCCTATATTTGCGATAATCATTTTCGTTTTTGTTAGCTCCTTACATAAAGTGGTTTCATGCCTTGTCTGGAGCGATTTCCATAAACAAAAACTATGTTTCTATGTGTCTGCTATAATTTGAGGAATGCATATATCAACATCTCCCTCTCTTTTTTACTTGCTGTGTAAATGAGGGTGTTTGCATGCTTTTCCATTGATGTTGACTATGTGCCTTTACTTTGATGTTTATATACGCTACACGTTACCCGTTGAGGTAGCCGGTGAGCTTGCGATTATACGAACAAAGAGTTGTTCGGTGTCACACGCGTGTAAAGAAAAGCGAGTTGTACCCATGAAAAGATTGGCATGTGCCCGCTTATAGTATGAACAGGCTGGGATTGAGTTGTGTTCGCTACACGTTACCCGTTGAGGTAGCCGGTGAGCTTGCGATTATACGAACAAAGAGTTGTTCGGTGTCACACGCGTGAAAAGAAAAGTCGAGCCATGAAAAGATTGGCATGATATGGGGTATATTTTTGGGGGACCTCGGAGTTACCGCATTGGTATTGGTCAATCAAGCATGAATGATGATATATTTTAATTTGTAGGAATTTTAGGTTTTGGATGTGATCGGATTGAGGCCCGATGTAAGTGTCGGAGATATTACTCCAAAAGACACACCGTTTCTACAGAGGTGTCTTGAACCGAGTGCAAATATAGTGTTTAAGGATAGAACGGCACCTAAAATTAAAGTCGTGGGCTGACCACATTAAGTTAAATAAGATAGGGGTTTCTGTTTTTTTTTGTTCCACCGTAATTCGCAGTAATACCCGCCAGTAACAGAAATTTACTATCGGTTGTATGCTGATGCTTGGGAGTGCGTGTGTGAGGTAAATTGGGTGCCTAGGATTGTGTGCGGATGTCCGTGGGGTCAAGTGGTCAAGCAACCTTGCGACAGGTGAACACTCAGCATGTCCTATAATCGATTGTGACAGGGATGGCCATAGAGCCGATATCGATCGTAAGGAGAATTTCCTTACATCCCAGGAAAGGTCATAAGGCCGATTTAGAGGGTGGGACTGAGATGCCCAGCCGTGCTAACCCCTGTTTCTGACCAGACCCTGCAGAGGGGTGTGTAAAATAAAAAATCTTAGGATTGTTTTTTTTGTGCAGGTAAGGGAGAAATGTTAGATAATGGCCCTATGGGAATGGACGTATCAGTTGGGAATCGTTGATTGACTTGCGCGAATTAACGCGGGGCAGTCGAGTGCAGAACAGGGCTTGTTCTCACAGTCAGGGCTGACAGACGTTACAGGGTTACGTGTGACGAGACCCCAGATTAAGGGTCAGTCTACACCTGCGTGAGGCTCTGTGACTTCGCGGGCCTTGCGTGGGAAACAACGTGATCTGTGACGTCACTCGTTCTCGTGAGAAGCGAGTTTTTAGTCAGTCTGTTTCGGAAAGCGAACTGAGAGGACGTGCGATTCACAATGTAAAGATACGGAATATTTCCCTTCAGGGAAGACAAGCGCGAGAATCATTCCCCCTCTCTATAAATAGTTAAGAAAACATTAATAACTAACTACGATAAAGTAGGATTTGCTCTCTTAGTCTCTCTCGGCGTGGTGAATTTTCCCCAGATGAAATAACAACGCTTGAATAAATGAATTAAATTCAACGGAAGAGTTTGTCTTCGGAGTGCAGAACATGGCTTTTATTGCAGACAACAGACGACCACTCACTGGACGACACGACCAACCCTCTACCCGACGAGTATACGAAACGCGTACTGTCGCGGTCCAGGCAGGAGTAGTAGCAACAATACTTGTGGAATCATCAGTCGGTCGCCTGATTCCAACCCCTGAAAAAAAGTCACCTTTAACTTAATTCAGAACGCTTAACCAATGAGTCCAATTCTAACTGTTACGACGTGATGATGAATAGATCCTATTCATGTAAAGCAGGCGGACAACCTTAGTCAGCCGTCCTAACAGTGTTCAACAGAAAGAGGCTTGCATTTATATATACGTTCTCTTATCAATTTCACACTCTCCTACTGTATGTTGTTTGACTTCTCGCTCTTATTTTATACTGTATCTATAACCCTCTTTTATATCACTCTTCATCATCTCATCTGTTTCGCGTTAGATTAGATTTATATTTGTTTTTTTTAACGATACTCATATTCGAAAGAAAAAAACATGTTGACTTCGTTGTGTTTTTAATAAAGTCGTTCAGAGTCTCTCTAAGGTCCCCTTTACCAGCCATTCAAAATTCAGTTAATTTCTGTATTTAAAGTTTACTTTGATCACTCTGGTCGGTGTCTCAGTGTTTACACGGGTTGTCGCTGTATCCTCTCCGACAGAGGATTATTCGCTAGTATCGATCAAAAGTCGTTTCAGGCACATAACAGTAATTATGTTAAGTAATTACAGAAGAACGTAGTTTATTTGGTCGTGTTCTATCTTTCTGTTACGATGTAACAGAGGGACGGGCAGGCAACGAGAGAAGGACAGAAAGTGATACTCAGAAGCAAATGTTTTCCATTAATGATTATTTAAGACATCTAAAAATCTGACTGCTCGCTATGTATTTTCCATTCAGACTGCAAAAACCTCGCGTTGTCAAATCCATCGTCTAACTCACTTCAGCTAAGCTTTATTCCTATGCTGGGTCGATTGCTCGAAAAGATGAACCACCTTAAATTTGCTGACCCCTATCCACTATCTATCCTGTTTATGACTGAACTCGCGTAAAATTCAGCTACAGATACGCCTCGATGTGGATGAAACCAGTAATTATACAAGTAGGTATTTAATTATTGGTGAATACTCATTGAACAAATAGCTACTTTATGTAGCCGCCAATTATTCAACAATGATTATTTCATTATTGGTTAATATGCTTTCTGTTTAGATTGAACCTCGTATTTCGTTGGCCACTTGGCAAAGAAATAAGTAGCGTTTATTCTTCACATGTAGAACCACGGTTGACTACATTTTACATCCAACCAGATTACCTCTTCACATAAATACCTGAATTCGTGTTGGATAGATGACACATAGAAGTAGTTTACTCTCTCTTCTTCTTTTTCCGTTGTCTTTTGCTTCTTTTTAATAAAAGCGGTTGTAAAAGTGTTAAAGTGATGACACATGATCATTTTAGGTTTAACAGCGCTTTCTGTATTATTATTTTAATTTTCCAACGAACAGTATACACACATACTACCCAAGAACCATCTCACATGAAGTGAAAGAGCAGCTGTTCCAAGCAGAACCGATATTTTCGCGATTCAGAAAAAAGAGAAAGATTTTATCAGCTTATCTACTACGTACCACTGACGACTTCATCTCTGTAACTTAACATCCTCAACACGTAGCTCTAATTCTAATATTAACTTCTAATAGAATTTTCCGATGTCTCCTACTCTAGCCTTATGTGAAATATTCTGGTTTTAACATTATTTTAATACAACCACATCCAATTTTTTAACATGATCATCTATGTATTATTTAGACTATTAAGATAAGTGTTTAAAACGAGCCTGTCATTTTCACAGCATTTCGGCCGATGTAATCTCCAACCTTCTTCAGCTGCGTATTGTTGAAATCAGGAATCATTACGTCGAACTCAGAATTCCGTACGAAATTTCGAACATAAGCTTTTATTTATTAAGATTAAGGCTCCCGAAAAGTGTAATATAATTGTTCACATAGACCCGTGGCGCAACGGATAAAGTGCTACGTAATAATCAGCCTTTTAGGTTTAAAGGTTTAATCCACAATACAGGCGAGACTAAGGATATAATTAAGAATTACTTAAGACTTTTACCAATTAATCTACCCCGTGGATTAAATGAAGATGTATCTGAAGAATATTGCAACTTACCTCGGCCGACACGTTGTGAGAATATAATCCAGTTGTCTAAGTAATACAAATTATTAGTCCTCATCTAATAAAGTTCGAAAACATGATCATCTAGGTCTAAATAAAAAAAAATGTGCTGTGGTTTTTCTTTATCATAAAAGAGAAACCGAGCATAACAAAACTACTTTTCAGTTCCTTAGCTTGTATTAAACATTTATATATTTGACATATCGAGCGTTTCAAGTTTATTACTTGTTCACAGAGTTAGGCTAGACTCCGCAAGCTATCGCTCCATCCGACCAACGGGAGTTATCACAGGATTAAGGGAGAATTAAGTTCTATTTGTGCCGTGAGATAGCGGGCAGGTGACAGAAGACTATTGAGAGGGTTAAACGATCAATTTCGAAACCTTTCTGTAAAGTTAAGTGACGATTTATTTTTAACATCCAAAACAGTGCTCAACTTTAATTTGTTAAAAGGGCTTTATATATATATATATATATATATATATATATATATATATATATATATATATATATATATATATATATATATATATATATGAAGCAATCCAACAAAAGATATAAGCGTCAACTAATATCTTATAATTAGTGAAACATCCGGATAAAAAACTGAAGCTCAATATACTGGATAGAGCATTAATATTATAATATAAAATGGATAACTTTGCCGGCCCCTTCAATTTCACGTATTTGGACTGCTGTTTGTATCTTGGAGTAATGTCCTTCCTGATTATGCTTCTCAACTTGTATGACCTGGATGGACTGTATGGATTCAACAAAAGTATGTTTTTGGATTGATATGTTTGATGTTATGTATTTTTATGTATTTGTGTATATAATTTTATATATTTTCAAAGCGTAATTTTATTGCCTGTAGTAGTATAACTGCGGTAATGGTCCTCTGAAGAGAAGAATTATCTTTGAAAACTCATGAGCTAAGGACTTAAGGATGCTTTGCATGAACTTTGAATTCTAATAAAATTTGATTGACACCTTATTTTATTACTTCATTTTATATTATAATATATATATATATATATATATATATATATATATATATATGTATATATATATATATATATATATATATATATATATACACACGATGATTATAGTATAAATACTGAATATTTCAGTTTTCATATATCCCTATAATAAAGTGAAGTTGATTTTCCCTGCCGCTTTCGCTATTATAAACTTTGAATCAAAAGCTTTATATGCAAATTGTTGCGAGATGGTGCAGTTTTTTTTAATATACCTATTAAAGTAAACAAGAACTACTCACCGGAAGTTCTTTCCATTTGTTACTACTTACCTGATTTTACTTAGCATTCCTGGAATTCTGAAAGGGATTATTTTCATGTCATTTCATATATGATTATTGGTAAAACTTTATTCTCTGCTTTGTTAAATTGCCGTAGGGAATCTAAATTGTCAAGAAAAGACAACCGCAAGGAAAGTACGTTAACCTGCCCTATCCTTATTGATCAAGGGTCTGGTAAAGCGGTGGAGTCCTCGATAGTAAGATATGAAGGTAGGTAAGTAGGAAGGTATTAGGAAGTAAGTTATTAGTCGTCTCCTTGCTAAGGCGCTCAACCTTCAAGTGGATCAGGTTTTGCTTGTTAATATTTTGGTCATTTCGGTATTTGACGGTTTCAAGAGATTCTTGAAATATGCACACCATCACAACTGGTAATAAACATTCATATATTTGACGTCGTGTTTCTCTCTCTCTCTCTCTCTCTCTCTCTCTCTCTCTCTCTCTCTTTACCTTTCTCTCCTTCTCATTATATATATATATATATATATATATATATATATATATATATATATATAATGAAGAAAACATTCTTAAAAGTAACAGAAATCTTCTGCTATAGTATAACTTCTTTCCATATTTCTAATAAAAAAAATACTATGTGTTCCGTATGAATAACGAACATTTTAGGTCCTTCGTCGAATCTTCTTAAGGTGATAACACGAATTATGGCGTCCCAAAATTTAAATCGTAAACGTCTTTCCGGGGACTGTGCGAGTCCGTTCTTTCGGCGTCTAACTTCACGTGTGCATTCTCAGGTCCCTTTTGAACTTCTATTCTTTTCTTCATCTTATTTTTGGTCACCTTATAAGTATTCGACAAAAAATTGAAAACGTTCGTGATACATATGGAACAAATATAAGTTTTTACAATTATTTTAACACAAAAAAGGTCATTATTTTTACATACATACACGTGTGTTTCATACTTACGCAATCATTTGTCTAGGAGATGATAATTACTGCCGGTCGAACTATTCGAACCCATTCATAAAGTCACTGTTGTACTCTGTAGCCTGGCATTCAAAGCCTAGGCCACCATCATTTAACATGGGGAAAGAAGAGAATTTAAATTCTATATAATATCAGATCGGCGAACATATACAGTAAGCTTAGTTATATAGTGTTCAACAGCAGACGCCAGAACATCGCATTACGCATAGATTGACAGCTTATTATAAATTCTTTTAGAGACCCTAATCCTATATTCCGATAACAATATTTTTAATATAAATATTTATTATTTTTACCTACACACATGTGTTTCATGCTTATGCAATCTTTAGTGTATGAGATGATAATTACTGCCGGTCAAAGGATTCGAACCCAGTTGCAAATTCACCTTTGACTCTGCAGACGGGTATTCAACTCTTAGGCCACCATAAATTTACACAGGAAAGAAAATAATTTAAATTTAATCGCATTACGCATAGATTGACAGCTTATTTTAAATTCTCCCAGAAGCCCAATCCTTTGTAGATTGGGGCGATAACAATATTTATAATATAAATATTTATTATTCTTACCTACATAGTTTATGATAATTATGGAATTAATAATCAATTTCTAATTTTTTATATATCTCTTTAATAAAGTAAAGTAGTGTTTCCCCTGTTTCTCTGGCTATTACAGATTTTGAGCCAAGAGCTCCACATACTAATCTTTTCCGCAATCTAAGTTGCCTAAGCTCTTATACATGTTTCCAGAAATGATGCATTGATTTCTTCTTCTTTCAGTATATTTTTTCCGTATCACCTTACTCTCCCCCAAAAAAACTTCCAAAAGTGTTAATAGCTGACATTTTTACTCACTTCTTAATATCTACTACGATCACCACCCAAAACACCGGACCTTTCCTTAATAGAATAGAATTTTGGTTACATCATCTAAATTATTGCATTTAGTCCTTCTTAATACTGTTAACATAATATCCAAACTTTTAAATATAAATAACGATCGCTTCCTTCTGGAGATTGCCGCCTAGAGAATTCTTGTAAGCAGGTGTGTTGTTTGTTTACGCGTTTAGTCTTTGTAGTAGTCGTAATGATAAAACGTAACAGTAGTTGTGAATGAATATTTTTCATTTTCTGTTTCTGTTCGCAAAAGCTGTCTATATGTCTGTGTCTATTTACTTACTTCTCCTTGAGAGAAAAGTTGTTTTTTATGTGCAGAAAATCAAGCTTCTCAAAAGTGTGCATTTTTTATTTGGACAAAAATTAGAATGGTCTCCCTCTCGTAGCAGTTTCCTTCACTGGCCGATGGCAAGACATATGAAGTATAGTATCACAACAAATACTACACTTTGCTCCTAACCAAAGGGCCAATGCATCATTTGTCTACTCGCAACCCATACCACATAGTGTGAAGGGGTACCTGCCAGAAACATGTCCGCTATCCTTCGCAGTTCAGAACACCAAAAAAGTTGTAAATAGCTTTTCTGCTACGTCAAATTTAGACTTCCTGTACGTGACGTCATTTCCTCACACGTTAGCTCTTATTCTAATCTTAACTTCTAATGGAAAGTTTCTCTATGCTTAGTCTAGTTACAAAATGGATATTTACTTTCTTACGTCCTTCTAATACGTCTACGTCCACAGATAACTACAAAAATATGGCAAATAAAGATGATGCTTTTATATTTATGAAGTTTTTTTATTCGTATATAACAATATTTTTGTGTACCTCAATTCTTATGAACGTATCTGTTGAACCTGTGAGATCTCAAACACATGACTTGACGTTTATTATACCAGCTTTTTTTATTGAATAGTTAAAGTGATGGACTTTATATCTGGGATTGGTCTTACTAAAGCAATGCAACTAAGTATCGTAAGTAGATCTTGTATTTCCACTTAACTAGATTTTGTCTTGCTGTGTAACTACATTTGAAGTGTTTGCTTGCTACAACATTAAATTCGCTGAATTAGACCAGGCACATATTTTCATTTATTTATTTTATATAAGGGGTCGGTAACTGTTCTTATTCTCAGGGTCGATGCGGTCGCGTTTCTCAGGGTTGCGTATTAATTATTTTGGTGTGGAGAAACTGAATGTAAATTAATTAAATTAACATCGATTTTTTTGCAATTTAGGTAGAAAAAGTAAATCTATGATTTGTGTAACGGAGAGAGCTTATTCTCTTGACGTAAGCGGCACAGGATCGCCTGCGCTATACATAACACCTAGGCTAATTGTGATTAAGACTTGAAAGCTACAACGGTTGATAGAAGACTTGAAAGGAATAACAGTTGAATAAAGACTCGAAAGCAATGACGGTCGAGAGAAGATATGAAAGCAATGACAGTCGAAAGAGTTATATCCGTTTGATCCTTTTGTTTCACGGCATATCAACCCTTTTGTGTCATTTAATACCGAATTCTTTCATTTCGTAAAAGAGTGTATGCTCAGTTTTAAATATATGCTAATATTTATAGATCTATTTACTTTGTAGGTTTATATTTCGTTAATACTCAAACTTTAGAAGGCATAGCTGATACTGTTTCAGGAACCATTCCAGATGATGTTGGTCTTTTAGGTGACATAACAGACCATGTGCGTAACATGGGCATCAGCCTGGGAACAATCTATTTTCAAAACTGGACAGAAAATTATCCAGAAACAAGCTTGACTAGTCTGGACTGAATCGCTTCTTAAATTCGAGTTCCTTCAAACAGGTTTGCCAAATGGTGGTACTGTTGATCGTGAATGACTTGTTTATTCTCCAGCCAAGACCCGTGTCTTCTGCTTTCCCTGGTCTAATACTTAAAAGACCATGAAATCAGTCCAAAGCACAGAAAATCAGTTCTGATATCATGTCAAAGAGGTGTTGCTGCTGGTGGCTGAATTAGACGAGCAAGGGTATATCAATATGCCAGAACGACGCAACTAATGATAAAATGTCTTGTCACGCTGTGTTGCGACTATTGCTTTTCTTTATGAGAGAGGTCTTTCTCTTCGAGGTGGCAATGAAATCGTTGGCTCCAGAGAAAATGGGAAATATTTAGGCATTTTGGAGCTAATTAGACAATTTGATCCATTTTTGTCCCAGCACATCTGTAGTCATTCCAATCGCGGGCGTGGTCACACATCATATTTATCAAAAACAATCCCTGAAGATTTAATTGCAATGATGGGTGAACAAATCATGGGTCTCATCTAGGATGAGATTTCATAGTTACGGTATTTTTCAGTTTCAGTAGATTCACCTCCCGATATTAGCAATTGTGACCAGCTGCCAATCATGTTTTGTTACATCAATATAGTGGATTACCAGCCTGTGGAGCGTTTTTGACATTTTCATTATTTACAATCACACAGGGAAGAATCTTGCTAACACTCTGCCTCAGTACTTGTCAGATCAGGACATTTACTTCAAGAATTTCTGGGGTAAGACATACTACAATGCCAATAATATGTCTGGTCAGTATATTTGAATGCAACGAATTCTGAAAACCAAGAACAGTCTCGTGGATTACATTCCTTGTGCTGCCCACTCTTTGAACTTAGTTAATCAGTCAGCTGTGTATTGTTGTGTGAAAGCAGTTTCATTTTTGACGTATTGCAGCACATGTATACATTCTTTGTAGCATCAACATATTGTTGGAGAGTCCTGATGACCCATGTTAAAAACCAACCTGGATGCCTCGTTCCGAAATGCTCATCAGACACTCGGTGGTCTGATCGAGCTGATGCTGCAAAAGCAGTCTTCAAGTGGTACCACACATTTCAGAATGCTCTTCATGAAAATCTCAGGGGATCCCAATCAAACTGGTATCACAATGAATGAAGCGGGTTGATTGACTAAACACATTGATACCATTGAAGTTGCTTTAATGTGTGAACTTTGGAACGATATTCTGCAGTGCTTAACCATTAGTAGCAAGTTGTTGCAAAGTTCTACCAATTACCTCCAGCCATTGGTCTGCTGAAGTGCTTGTCTACATTATTGGATGAATGCCGAGAGAGGTTTGGGGATTATGATCAGCATGCAGGTGATCGTCGTGGCAACAGTCCATTTAAATGCGAAAGTCGGCGACAACCAAAGCGTAAGAGGCAAATCTATGATGGAGATGATACAGATGATGTGGAAGTGGAAATGATGTTACGAAAGGAAAAATGTAAAGTCAGTACCTTTTATGTCATCATCGATCAGTACAAAAATGCTTTACAGAAACGTATTGAAGCTTATTCTATTGTGCCACAGAGGTGTGGTGTTCCGACTCAGTACGACTCCATGTCTGACGAAGATATTGATGTTGCTGTTAAATGATTGGTTACTGTGTATACAAAAGATCTTTGTTCTGATTTCACAGCAAAATTTCGACAATTGATGTGCTGGTATAAAGGACAGAGACACAATGATGAAGGATCAAATGCTCAGAAAATGTTTCAAATGCTGCAAATTTCTGGTGTCTATCAAACATTTTCAAATACTGAACTAGCTCTGCAAATCTAATTATGTCTGATGGCAACCAATTGTCACTTCTCTGCAGTGAAAGTGATTTGCTTAATAAGGTTGACTTAAAAAAAAACTAATTGACAAATTTGCAGTTGTAAAAGCACGCAAAGTTATAATGTAATTTTTGCCTAATAAAAATTCTGTTTTAAATTTTACTTTTCTTCTTTTTGTCGATAAGTCCAACATACCTGCATCTTTACTATTTCAGGCCACTTGTTAAAAATGTGCATCAGGGCCAGCAAGGCCTTAACCCAGCACTGGACGACATTGTTAATAATTTGGACTATCAGTTGTACAATTTTACAATTATTTCTATTTCTATTTATTTTATATTTATTTGTTTATTTATTTATTTTATATAATTTCTCTTGGTATAACTAGTAAAACTGCTTCATGTATGTAAGTGTTGGTGTGTGTGTGTGTTTACGTTGGTGATTTTCTATGTGTAGTTCTATAACTTAGTATCGGTTCATTTGGTAGAGTAGGTATTTGTTTAAATGTGTACATTTTACAATGAATTTTACAATGAAAGTACAGCCAGGGGGTTTTACCCCACCTAATAGACCGGTATCGTCCGGGCCTTTGGGTCTGGATTTACGCCGGTCTATTGGGGGTTGCTGGTCCTGTGCAGTTCTAGGAGGTGCACCCTCCCAGGCTTTGCCTCCCCTCTTTGGAGAGGAGTAAGTGTATGTCTTACTGTCTGGGACGCCCCTACCGGGGAATGTCGACGGGGCTGGCCAGAGTGCTCACCTCTCGAGCGCTGGCTTATCTAATCCCACTTTCCCGACCTTGTGTCACATCTTACCTTGTGGGAGGTTGATAAATAGATTTAAATGAATTAATATTTCTGCTTAGTAGTTTCGGTTATATTTATTTCACAGTTTATATTAAACTAATAGATGGGACCCTTACACTACGGGTAAAAGTAGATTTGGGAGCAAATAGCAATTAAGAGATGACTCCATGTGCCCAAAAGCCCTAAAATTTAGGTCTATCCACCGGATTTACTTTACGGTAAGTAAAGTTACTTACTTTCTTTAAAACTACATCTACAGTTTACTCGGAGAGTGCAAACTTTCGCCAAAGCTCATTAAATAATTTTATCATAAAATATCAACTTTCAGCTGAATATTTTCAGGTTTTCATGACTTCTTTCAATAGAATTTCAAGGGTCTTAAGCTTAAGCTATTTTGATTGGGATAAACTTTATTCTCTTCACCTTCCTGTTTCTATGCATTCTTTCCAACACTGGTGTTCCACTAAATATGGAGAAGTTATTTAGAATCTCTCATAAAACGTGGACTATTGTTGCTTTCGATTGATTTGTAAATTTCTGCAAGGATTTATGTTTAAATTTAATTATTTTTGAAAAAAAAATATTTTGTAAAAGACCTTGAACATTTTCACAAACTTTTTTACAAAATATTATTGTCAAAAATGATTCCGAAACGAAAAATTGTCAAATAATACATTAACATTTGATATGCATTTATGTTTTGGTAGATTTTTGAAATAGAAATGCAAATGGCGATGTAAATAACATTAAAATGAATTAAAATATTAAAAAAAAACGGAATTTTGTTATATAAAATACGAATTGTTAAGATTTAATGGGTTCTAGTCTAGATTTGGTTGTTCTTTAGTCACTGCATCGCGGTTTTTAAAAAGTTCTCTTGGCATAGCTTGTCCTACTCTGACTTTGGGACAGTTGTCTTTTTGGAGTTACTTTGTAGCGGAAAGATGCAAAAGTGCGAACGAGTTCAAATCTCCCGTTGATTGCTCTGAACGCTGTGAATTTAGTCACGTGATTAGCTTCGGCTTCCTAAGACACGAACCACCGAGCAGAAAGCCGTCGCTTTTATATCCGCCTCTTTTCACAGATTCCTGCAATCTTGCGAAATGTAACATTCAGACGTCCGATGGAGACGGATGCGTTACTCCTCATGTCGACACTCTGTTACACACGTGTATACATGTTCTCTCTCAATTATTAACTATTAGCACAAACCTTATACATGTAACAATCTCTCTCTCTTTCTCATACACTCTCTTTCAGATGTTTTAGTTTATCCTGCTGCACCGTTTGAGAGTATTTTCCAAGGAATATTTCATTCAGATACGATTATCAGTCGCATGTCGATCTTGCTATAGCTGAAATAATTTTAACTACGTTAGGTTTTGCAGATTTTTGCACGGGATTCTCAACGTTCTTACACATGCATCGTTTGGTATTCCCAAATAGTCATCTATCTAGTATTGACCAGGCCTAACCTTACTTCACTTTGATGATCGACCGAGAACCGGTGTGTCAACGTGATTATGAGGTACATTCGGCCCTTTTATACACGTGTTCAGCATCTCTTTCGCACCTCACATTAATTAAATGATGGTATTGTTCTTGTTAAAAAATACTGATACGTTGCTACCATCGTTACATTAATTTCGGGCTCAGATTCGTCTCTTTCAGTTTCTCTCTCTCTTTTTTACCTCTCTTTCTCTCTCTCTCCGTCTCTCTCGCTGTATATATATATATATATATATATATATATATACATACACACACACACACACACACACACACATATATATATATATATATATATATATATATATATATATATATAGCATTAGATGAAGTGAAAGAATAAAATAAGGTTCGAAATACATTTTATTACAATTCAAAGTTCAAGCAAAGTAATTGAAAGTCTGCGTCTGGCTTACTATCAGCTCATAAGAACCCTTAATAGAACATTATAATATTCAACACCGAGTGAGTGTTCTTAACTTTTCATATGATATTGTTTTTTTTATCGTTTTATTAATTTGCATACACCCTTAATACACTTTTCCTGCCTGGATAACTTTTTCGATTTTGGACTACCATTCACCACCTCGATTGTTTTTTCAATCGACTTCTTTGACATCTTTCTTGAAGTTGATTTAAACTTTATGACTTGGATGAACTGTATAAGTTTAACAAAAAACTGTGTTTTGGGCCGATATATTTGATGTTTTATATACTTTTATGTATTTTATATATTTTAAATATTTTCAAAGTTTAATTTTATTACCTGCAGTAATGTTATTGCGGTAATGGTCCTCTGAGGAGAAGATTTTCTTTGAAAACTCATGAGTTAAGGACTTTAAATTAATTTGCTTGAATTTTAAATTGTAATAAAATTTGATTCGCACTTTATTTAATTTTTTTACTTTATCTAATGCTATTAATACTCTATCCAGTATATTGAGCTTCATTTTTATCCGGATGTTCACTAATTAAAGATATTAGTTGACTCTTATATCTTTTGTTGTATTAACCTTCTCTCTCTCTCTCTCTCTCTCTCTCTCTCTCTCTATATATATATATATATATATATATATATATATATATATATATATATATACACAGGGTGGGCAAAAATAAGGGTCCTATTTTTAAAAATTCATAACTTTTTTATTTATTGATTTTTTTTTTTTTTTTTTTAGAATAAGTAAAGGACCCCTTCCGAAGCAAGCATGAGCCGTATTAGCCCTAAGGAACGTACCCTCATTTAGAAAACATTATTTTTGCTTAAAAAACTCAAAACAGTGTAAAAAACAATACTTTAGTTTTTGTAAGTTTTAAGAAGTGTTTTTCGGCTAAAATTTGTTTTGTTTATTTCAAAAAATCTCGGAAGGGTCAGTCTACACACACATAAAGTTTGGTGAGTTTAACTTTTATTTTGTGGAAGTTATTCAAATTCAAGTTATTCAAATTTAAAGATAGGACCCTTATTTGGGCCCACCCTGTATATATATATATATATATGGGAAAAAAGAAACAATGTTTCAGACAATATGTAAAAATAAAAATGGAATAAAGAATAAGCAATTCAACAACTAACAAAATAACTCAAAAACTCATCTTGTAAAGTTCCACCGAGATATTTCGGTCGTGGATACGGCCATTTTCGATCAGTTAATAAACTTTATTTCAAAACGGAAAAGTTTTCAAATTCATACAGAGAATGCGATTGGAAGAAATTGTCACGTGCAGAGAACAACAAAACGGGGAGAAAAAAGGAATGCGAGGAATGTTATAAAAAGAGAAAGAAAAAGAAGAAGAAGAAGAAGAAGAAGAAGAAGAAGAAGAAAGAGATACCAATCAACCGGAAAGTTGGGAACGTCAGTTGAAGAAGACGAAACGAAGAAGAAGAGAAAGCGAGAGAAAACGTGGGGAAGGGTAAATCGACATGTTTTTGTCGAAACCTATTAAAGAATAAAAAATAAAAAATAAAAATAAAAAGAGAGAGAGAAAAAATCAGTGCTTAGATATCGCCTGCTGATTGAATTCGGGTTGAGAACGTCGGAAGTCTACAGGATTAGTAGTAATTGGAGTAGTTATCGTCGAGGGACGAAACAAGGGAAGAGGAGGAGGCAGGGGAGGGGAAAGGGGGGAAGAAGGGAGACAAGGGTTAAAAGTTAGCCAGAGTCGTATTCATTTAGATTCATCTCGTATAAAATCGATCTAGCCGTAGGAAAATAAATATTATAGAAGCCTTGTCTTTGGGCAATGGTGTTTTTATGACATAGGATCAGACAGGATTCTGTGAGACGTCGAAGTTTGGTGTCATGAATATTTTTGATAGGGATTGCTTTATGGGTATTGAAGTGGTGGCCGGAAGAAATCATATGAGTGCATAGTGCATTTGAGGTGTCGCCGTTTTTTATGGCACGATTATGTTCATATATTCGTTTCTTCAACGGACGTTGTGTCTCGCCGAAATATATTTTTCCACAGTCGGCGCAGGGAATAGTATAAATACCAGCTGTAGTGGGTGATGAAAGGACTTTACTTTTGTTTTTATGCATTTGTAAAATATTTTTGATGGTGAGTGAGGTAGCTTGGATAATTCTAAAACTATGTTGTGAGAGCGAAGAAAAGAGATGTGTGTTACGAGAGTTAGTGGGAAGGAAAACATTCCTTAATATGGATTGTGTTGTATTAGGAGATGTATTAGTATTTTTTATCTTTTTTAGATGTATTTGAGATGCTTTCTTTTTAGCGGAAAGAATGACGTGTTTGGGATATTTTAAAGTGGTTAGAGAGGATTCTATTTTATTATATTCCTGAGAGAGATGTTCAGGGCTGCAAATACGCAGAGCCCTGAGATAAAAACCGATTATCATGCTATTTTTTATATAGTTATTATGATGTGAATAATAATGTAAGTAATCATTTTTGTTGGTTGGTTTGCGATGGACTTGAAATGAAAGGCTGTTATTGTTTTTGAGGATGAGAATGTCAAGGAAAGCTAAAGAATTGTTTTGTTCACTTTCGAAAGTGAACTTAATGGAAGGTTCGACTTTGTTGAGAGCTTGTGCTAAGGTTTCTATTTTATGACTATCAGGTAGAAAGATTAAAATATCGTCAATATATCTGAAATAGGTAGCATTTTTAGGGATACGGTAAGAAAAAGGACCGATTTCGAGGAATTCTAAAAACAAACACGCTAATACGGGACTAAGGGGGTTCCCCATAGGTAAGCCGAATTTCTGTCTATAATAGTCATTGTTGTATTTAAAGAAAGTAAGAGAAGTTATGTTCCTAATGATATCTATGATGCTTTTGATTGGGAGAGAACAAGAGAAATTTATTTTGTTTCGTCCCTCGACGATAACTACTCCAATTACTACTAATCCTGTAGACTTCCGACGTTCTCAACCCGAATTCAATCAGCAGGCGATATCTAAGCACTGATTTTTTCTCTCTCTCTTTTTATTTTTATTTTTTATTTTTTATTCTTTAATAGGTTTCGACAAAAACATGTCGATTTACCCTTCCCCACGTTTTCTCTCGCTTTCTCTTCTTCTTCGTTTCGTCTTCTTCAACTGACGTTCCCAACTTTCCGGTTGATTGGTATCTCTTTCTTCTTCTTCTTCTTCTTCTTCTTCTTCTTCTTTTTCTTTCTCTTTTTATAACATTCCTCGCATTCCTTTTTTCTCCCCGTTTTGTTGTTCTCTGCACGTGACAATTTCTTCCAATCGCATTCTCTGTATGAATTTGAAAACTTTTCCGTTTTGAAATAAAGTTTATTAACTGATCGAAAATGGCCGTATCCACGACCGAAATATCTCGGTGGAACTTTACAAGATGAGTTTTTGAGTTATTTTGTTAGTTGTTGAATTGCTTATTCTTTATTCCATTTTTATTTTTACATATATATATATATATATATATATATATATATATATATATATATATATATATATATATATATTAACTCTCTTACTCACTACTAACATGGCCCTATGATATCGTTTCCATTTTCAAAATTTAAAAAAAGTAGCTATCTATTTCTCCACGTGTCGCGTACAGATAGGTGATTATCACAACCCGCACCTTTCTTTTTTCAACTTTTAACATTTAGTTGTATACTAGCAGGGCTACCCGGCGTTGTTCGGGTTATAGAATAGAAGAAAAATCGCGTGTGTAACATCTTTATATTCAAACTTCTATTTCTCTCCCTTTCTCTATAGCCGTCTCTGTAGGTTTCTACTTTTCTCTTCTCTGGTCGCCCAATTTCACAGCTACTTTCTCATTTTGCCTTTTGCGAAAGCTGTTTCTTCCCCACCATTCCTCTTACGTTGGCCAGGACAAAAGTATGACATATTTCTATAAAAAGTACCACCTCTGTCTGTGCCTTCTATATAGGTACATAATATATAAGTACCTATCGCCACTCTGGTGTGAATGCTAAATCCGTATCTATTGTCGCCCAGGTGCGCATGGTATGTACGTACTTATCGCCATCCCTGTTCACATGCTATATACGTACCTATTACAGCCCCGGTGCGCATACTGTATACGTACCTATTGGCGTTGCACGGGGATCACTTCTCCAGTCGCCCTCCTTCCACAGTTGCCAGGAGTAAAAGTTGTCACGTACATGGTTGCCAATTCACCCTGGCTACACTATCTCCGGCCTCCCCTAAACTCTGCACTACTTCTCCATTCCCTGGAGTAAAAATGTAACATTTCTATTAAAAGTACCATATTTGTCTTCATTATTAATGTTAATAAGGGTGTTTGTTTATTTACTTCTTCATGTCCGTGTATGTTAGATAAAATAACCTAGGTCGATCAGGCCCCTCTGACAGCAGTCTTTGTTAATGATAATAATGGTGTCTATTTACTTCTTTCATGTTTGTGTATGTTAGATTAAATAACCTAGGTTGATGTTGATCACCGATTAAATATTTTATATGAATATAATAAATGGTATCAATGGGGAAGAATAATTTTTTCTTTTAAATTCACCGATCGAGACATTATTTTATATGAATATAAATAATAGTGCTAACAATGGGGACCCTTCCTATACCATTCTACTCAGACTCCGTAATATACCATTAGGGTTGAACTCCAGGCCTTGACTCTTTCCTGAACATCAGGCTCTGACTCCTACACGAACAATTAGGACCTGACTACTTCCTGAAAAGCTGGCTCCGACTCCTTAAACATCAGGGTGACTCTTTCATATACTGCAAGCTCTGAATCTTTTCCCGAACCTCCAGCTTTGACTGTTTCACTGTTTGACTGCTCCCCGAACGTCAGTTTTTTTTTTAATCCTGTGCTATGGTGTGTATAATAAACACACCTGCTCTATCTAGGATATTGAACTCTATTTAATTAAACACTCGTTCTATGTAGGATAATGAGCACTTTTAAAATAAGGAGGCCAAGAGAGCACTATCACAATCAAGCGCCTAGAACTTGTTAAATTTCAATGTAAAAAAATGCTGACTGATTTGCTATTCTCTTTTACTGGATAACATGTTTAATTATTGATAACATTAAAGGGAAAATGCCAATGTTACCTTACTGTAAAGAATTTACTATTTTATGTTAACCTTCCACTAACCTTGCTCAGCAACAAATGTTTTAGCTGGGTTATTTAACATATATATATTAATTTTTTTTCATATGTTAGAACAATGATGACCGACGACACTCTTTCCCACACTTCTGATGGTCTTGTGTCTAATTTGTGTTATGAGTAAATGTGGTATTGTGGTGACTAACATTCTAGTTATAGTAGGATATACATTTTTATTACTTTAGAACACTTTTGAAAGCCTTGTTTTGAATGTAATTTTTTCATATTTTCTGCAAGTAAATAATTCAAAGTTTAGTATTTGTTCAGATGGATGCTACAACCCTTAATTGGTAACTGAAGTCGATACCAGTCTAAGTGTTTGGTTAACGTCCGTAAAAACTAAAAAGAATGAAAGTTTACAACTTGTTCAATAAAGCAAAAAGCAAATATAAGGTTATGAGTAAATGTGGTATTGTGGTGACTGATCATTCTAGTTAAAAGTAGAATAGACCGAATTTACCGAAAGCTGCTGTATTTAAGGTAAAGAACACCGACAGATTAAGCAGGTACACCTTACCAAGTGTTACACTGTTCTATCTAACATATTGAACAGTTACTGATTTAGTATATATCCATTAGTAAATTACACACATGCTATCTCTATGATATTGTGCACTGTTAGATTCACCATAAGACATACTAAGAGTCACACTATATTATAACACATACTTGCTCTATCTAGAGTATTAAGTACATCCGAATGCAGCATGTACTATGTTTTGAGTGTCCTACTGCATTATTGCACACATCTGTTGCATCTAGGGAACTGATCAGTGTTTTCTACAAAATATAACATTTAGAAAGTGTCCTAGTGCAGTAATAATTTATTGCTCCTGAGTTTGTTTCAGATTATAAACCTAGGCATGAACAACAAAACAATAGTCAAAAAATGTGCTTAACATATTTATGAAAAATGATTAGTTTATTGCTCAATATATTGAAACACATTTATTTTAAGTTTGTTCACCACTTTCAAGCAAGAATATAATGAAAAAAAACAAAAAAATTTTATATTTAAATGGGTGATTTTTATTTTAATGTGTCTTTTGAGAATGTGTAATTGTGTCAAAAGATAAAAACACAAATTTAAAAAAGGAACTGCAGCACTTAATGATATCAATCACAGAAACACATTGTTCAACCGTGATGTTTTAGTAATAAAACGTTTCTTTAACCGTCCTCATTTTGATTATTTGTAATAAGATTTTTGCTATAGTCTTCATTTTATATAAAAGAATATAAAAATAAATTTCAAGCTACATTGTCATCATCGAAATCTCCAGGTTGATTGTGTGGTTAATGAAACTAAGTAGGCAAATTCACTTAAATGAAAGATGTAATTGGGAAAAACAACCAAATTGTCTGAAATGGAAGATGAAATTATAAAATATACTATTCAATTGAATGAGTACAGTAATCAAAATGATGTGGCTAAAAATGTACATCATTAATAATCACTTTTTAAAACTCAAAATATGAAAGTACTGAAATGTTTGTGTTAAGTTCTTATTAGTGACTTGCTATCATCAAGAATCCACCCCAAAGAATGTTCTTTCTTTTATGATTTTGAGGAATAGATAATTAAAAACATGAGAGCTATGACGTAGTTATTATTGCAAGAACAGAGTCCTTCGTTTGTGATGATCAGTGATCTTTTCTTTTTTTTTTTTACTAATCATACATCAAACTAAAGTCATGTATTAAAAAGAAATTGTTCATAACGATTACACACACAAAAAAAAATAACTGAAGCAGTGAGTCCTGTGTTTATAAGAATAAATGGGGTCTATTAATCCATGCATAAGGTAATGGGTAGTCTGAATTTCTCTTAATTCAAATTGTGGTAAAGCCGGACTCTGATAAACAAATCTGAAGGAAAGAAAGCATCAAATATATAGAACATAAAGGAATCTATTTAAAAGGTGTTCTGAATTGTGAATAGAAAAGGATAAAATGCAGTTTGTTTAAAAATAGATAGTTTTGTAGTAAAAGATATAAAATTACAAAGAACAAATGCTGTACTCTATTGAAAAAGGCTGCTTCAATTGAGATTTTCTGGTACTGGGGGGTCTCAGGCTGTTAAGCAATTCCAAACTGAAACAGAACTAAGATATTGTTTAGTAGTAAAATAGCTTGGCCTTTTGGCTAAGATCAAAGTGTGGTATCTGTTCCGATGGGTGCTGCACTTCATGGATCGGTGTTGTCTTGGCCTTCGGGGCTTGGTTTCCGCCGGTCTGTGGGTCTGATCTGTCCTGTGTAGTTCTAGGAGGTCCACCCTCCGAGGCTTTACCTCCCCTCTTTGGGGAGGAGTAAGTTAATTGCTTGCTGCCTGAGGCGCCCCTGCCGGGGAATGCCGACAGGGCTGCCCAGGCAATTTTTAATGGCCAGAGTGCTCACCTTCTCGAGCGCTGGCTTTTCAAATCCCACTTTCCGACCTTGTGTCACATATTCCTATTGTGGGTGGGGGTTAAATAACGCCTTTCGGCTAAGATCAAAGTGTAGTATCTGTTCCGAAGGATACTGCACTTCATAGATCGGTATTGTCTTGGCCTTCGGGGCTTGGTTTCCGCCGGTCTGTGGGTCTGATCTGTCCTGTGCAGTTCTAGGAGGTCCACCCTCCCAGGCTTTACCTCCCCTCTTTGGAGAGGAGTAAGTTTATTGCTTACTGCCTGAGGCGCCCCTACCGGGGAATGCCGACGGGGCTGCCCAGGCAATTTTTAAACCCCACTTTCCCAACCCGACTTGTGGGAGTAAGATAAAAACTGGCCTTGTGCCTAACTCCTGGAGAGGAGTAAATCAATACTCTAGTGTAAATTTGTGTTGACGTTTTCCTTTGTGTAACTTTCTAATAGGAGATGTATTTACTATTGCCTGTTGGGTGAGGTGCCTTACTATATTCACGAGGGAGTCTCAATGGGACTATACAGTCATTTCACTTCTCACCAAAGTGCCATTGTTTTCACTAAGTTTCAGTGCTAATAGTTTTCAAACATTTAGTTAGAAAGTGAAAATAATTATTAAAAAAAGAATGTGCACCAAAAAAGTAAACAAAAATATTTTCTCTGATAATGACTGTTTTCCCCTATCTGTCCGACTGTCTCCCTTGCTTCATCTGTGTGCATGGTTTGGTTTATATCATGTAGCAGTATTTATATGGTGTTGCATAGTTAATAGAATGATACACATGCTGTTTATTGAATGTAACATCGACAAACTAATAGAATAAATAGCAAGCAAATAAAAATACTTGTTTGAAACAAAATAGTTGAAGAATACATTACCAGAGCCTCGTTAGCCAGGGTTATACAGAGTGAAACGGGCTATAAGAACTGGTGTAAAGTTACATCCATAACCTCCTAAGCATTTACACTGTTTTACCCTGTTACCACCTCCCAGAACAGGGACCAGAGGTTGGATTTTTGGAGGCATGTTTGGATGTTAAGCAACCAAAACCATGTTCTTTTAGTCAATTCTCAACTGTCATTCATTTGTAAGTTATGCTCAACTCTGGAGGAGTTGTCATTCATTTTTAAGTTATTCTCAACTCTGGAGAGGTGTAATTCATTTTTAAGTCATTCTCAACTCTGGTGGATGTGTCATTCATTTTCTAATTATTCTCAACTCAGGGGGGGGGGGGGCATCATTCATTATTTAATTATTCTAAACTCTGGGAGAGTTGTAATTTTAGAATTGGTAATTTGTATAAACAAAATGTAGTTAAAATGAATTTAGAATTCTGAAAACTCTTGAGGAGTTTGAAATTGGTGACTTACTGAAAAAGAACATGGTGACAATGAATATTGGAATTTTTATTGTGTTCTACACATTTCAGTTGTCAATTTTGTTTTGTTTATTCGTTGATTTTAGATTCTTACCGATTTAGACTTTAAATCATTTTGGAAGTTAAAATGAATTTAGAATTCTGAAAACTCTTGAGGAGTTTCAAATTGGTGACTTACTGAAATAGAACATGGTGACAATGAATATTGGAATTTTTATTGTGTTCTACACAGTTCAGTTTTCAATTTTGTTTTGTTTATTCGTTGATTTTAGATTCTTACCGATTTAGACTTTAGGTCATTTTGGGAGTTAAAATGAATTTAGAATCTGAAAACTCTTGAGGAGTTTGAAATTGGTGACTTACTGAAATAGAACATGGTGACAATGAATATTGGAATTTTTATTGTGTTCTACACAGTTCAGTTGTCGCTTGAAGAGCTTAGTTTTACTGTCCCAGGTATAATAAAGTGGAACTTCCGAGTAAAAAAGTGTACGTGCAAAAAAAATGTGTTTGACACAATTTGAAGAAAGCTGTTAGAGTGGTTGTAGGTGGATTTGCAACTCTATCTGCTGCAGTACTTTCAGTAAAGTATATCCGCTGTCCATTTTCTAGAGTAACTGATAGGTGAATAACTGGGGGATGATGTACATGTATGTGAAAGTTAAGTATTCTCCAAATGGCTTCATTGGTTGATATGTAACGTCCTGTTTCGTATCTCTTAACTTCATCATGAGCATTACTTTCAATTGTGAAGATAGCTTGATCACTACCTTTATTTACATATTTACAAATGTATTTTATTGATTTCACGCTGTTGCAGTATTCAACATTGATATGTGCATCAAAAATCTTACAAAGCAGTTTATTATGTGGTACAACCCATCGGTTGTCTACAGGAACAGTTATGTTGCCAGGTAGGGTAACTGTCGTCTCAAAACCTCCAGCTAAAGGAGCTAGTCGTCGATATTGTGGGTAGCCATTTGTATCCGATTGAGTTTGACTCAAGAAGTGTCTGGCATATCTCTTACTGCAGTGTCCATCTTTGAGACAGAGTGAACATCTGTTTATGTTTCCACATGGTCCATGAATCATATGGTGCCTAATGATATCATGTAAAACCGGATCTGCCACTGGATCCGGATTTTCTGCACTGATAATTGAATCTATGTCAGAGGATCTCAATTTTTGTTGAAGCCAAACCAGACAATGAGCATGTGGCAATCCTCTTTTCTGCCACTCAACAGTGTACATGTATGCTATGACCACTCCTAAAATGTTTCCTTTCGTTAGGAGTTGGATACCTAGCTTTAGATGGAAAACTCTTGCTATGAAAATCTTGAAAATGTGGCAGGTTAGTCACGTCTGATTTGCAAGAAATTAAACCAATTTTGATCTGAACCATGTATTGTGTTAAAAGTCCAAAGGATATGTTATTGTATGTAATATGTTTCTGATGTGTATCAATTGGGCAAATGAAGGGGGGCATTAATTACTATTTAAAGCACGTAAATTCTATTTCCGTATGGAGCTTGAAAGGCAAACAAATCTGATGTGTTGGTCAGTAAATACTACTGGAAGTTATTGTAGTAAGTGTGAAACAGAAATATTGTTGTAGTCGAGTGGTGAACACTATCGACAATATGTCGCTTGCCACCGCCTCACGGGTAAATCTAAGTCTAAATTAATGTCAATTAGTGTATGTTGAAAAAAGAAGAAAATGTATTTAATATAAGGGCAGCAGTTTGGGGGGTGGGGGTGATTTTAATGTGGCTCTGTAGGCCTCTTTAATTTTCAAAGGCCCCCTTATCACAGACAGAGTAAGTGTTTATTAAAAAATTTCAGCAATTGTTTTTTTATTTTTTTTTGTGAGTTTAATGTTTTTTTTATTTTTAATTTATTATAATGGAAAATATCCGAATTTGTCAATTGTTTTTTATCGTGTAAAGTTCTAATGCCTTAAAAAGAAGTGTATCATATTTAATTATCGACGTTTACGAATTCATATTTGATTATGTCGGATGAGTTTTTATACTTAAAAATATTGTAATATTATTTATAAAAATATTGTAATATTATTTATAATGGGTGGCACGTTATTATGTAGTCGCTGTCTTATATATTTAGGTGGGGGTGGGTGGGGGAACATTTATTCCGTTTACACAGATTTTTCATTTACACGACAAAATAATTATGCCAAATTCTTATAATTTATATTATAAAAAAAGGAAAAAAATAAAACTTTAAACTCTAAAAAATAAGAAAAGAAACAATACAAAAACTTTAACAAATTCTGATATTTTATTGTAATAAGTAAGGGTAGTTCTGCATTTCAAACGTCACTTGGACTTAATAATTGAAGAGTTCCATTCATTCCACCGAGTCAACCGGAAGTGCCAAACTGAATGTAAAGTCATCGATTTATCTTATTGTATGAATGAAAAGTTTCTGAAAGTAGGCAACAGTAATTTCTGAAGTGAAAATTTATCAATGAAATGAGTAGTTAGTGATTAGTCAATAGTGATCGTTTAAAACGATTTTAAGAAAGTTCAAATTCTGTATAAGTAACAGTTGTTTTAACTTCATGTAAATAAGTAAAACTCTTAATACTTGCAAAGAAAAATACATAAGAATTATAAATAAATATATTTTAATTTGTTGTGTTTTTTTTGGGGGGGGGTGGAGAATGAACAATTGTCAGTCAAATGTGTACATGTAAATGTTTTTATTTAAGTGTGAAAATACCGTTTTATTTCGCTTACGAAGAGAAATGTAAATATTTACTTGCCTCCCCACGAAGGGAGATTGCATAATAAAGTCATATCGTGTTTTTTTTTTTTACGATAAAACAAAAAAATTAAGTTATAGAAATATTTGTAAATAAAATTATCGATCTTAATTGTTGATTATGGATGGTGAGGCCAATGTACGGTTATTTTTTAAAATGTATATATTTTGTTTATTTATTAAGATATATTGCGTTTCACGTTGGGAAACTAAACAAACATGTTTTTGTGTCAGTATTTACTTGCCTCCCCACGAGGACAGAATGCATAATAAACTCATATATATATTTTTTTTTACGATACGTTTAATAAACAAATAATATTAGCAATAAATATATTTTAATTTGTTGTGTTTTTTTTTGGGGGGGGGGAATGAACAATTGTCAGTCAAATGTGTACATGTAAATGTTTTTATTTAAGTGTGAAAATACCGTTTTATTTCGCTTACGAAGAGAAATGTAAATATTTACTTGCCTCCCCACGAAGGGAGATTGCATAATAAAGTCATATCGTGTTTGTTTTTTACGATACGTTTAATAAACAAAAAAATTAAGTTATAGAAATATTTGTAAATAAAATTATCGATCTTAATTGTTGATTATGGATGGTGAGGCCAATGTACGGTTATTTTTTAAAATGTATATATTTTGTTTATTTATTAAAATATATTGCGTTTCACGTTGGGAAACTAAACAAACATGTTTTTGTGTCAGTATTTACTTGCCTCCCCACGAGGACAGAATGCATAATAAACTCATATATATATATATTTTTTTTACGATACGTTTAATAAACAAATAATATTAGCGAATTTTTTTGTCTAAATAAAAATTAAGTTGTTTATAATTGTTGATTACAGAAACAAATAAAAAAAAAGGTCGTAAACTTACGTTTGTCATAAATGGCGCGTTCAAAATTGTCTTGTTGAGGAAGTGACATATATTTCACGCATGCGCAAATCGTTTTTGTACTATGTCTTGATTTTGTAAGATATCCCCCCCCCCTCAACGTTTCGAGCCATTTCTATACGAAAATATGAACGTTTCCCCCCAATTCTCAGAGATAGCACGTCTGGGGGCTGGCTGGTTTTAATAATGTCACCCGTGTGACCGTGTGTTGGGTACTTTCGGAGGAGAAGCTTTACATACATACATACATACATACATACATACATACATACATACATACATACAGACAGGTGACGTTTATATAATAGATAATCTTGTTCCGTCCACGACAATGATATTAGGTCGTATTCTTTTACCCGTCGCCCCAGCAGAACGCTGGCTGATGTTATTTATAAGAAGAAAAATCTCCCTTCGCGGAGGAGTGTTAATTTTGGGGAATGTAAGCGAAGATGCATGTGTAATGTTACGGTCGACGATTTCGGTACTTCTGCAGTTTACGGACCGTGCTTTTTAAAAATAAGTTAAATTCAATTTTTACGGTATCTTTTGTTTATTAAATTGTTAGGTGAAAGTACAGAATAGTTAACAAAGCCCCACTCCCTATGTTAAGAATGGGTTTCTAAATAATAACGTTTTCATTTCAGCACAGTCCGTAACCCGCAGAAGTACTACGAATTCCTTGTTTTAAGCAGAGTAACTGGATGGCTGTTCGTCGCGTAAACAACTGACGTCCTTTTGTATAGATGACACCTAGGTCTAATAGTAGCAATTGTCTGTGTTTTGTAGTGCCAGAATACGTGTAGCAGTCTACATATTAATATCAGTTAAAATAAACAAAATATTTATTTTATATTTACGGGTTTCTTTCCTTTTTTCTCTATTTTTCTGCATAGAATCGTCGATAACGTTGTATGGTCATTACGTGGTATGTAGCTCAAATTTATCTCCTTAGAGTTCATCTGTTGGAAAGCGATGGAGACTCACGCGAACCTTCGAAGTGTGCGTCTACCTTAACTCGTGTCTAAAACCTAAGAGAGGGAGAGTGACGAATTTTTTATTTCTGTCTGCATACTTTCGGGAAACGACTCTATTTTCTGACATCACTTCTTCAGGGGTCATATCGCCATCATATTATAACGTATGTATGTGGATCGAAATCTAAGCGATTTTTGGTAAATTTTGTTTTTCTAAATCAAAATTTTATTTCTCAAAAATCACAATTAAAATAACATTTAAAAAAATGCAGACAACATAATTTTCGGGATTGTTTTCATACGTTTTACAATCTTAGTCAACTTAAAATTTATTATTATTTCTTCGTTATGCATTTTGGCGCAATTACCCTTCAACAATCTTCTTAATTCATTTTTTTAAATAAAAAAATGTAATTAGTATTATATACAAAAATACGGTTAGGCAATTTCATGTTGTGCGTACGTTATCACCATCCACATTTTTAAAAAAGATTGGATCACTCGATCGCTGAAGATGCAATGGAAATTTTTTTTTTAATTTTATCTGATGTCGAACGTGAAACTCGTAGTAAAATACACTGGCTTGGTCTTCAGGCTAGTATATGTTCTGTTCAAATGTAGTGCAATAATAGCCTTTCGTCTGCGCTCGTGCATAGAATGGACATATGTCACAGACTCTTACAAGATATAATTAAAAACTGCATGAGCTAGAATAAGAAGATATATTGCTAATCTTTTCATCGTAGGTGCTCGACTGAACTCCAATCTCCGGTTCCTTCTGTAAAACATTCACAGCGAAAACTCGTTTAGCTACAACCACTGTAAAAAAATCCTGTCTTCTCTTTTGTACCTGGAGCTAAACGGAACTTCCATGGGCAGAGTTTCTTTCCAAGAACTGTCCATCTGTGGAACGCAATACCACTAAGATTCTTCCCAGCGGACTACAGCCTGGTCGTGTTCAAGTCCAATGTTAATAGATATTTGTTGAACCGCCCGATTAAGAAATAAAATCTTGCCCAGCTCTAACCATTGTCTGCAATCTTCAGGGTATTTGCCTCACCATCAACCTGACACAAACCATTAACTCTTGTTCTAGAGTGGCCTTTTGGCCTGGGTGATTGGTTAGTAAAAACAAATTTGAAGAAAACTTGTACAATAGTATCATGGTGTCTATGGAATGGAAATAATTTTAAGCACAACAACAATATGCAACATATGAAGGACACAACTGTGGAATTTCTACGGGTCCCGCTAGTATAATATCAATATACGAATCAAATTATGTATAATATGTCATTCGACAGTACCCAACAATGGTGCTTTAATAATTTCCTTTTATTATTCACTAATTTCATATCCAAATGTTTACGCTTTTGCAGTTGCTAATCTGATCTGGCAACAAAATGTATTACCATATAAACAGAAATAAAGCAATTGATTAATCAATCTAGTATTTAACATTAACATCTTTTTTGACAATAACTTTTCAGATGGAGGCGAAATATTAATTATTTTGAAACTTTAAATTAAATCACATTTCATTCTTCTCTCAAGTTAAGTAGTTAATTCTAATTTTTCCAATATCATTCTATAACTGTCATCGTTTTCTCTTTTTATTAGTTTTATCAATCTTCTTTGTTTGTATATCAATCTCAATATTATATTCCAATCCATATGTTTTAGAAAAAAATGATCAATAAATGAAAAGATCATTATCATCCATTCATAATATAAGGAACATTTTTCTGTGTGTGTGTGCGCCCGCGCGTCTGTGTGTCTGCATGTCCGTTAGACACATTTTTTAAAAAGAATACCTTAACTTCTTTTAGAAATGTAAATTATTGCATTAATACTAAATAATAAATTCTCAACAAATAACGCAGATGCCATGACCGAAAATCGAAACCCCGAAATCGTCAGTCCGACGTGCTACAACGTGAGCTATTTAGATTTCTTCTAAATAGATCTTAAAACATTACCGTAACAAAATAATTATAGTTTTACGTGACGTCATAGATTTATGATTTACGTCATGTTTCAAAACATAAATTAAAACATAAGCGAAGATAAAATAAATAAATAAACGAAATGTTAAACACCATGAATAGCGTTGGAAATTCTTTTAATAATCCAAAGCAATTTATTTTGCTTTAACTACGTATTGGAGTTAAAAGCTATTTAATCTATAACATATATTAGAATTTGGGCCCGTATATATATATATATATATATATATATATATATATATATATATATATATATATATATATATATATATATATATACATACTATATTAACTGTCTAGGCCCAGAGGGGCTAGCTTATTTAAAGGAAAATTGTCTGTCCCACTTTTTTTATTTTACTTCAGTTCGTGCGACAAAACACAAGAGATCTTGTAGCTAGCACCTCATTTCGTTATGACCTAAATTTATATTCGCAGTTTCTTTTTTAGGATAAACGTTGTCTTTTTAAAGACTGCTATCTGTGTGATCCAAACAAGAATTGGCGTTGTTACGTCTTATATGAGCCGTCTGAAAACTATATAAAAAAATTCGTCAGATAACGGTGAAAACAGAATCACGCTTATATAAATCGCTGGTAATATCTATACTATCATACAGCTTTGAGAGTTGAACCATCCTGAAAGATTAAGAAAGACGAATTCATGAATTCGAGATGAAAGCATTGAGAAATATTCTAAACATACCGTGGACCGCTTATAAAACTAGTGTCTATGTAAATAAATTAGCTGAACATTTAGCGGGGACCCAGCGAGCCAACAATTAATATCATCAAACGTTGCAAACTACGATGGTTCGGGGATGTATTAGCACATCAAACTCTAGTGAACGCCATACTTCGAGGTTGGGTATATGGTTCTCGCAGACCAAGACGCCCGAGAAAGCAGTGGTTGGACAACGTGCTAGAATGGACAGGGTTATTAGAAGAAGTTGTGCGAATTCTTAATGATCGTGTACAGTGGAGGAAAGTCGTACGAATATCTGACAGACTCTCATCCGACGTCCCTTGGCGTTATGGATCATCATCATCATCATCATCATCATCATCATCATCATCATCATCATCATCATCATCATCATCATCATCATCATCATCATCATCATCATCATCATCATCGTCATCGTCGTCGTCGTCGTCGTCGTCATCATCGTCGTCGTCGTCGTCGTCATCATCATCATCATCATCATCATCATCATCATCATCATCATCATCATCATCATCATCATCATCACCATCATCATCATCATCATCATCATCATCATCATCATCATCGTTGTCGTCTACGGAGATAGATGCGTTACTCATCCTATCGACACTCTGTTACACACGTGTATACATGTCCTGTCTCAATTATTAACTACTAGTACAAACCTTATACATGTAACAATCTCTCTCTCACACACTCTCTCTCTTTCTCTCACACACACTCTCTCTTTCAGATGTGTTAGCCTATCCTGCTGCGTTAGGTTTTGCAGTTATTTGCACGGGCGTCTCGACGTCATTTCACGTGCATCGTTTGATATTCCTTAATAGTCATCTATCTTGTACTGACATAGCCCAACCTCACTTTACGCTGATGATAGACCGAGAACCGGTGTGTCAACGTGATTATGAGGTACATTCGCCCCTTTTATACACGTGTTCAGCATCTCTTTTGCACCTCAGATTAATTAAATGTTGGTATTGTTCTTGTTAAAAAATACTGATACGTTGCTACTATCGTTACATTAATGTCCGGCTAAGATTAGTTTCTTTCAGTTTTTCTCTCTCTTCTTTACCTGCTTTTCTCTCACTCTATCTCTCGCTGTATATATATATATATATATATATATATATATATATATATATATATATATATATATATATATATATATATATAATCCGGGTATGGTATAGATCCACAGGGTATACATCCAGGGGAGTTGAACCGGGTTTATGAGAGTGCTCAATAAAAATATAGAGCAGAAATATGAATATAAATGATAATCTATTTCATTTTGACTACAAAATTGATTTTGTTTCACGAGAGCGATTTGAGGCGCTCACGATCGTCAGGTCTTCAAATAACATTATGCTTGTTTAAGATATGTTCAGGATCACACACAGTTTTATGAAGGTGACAGAAATTTAAAATAAAAATAAAAATAAAAATAAAAATTGAATATGAATAGAAGCAAAAACAAAAAACAAAAGCAAAAAGCAAAAATAGAAATTCAAGTAAGAAGAAAAAGAAAAAGAAGAAGAAAAGGAAGAAGGAAATATTAAGAGCTACACGGGACACAGAAAAGAAATAGAAAGAGATGAAGAGAACGCAGACGTGATTTGGTGAAGGTTGGTCGAAATATGAAAGTGTCAACGCGTGTCAAAAAAGAAAACTCTGTCTGGGTCTTGCTTTTGCAGAAATGGGCAAGTAACCGATTATCAATTTGGTAATATGTCTATGAAGGGGGGAGGGAGAGAGTAACCCTATATGGATGGCGGGTGGATGAGGGGGGATAAAAATAGTTACGGTGCTAATAATAATAAAATTAAAAAGTTAAAGAATTGAAGATTAAGAATATACGAGTCAAAATAGATATAAAATTATGAATACAGCAAATATGTAATCGTAATTATACTAATAATATAAAATAAGAGAAATATATATACACACATATACACATACACACATACATATATATGTACATATATATACACACACATATAAACATACATATATATATATATATATATATATATATATATATATATATATATATATATATATATATATATATATATTAGGTACGTGCAAAATCAATGGCCGATTTCCAAAATGAAAAAACATTTTGACCCCCCCCCCCTTTACTTAAAATACACTAAAATTCAGGAAATCAACCAATTTTACTGAAATTTTCAATATTTATTAATCAACAATCAGGGAATATGATGAAACCATTATTTTTTTTAAAATCTTAGTGAAAATGTATTATTTTTTAAAAAGAAAATACACCTTTACTAAAGTTAAATTTGTATATATTAATTAAAAAAAATGCATGATTTTTTAACTGTTGCTTATGTAAATAAAGGATCGTAGATGTTAACAATTACATTTATTTTTCAAAATATTTCGTATATATTACGAAAAAGGCCAGTAAATACCGTGTTACTAAAATCACTATAACTCGAAGAAAAATTAATTTTTTGAATTACCGATATTATTATTGAATAAAGCATTGTTTAATCAATATTTTCACCAAAAAATAATATAATTGCAAAAAATATTTTTGGAAAAATAAAAAATGCGACATAATTATATTTCTCTTTCATAGATGAACGTGGCATCATCAGCGCAAGAATTTTTTTTTATAATCTTGAAAATAAACCAAAAATTGACAAATTTGAGATCCAGGAACTGAACGAAAAAAAGAATTTAAAAAATTGAATAATTTCTACTAACGATGAACTTTCATTAGTATGGTAGCCCCGTTCTGTAATAATCAGGTGGGATTAGCCTTCCAACAATCACTCACTTTTACAGCGCAAATTTTTTTTTTTTAGAGATTCAACAATTTCGTTAATTTCACAATTCATCGTCATTTATTTGGAAAGATTTGTATTTGTTTTGTCTTTTTTTCATTAATAAATATTTAAGTTAAAAACAATTATTTATTAATAAATAAAAAGAATTCAAACATGACATTTTCTTTCAAAATTGAATTCTGTTTATCAATAAATAACTGTTTTAACTTTTTTTTTCAATGAATAAATTGTCAGTGTAGTCATTGACTTTAATTTACTTTTTCACACTTAAAATAAAAAAAATAAAAACACTTTATTTTTAAAAGAATCAATGTAATTTATCGTTACGACACGTTAAGAATAAATCGAGTAACTAAAGTTTTAAATCATGTAAAACAATTGATAAAATTGACGCAGTTCGTAACGTAAAAATATTTTTAACATTTAAAAAATAGTTTTATTTCAAATTCTAAGGAAAAACATTAGTAAACAGACGTCATCAATAATTTCAGAGTTTACTAAATTAAAAACTGAACCTTTTCAGTTAAAAATAATTGCGTACACTCACAAATAATTAAATAAGCATTTCCTTTTTTATTATAACAAAATAAGGGTACTTAAATTTGTTTATAACCTTAAAAAGAATAAAGAAATTAATGGATAATAATTTTTCAACTTCTATAAACTATTATTACATTTTTATATATAAAGTTAAAAATGATAAATTATGACATTTTTTGTCTTCCATATATTTTGCATAGCGATAGTCAATTTGTAAACAACGTCCTTTTCCGATGAAGTTATGGCGGATTTTACTCATTTATCACATTTGAAGGGATAATTTTGCTAATTTTTAGTCAAACGTGGGATTTTTTTTTTAATTCAGTGTCTTATGACTTTAATTTAATAATTATCCTTGAAATAGTTCCCAAAAACTTATATTTATCTTTTAAAGGAATTTTTACAAGTAATTTTTTCAAAGTTCAAAATTCATTGAGTTTTTGGGGTGTTTGACCGTCGTAATTACATATTTTATTATAATTTATTTTTCACACGTAAATATGCAGTTTTTTTCGTTTAGAGATTAAGTTTAGGCTTTTATCTTTCAAACACAATCAAAGTTTACACGGAAACTAATTAAATAATTAATGATAAGCGCTTTTTAATAAGCATAGTCCGTACAAGAAGGCGCCATTTTTGCACGTACCTAATATATATATATATATATATATATATATATATATATATATATATATATATATATATATATATATATATATATATACATACACACGGGGATTGCATTGGCCGGGTCGTTGTGAAAATAACACTTAATATGAGGACAGTAGTCTGAATAATTCAACACATTCAAGGAGTAAATTGCTCCAATCCTACTCCTCTATAGTGACCAAAATACTGGTCACTATAGATGAGTTCTACTGCGCGTGCGCGCGCACACACACATACACACACATGTATATATCTTCATCCACAGAATGCAGGTGTCGCCGTATCACGGCTCTTCAGTGTGTTAGTATAAAGATGACTAGAAATATGTTCATGTCCGAAAGTTTTTATTAATTTCATATGACGAATCATTATATTGTCTACTGTATATTGTTTTATAAGCCAAACTTAAAAGAAAATGTGCTCACATTGGGGAAATATGTTTGAAAATAAAATTCAATTTGCAGCTTTTATCCAACCATTTATCCAGAAGTATAATGCTGAAAATGCTGAAAATGCATTATTTTAAACAATCAGAATTACTATATAAATTAGTATTCTTAAAAGTGTTTGTCTTGTAATTCAAAACGTCCTATTTCTCTAAATAACAGATTTTAATCTAAGGGAAATAACTCTGAATCAACATTAAAAGTTATGCCCCTTGGTTTTCACTGATATTTTTTCGTGACTTATTTAAAAAATTTTTTTGTTAAAAACGATTTTTCATTCATTAATTTTTGATCACACACGAGAAGAACGATCTCCTTGAAAATATGACACGGGTGAATAACCGATGCCATAAGGGCTCATGAGCAGAGGTGTAGCGGTACACGTGACAAGCTTATATCATTAACCGAAAAAAAAATCTTTATTTAAAAAACATTTTCATTTGAATAAAGTGTATATTCAAAAACTCAGTTAATCTTTCAGTTGGAAGGTACGTGTTTAGCTTGCCACCGTATTTTGCCTCACTAATAGGCTACGTACATAAAAAGAAACGGATCCGATAAAAGACAGAATAACTTACACACTTACAAAGGGCTCGATATAATTTCAGATACGGTCTTATAACAATAATAAAGAAATAGCTCAATTATTGAATTTATATATATTTGTCTTTTGTTTAATATCTATGTACGTCTACGTTTCGTCCTTTTTAATCGGAAGTCATCAGCATATAGATATAACTATTCACTACTGGTCGCGTGATTCGACACCCCGGCCTACGAGTATTTTACAACTCAAATCTGGGCACCTAGAACCACTCGGCCACCGCTGGATAGCTGAATGAGCAGTGATAATTTTAACACTAATTTCGGCGGCTTGACGTCATAATAGCGTTCAACTTAATGAAAGGAACGAGCTATGCTGATGACGGCTGTGAGCCAGAAACACGTGTCAATGGATTACTTTTATGTGCGTATAAAATAAAATAAAAATATATATTAACGAAAAATACGCCCTATAAAGTTAAGGGCGAATAATGATGCAATTTTCTGCATCTTAATCACTTAGGAAGTGAGACAATCGAAATAATGGTAAGCAAAAATACAACGAACGTTGCAATCACCAATAAAAATAATTACATTAAAATACATTATATATATATAATAATAATTAAAAATATTGTTAAAACAATTAAAGCTAATTCCATTCTCAGGCTCTGGGACAATACTAACACCGTTCTACACTGGTTCAAAGACATCCCAAACAAACAAAGATGCAAATTTACCCAATTTGATATAGTGGATTTCTACCCCTCCATCACTAAAGAATTACTAGATAAAGCACTAAATTTTGCATCCACTTACAAAAATATCAGCGAGCTTGAATTGGAAACAATTATGCATGCCAGACAAACCTTACTGTTTTCCAAAGGAAAAAGCTGGGTGAAGAAATCCAACCCCGAGGACCCTTTTGACGTGGCGATGGGTGCCTATGATAGTGCGGATGTCTGTGATTTAGTCGGTCTGTTCATTTTAAACTCACTCGGATGCAAATTTCCCAACCATTCTTTCGGATTATACAGAGACGACGGACTGTGCCTCTCTAGAGACAGCAATGGTAACACACTAGACAGACTCAGGAAGGACATGATAAATTTTTTTCTTAGTTTAGGTTTAAAAATCACCATTGACACAAACATCAATACAGTACATTTCCTAGACACTACACTAAACCTAGCAGCCGATACACACAGTCCATTCCATAAACCGAACGAAACGCTCCATTATATTAATAAGGGCTCCTGCCACCCCCCCTCAATTTTCAGGAATATGGTCCCTAACATCAGTAGAAGAATTTCTGATCTCTCATCTAACCGAGAAATTTTTGAACAATCGGCGCCATACTATAATGAGGCACTCCTTAAGAGCGGATTCAAAGATAAAATTTCATATATGCCCACCCAACACTGTAACACTAGGAACCGCAACAGAAATAGGAACATTATCTGGTTCTCCCCTCCTTTTTTTCTAAACTACTAAGGTAGGCCAAACCTTCCTCAAATTATTAGATAGACACTTCCCACCACAGCACAAATTCCACAAATTTTTTAACAGGAACTCTATAAAAACTAGTTACTCATGCTTCCCATCTATGAAGAAAATGATAACAGCCAAACCTAAACCAATAGAGGATACAGCCTGCTCCTGTACAACCAGAGATCAATGCCCCTTGGATGGGAACTGCAAAGTAACATCAATAGTATACGAGGCGAGCATTTCCAGACAACCAACGGACAAGAAGGAGATATACATTGGGATGACAAAGGGCATACCTTCAAATATAGAGATAGAGTAAATACAGCTTTAGGGGCCCGTGTATGGGAACTAAAGGATGAGGGAACACCTTTTACCATCAGTTGGAAATTAATAGAAAGACGAAAACCATATTCCCCAATATCAGGCCGCTGTGCACTTTGCGATGCTGAAAAATATAACATCTTGCGAACCATCAATGACCCTAACATTATATGCCTAAACAAAAAAGGGGAGATATATAAGGACTGTATCCACAGGAGAAAGGCACTTCTGATAAATTGGGCAGAACAAAATACATAAGTCATAACCGCAGAGTACCCAGAATACGGACTTTTAGGATTTCGGATTTCACAATGATGAATTCGCCTTTCGAATTTCGGATTGAACTGTATGGTATCCCGACTGTGGCCCTAAACTCTATTTCTATTATTGCATGTTCTAATTATGGATGTTTTTTATATTTATGTATATAACGTTTTTTTTTAATTTTTAATTTTAATTCTAATTTAAAATTTCAAATGTGGAGTACCCCATATCCCCATTTTTCCTTCTCTTGCCTTTAATCTTTTATTTTTATTTTTATTTTTACACAATTTTGTTATCATTTATTTTATCTAACAGTGTATTTATTTCATCTTTATTTATATTTATTTTTCTTCATTTTTTTTTATTTTTCTTCATTATTCTTTTTCATCTTTCTTTACCCCCCCTTTTATTATTAGTACCTAAATTTTTTATGATTAGTACCATTACGACTTCATAAATTTATAAATGGTGTGACTACAATTTATTTAATTATAAGTTTTATTTTTATTTTTAACGATTTATTATTTAATATTTTTAGAAATAATTTATTACATTAGCATATTATTTCAATATAATTTATAATTTTTAATTTTTGAATTTTATAATTTTATGATTTATATATTTTTTAACTTAATATAATTTTATTTTTATTTTTAACGTTATCTCTATTTACTTTCGATAAGATATATAGCGTCTCTATTAGTTAAATTTGAATACTTTCCATAACGGGCCACGTAATTCCACGCACGTGATAATTTAAACATGCTAGGTTCCCATCTGTCCAACTGTTAACGTTATTCCCATTTAATTTCTTGCTTTTTCGATGTACAGCGTTGCTGTTGTTTTGATCTGAAACTTTTCCATAACAGACTACGAATATTCCACGCACGTGACAATTTTAAATCTGAAAGTGTTCCATCTTTCCAACGGACAATATTTTGAAATTCCTGGCGGTTGTTCTCACTCATTAAGCTATACGACTCCGCTGATGAAGGTCCGATTTTCTCGGATCTGAAACCTTGGTCCGGATGTTGTTGTAACACTTTATTTAATATTAATAAATATATATATATATATATATATATATATATATATATATATATATATATATATATATATATATATATAGTAAGCAATGAAAATATATATGGCAATCAAGCTACACAGAGGCTCCCGTGTTTCATCCCCGGGGGAATCGTCAGGCTAAATGACGATTCCCCGCGGGGAGGAAACACGGGAGCCTCTGTGTAGCTTGATTGCCATATATATTTTCATTGCTTACTACCTAGCCCTACTTACGTATCGAGCACTGTTGAAGTAAATACTGAAAACTGACACATAAAAAATTATATCTCATAATATTTTATGTGGATACATGAAGTACTAATATATATATATATATATATATATATATATATATATATATATGTGTGTGTGTGTGTGTGTGTGTGTGTGTGTGTATGTAATGTATGTATATATATATGTATATATATATATATATATATATATATATATATATATAGAGAGAGAGAGAGAGAGAGAGAGAATTTATTAGTATTTCATATATATATATACTTATATTATAAAATAATATATTACGTATATATTTTTCAGCATTTACATGAGTAAAGCCTTGTAGTATAAAATATATTTATGTCAGCTAAGGAAGAATCACTTATTAATATGATCTACCGATGAATGACTTTTATATTTTTTTATAATATGATAAATGTTTTCTTATTTCCTTTGTTGTGCGTCTCCCTACATGTACTATTTAACCTGTTTCTTTCAACTTTGAGCACCTATATACATCCCTAAACAATATTTCAATCTGATAGGCTGTGATTTGAGAACAGCAGACATCAACTTATCTCATCGTTTCTTCTTTTTTATGGAAATCGCTGCAGACAAGGCATGAAGCCACTTGATGTAAAGAGCTACAATATACTACTTCAAGGTCAAAAACTAGAAAACGAAAAGTGTTAGATGGATAGCTTCCGACGTAGAAAACAGCAATTCCTCCCTCTTTGTCAGAAAAAATCGCTCATGGAATGTGAGGACTAAAGGAGAAAATAAGGGAAGCAAGAGTTACGAGGCTGTTGAAGTGTAAACTCAACTTTCTACTTTATTTGCTATCCAATTGAGGATGTTGGTCTCAATTTCATTGATGCTGTCTATATGCTTTTAATTTCGTGTAAATAACATGTGCTGACGATGTGATATGATAGTAATGATAACAAAACATGGTCTCTGAAACGATCGTACACAATTTGTTGCTTTGTTGAATTCTTGGAACGCAAATTGACCATGTAATTGGGTTTACATAAATCTCCCCCCCTCTCTCTCTCTCTCTCTCTCTCTCTCTCTCTCTATATATATATATATATATATATATATATATATATATATATATTATTTATTTTATACGTACATAAAAGTAATCCATAGACACGTGTTTCTGGCTCACAGCCGTATTCAGTATATATATATATATATATATATATATATATATATATATATATATATATACATATATATATATATATATATATATATATATATATATATATATATATATATATATATGGGAAGAGTTCGAACGCAAAACGAGAAAATCCAATTCGTTTAAATTGAGACCTTAAACAATAAAAACACGAATATATGAAATCTATACATCAAATGAAAGTTGATTATAATTGAAATAATAATAAAAAAAATATTTCGGTATGATATTATGTAACACGTTGTTTTGGGGTATCGTCCAGTGTTGAAATGAAACACTTTTTGTAGGGACAGTTTTGTAATTTTGAAAATGGCGTTTATCGCGTTTTGCATTCGAAATGTCCACCCACACACACACACACACATACACCCCCCCCACACACACACACATATATATATATATATATATATATATATATATATATATATATATACGGACCCAAAATGTAAATTCCTGTAAATTCAGACAACACTTTGGTTAATAGTTTAATAAGTCAATAGTTTATATATTTCTCGGGCTCAAAAGATAGTAATTTAATAAATGTTCGGAATTTGTTTTAAAAACATCTTTATTCATACAATTGCTTCCGCCCATTTTTAAAATACACATTTTTTTCTTGATAATAAATTAAATTTTTTTTAAACATCTATAATTTATTCGGACAATTGATTAACAAATCATATATATATTCATATATAATTTATTATTATTATTATTATTATTATTATTATTATTATTATTATTATTATTATTATTATTATTATTATTATTATTATTATTATTATTATTATTATTATTATCATTATTATTATTATTATTATTATTGTTGTTGTTGTTGTTGTTGTTGTAGTAGTAAGTAAAATACACATAGAAACAAAAAAAAAGAGAAGAATTAAAGAATTATACGTGTACTTATCAAGTTAACGTGTGACCAAGTGATTGTGTTGCATTCTGGGATCTGAGTCGATTTCCGCAATAATTAAAACTTAATTTTGTTAATTAAGGGCCTATTTTTATCTATAAGCTTCGACATCAAATTTCTTCTAAATGTCATACGTACATATTAAAATTATTTTTTTTTTTTTAAAGTAAAATACACATAGAAACAAAAAAAAGAGAAGAATTAAAGAATTATACGTGTACTTATCAAGTTAACGTGTGACTATTATTATTATTATTATTATTATTATTATTATTATTATTATTATTATTATTATTATTATTATTATTATTATTGTCGTCGTCGTCGTCGTTGTCGTTGTTGTTGTTGTTGTTGTTATTATTATTATTATTATTATTATTATTATTTTTTTATTTTTTTTAAATTTTTTTTTTATTATGCAACTAAATTCATCAACGTGTCAACGGTTTTTCCCTAAGGCTTTTCCCTATATATTTTCATCACGTAAGACACGTACTAAAATATTCGTCAGTTTTGCGATTAAGTCTTATTTGAAAAAAAAAAAACTTCAATGTTAATTGCTCTAATTAACTATCATTTGTAAATAACCCGTCAAGTGACCAATCTCTTACTTTCTATCTATCACTTGCAGCCTCCCTCACTCTATATTGTTTGATCCCACCCCATGTTATTTTTATAGTGTCTATTCATTCTCACTTCAGTCTCTGCCCCCCTCTTTCTTTCTCTCTCTCTCTCGCCCTTTTTCTCTCTCTTTCTGCCACTGTTTATCTGGTTCGCTCTTTCTCTCTCTCTCTCTCTCTCTCTCTCTCTCTCCCTTTATCTCTCTCTTTCTGCCACCGTTTATCTGGTTCGCTCTCTCTCTCTCTCTCTCACCCCCCCCCCCCCCACACAGAGAGAAAAATCCCACACAAACAATCTCTTTTTCTCTTTCTCTTTGTTCATTAAATGAGAAAATAATAAAACAAGTGAAATAGTCCGTTTTATAACTACAAGTAGTAATACTATTTAACTCGTACTTGTGGAGAATAAGAGAACACGAAATATGAAGAGAAAACAGGAGAGATATCGGGCAGAAAGATGCTAACTTTTTAAATTATTTTTTTTGCTTAAATTTAACTGGCTTGCAAACTACATTATTTACGATTCAAGCTATTTAACTCGGGTCACATTTATTCATATATATATATATATATATATATATATATATATATATATATATATATATATATATATATATATATATATATATATAGGCAAACAGTATTAAATAACACATTTTTTTATCTTTTTTATTTTCCGAATGGTTCATTTAGCGTTTCGGTCAACTTGATGTATACATGTTCTGTGGGGTTCTTGTTCCATTTTATTTCCTTTTTTGCGAGTACTTTCGATTTAATTCGGTGTCAGTCTTGGTTTCTTTAAAAAAATGTCTTTACTGTTGAGTTTTTTTTATTATTATTATAATGCCCAGTAATTTACAACTTAAAAGGAGCGTGTATACTAGACTAAATGTGCCCTGAGTTACATACATTTATTAAACTTACAGAAATGCTCAAAATGATACAAATAATCGTATCCATTTCTTTTTTTTTTTGCCGTCTGAAAATTTGGAGTGCTAGCATTCTCAGAAATTAAAAAAAAATCAGTAATAAAAATGTTAGCTATTGGGCTTCCTATCCGTTTGCATTTATCACGTTAATTTATCAGTCCGCATCGCTTTGCGAGAAATTAACTTTTCCATGGGACGCAACTCTTAAAAAACCCTCGAGTTGTTTCCCTTTATAATATTTTTTTAATCGACAATTTCTGTCACTACTACTTATTTAATAGTTGTTTACTCGCGTGCCCGTGACAAACTGTGTTTGACTTCATTATTTTTAGGTTTGAATTACATCGTTGAAGCTTTAATGATTAAGTAACACTATTACAGCTTCGTGAGGTTGTAGTAGTGTTACTTAATCATTACATTATTTATGAATTGCAGTGGGAATTTGGTTTTATATTTGAAATAACGAACTCAAAACGTTTCATGTTGGCTTTATTGCAACTAGATTATTCCGTAGTCTTACGTGCCATCTATCAGGTCAAAGTTCAATAGGACAAAACATAAGTACGCACGAATTGTAGAAATATTAAAGAAACAACCGACAACTAAGAACAATTGGTAACATTTTTTTTATCCCCTTTCAATATTAATTAGATTCTAATTTTTAGGAGATTATATATAAACAGCCTGAATATCTTAACGGTAAAAAAAAAACAACAACAAAGGAACAATTATTTTAGAATTTAATGTTGGGGATCAGTTTTGCATATAAATTTAATGTTACCCAACGTCAATTAAAAATCACCCATTTCCAGAACAGATAGCGTTTTCTTTTTAAGGGAGATAATTTTTATTTTTATTTAATTTTTTGTCATTTTATAATTTTATTTCATTTTTATTTCATTTTTATTTCATTTTTATTTCATTTATGTGTGTGTGTGTTTGAGGAGTGGGGTTATTTTAATCCCACTCCTCAAACACACACACACATTTGTGTATTTTTCTTTATTCTGCAAATTAAACATGTAATAATAAAAATACTTTTCATCACTTAAAAAAGTGGGTATTATTGGCAAAAGATTATTTTACCAAAAAGTCACGCACATGAATAACCAAATTCTAAGAAAATTGATTGAATGTATCATGGCCGCCCGTTGATAATCCATGAATCACCTCATAGAAAAAAAGCCGGGCCTTTAAAAAGTGGCACAGAAAAGTAGAGGGCAATCACGCTAGGCAGGAACTGTCTAAGTAATAGATTGACAAGCGCATGGAATGTGTCGTTGGATAGGCAGTAATTCTGGCAGAGTGACGGGGCGTGGCGGTAGAAGCAGAGACAATATTTATTAACACAAAAAGATGGAATTATTCTATTTAGAACATGTATTAATGTATATTTTCAGTAGAAAAAATACCAACCAAGACACACACTTATTTAAATAGCTTGAAAAATAAGGCGGTAATTAATAGAATGACCAACATTAAAAAAAAAAAGAAAACAACTTACATGCCCTTAAAAACGCTATCTGGTCTAGAGGTCAATGATAATTTTACGTTAAATTCATATGCGAAACGAAACCCCGTATCTTGTGTGTTTTTGTTTTATTTATTTGTACTGTTAACTTTAAAAAAAGCTGTTTACTAGGTACGTGCAAAAATGGCCGTCGCTGGTACTGACTCTAGTTCTTAAAAATGTATTTAAAAACATTAAAGTAGTTGTCGTTTTACTTTTGATTGTGTCTGAAAGATAAAAGCATTAAGTTAATGTCTAAAAGGAAACAAATGTATGTTTACGTGTTAAAAAAAATAGAATTGAAAATGTTATCAAAAAAGCGAAAAATCACATAAAACTGCAGATTCAATAAAACATGTTTAAAATTCGCCGGAAAGGTAAATATCAGCTTTCTAAAACTGTGTCAAAGATAATTATTAAATTACCGTCTTTTACAAAAGAATGTACTTCTTTTTTTTACTAAAAATGGTTTAATTATCCCCCCCCCCCTAAAAGTGAAAGTTAGCTAAAACATGTCCGGTACCCGTGTTGTAAATGTAAACAGAAAATACGGCTACACAATCTCTAAGTATGGAAGGCCTAAACTGCAGTAATCGTTTTTTTTTTTAATTTTTACGTTACGAACTGCGTCAATTTTATTAATTATTTTACATGATGACTAATTAAAATGAGTTCTTTAAGAATCAATGTAATTTTAAATTACATTAATTCTTAAAGAATAAATAACTAATTTATTGTTACAACACATGTAAGAATTTTTTACATGTGTCGTAAAAATGAATTATATTAATTCTTTTAAAATAAAGCTAAAAGAGTATTTTTTTTATTTTAAGTGTGAAAAAGTAAATAAAAGTCAATGACAACACGGACAATTTATTCATTGAAAAAAAGTTAAAACATTAAAAAAATATTTATTAATAAATAACTAAATAAATTGAATTCAATTTTGAAAAAAAATGTCATATTTGAATTCGATTTATAATAATTGTTTTACACTTTTTAAATAATATGTATTAATAAAAAAAATGACAAAACAAATACAAACAAAAGTGTTATCTTTCCAAATAACTGACGATGAATTGTGAAATTAACGAAATTGTTGAATCTCTGAAAATAAAATTTCGAGGACAGTGTGGGGGGTGTGAGTTGTGGTTGGTGAGCTAATCCCGCCTGTTTATTACAGAACAGTGCTACCATACATCTCCAAGTCAATCGTTAGTAGAAATTATCCAATTTTTAAAATTCTTTTTTGTTATGATCCTGATTCTCAAATTTTTCAATTTTTTTGTTTATTTTCAAAGTTTATAAAAACAATTCCTACGCTGATGATGACACGTTCATGTGCAAAAGAGAAATATAATTACATCGCATTTATATTATTTTTTGTGAAAATATACTTTATTCAATGAGAACATCGCCAATTAAAGAAATTAATTTTTCTTCGAGTTTTAGTGATTTTATTAACACGAAATGTACGGGCTTTTTTCGTAATATATACGAAATAATTTTTAAAATATATAGTCTTTAAACATCTACAGTACTTTATTTTCATTAAATTTTTTATTTTAATTCTTGCATTTTTTTTATTAATATATAAAAATATAACTTTAGTAAAGGTGCATTTTATTTTTAAAATTATAATACATTTTCGCTAAGATTTAAAAAAATGGTTTCATTATATTACATGACTGTTACATAATAAATACTTAACACGTAATTAAAATTGGTTGATTTCCTGAATTTTAATGATTTTTTAAGTGAAGAGAGGGTCAAAATATTTTTTACATTTTGGGGATCAGCCATTGATTTTGCACGTACTTATTGTTTACATGTAATCGCCCCAAAAATAGAATCTCATTTTTTTAATGATGAACTAGTATAGAATGCAATTATAGAATACTGCCGAACAATTGACAAAATAAAATAGAGTTGCGTCGAATAATGTGATGGAGGAGAGATGCGAGTTGCTTACAGCCCACCGTGTAAGTAGAGAGTGACGTCATGAGTCAGGTTAGTTATTTTTACAGTTGGCTCATTGTTTTTTTTTTTTAGTTCTGACTTAAGTCTGCGTCGGACGTCTGTTAACCAACGTCTGGTGTTTAAGTTACTTGCGAGGCCCCACCTCTCTATCTCGGACTCCAAACGACCTCGATTCACATAGATGTTTTTTTCCCCCGGAGGAACGAATGAACAAGGTGACGTGTTGTCCTGTAGTTTGTTTTCGCCCAGTTTTCCTTTTAAGGCCAGATCAACAAAAAAAAATAAAAATCTTCGAATTAAAGATGAATCCGTTATTATCGCTGTCTTCAGACGAGAATTGAGTCTGGTTGAAGCGTGGGAATCAATTGATTGGCGAGCAGCCCATAAACAACAATTGTACAAAATCGGTTTTGAATTCAAATAAAATAAAGTAGAATTTATATTTGTCCACCAATTAGAAGAGCTGAAATATTTCCACTAAAAGCATAAAAGAAATCAGTTACACATTTGGTGCCGAGCCGCTGGGATCCTATTCTGCTGATGTAGATGATGATGATGATGATGATGATGATGATGACGACGACGACGACGACGATGATGATGATGATGATGATGATTATGATGATGATGATGATGATGATGATGATGATTCTAGTAGATACTGGTGATGCTGCTGCTTGGAGCTGGATTAGAAATTTCTGCCGAACCATCAAATGCTTTTTTTCTGATAGGTCTATAAAAGTAGTTTTTGACGGGCAAAAGTCTGAAGAACCGCGTATCAAGGATCTAAGCTGGGCCCAACCATCTTCTTGGTCTTCACCAATGATCTTCTACATCATATTCTCAGATCATTCGTTGAGACTACGCAGACGACACACTCATCTACGGCAGCACTTCGAACAACATTTATGATCAGGGTCCTTCTGCTTTTCTCTTTTTCAACAAAGAGCACGTGGTTCAATGAGACAAAAAGCGGCGTGTTACTTTTATCAGCTGTGCAACGAAGAAACCCTCTTCACAAAGGTCGCTGAAAAAAGATGGTCTGTGTTAGACCATTTCCTACGAATGGACCCTGACACTCCCGCACAAAGGGCACTAGACTTTTCCGTTACTGGCTCGCAAGCCTACCAACCGCGACTAGGACGGCACTGCACAAATCTGCTGGACACACTACGTGCTGACCTCAAGCAGGCGGGACTAGGACCACTACGTACAGCGAAACAACTTCATTGCCTACGACAACTTGCGCATGACAAGGCCAGATGGCCTGGGACTAGCATGGACGACTGATTGCAGTTACGGGATTTCATTTGACTACCGTAGCCGCAGAACACAGTTTTTAATAATAATAAAAATAAAATAAAAACCCAAGTTTTTTCTCTTTTCACCACCAACGCTCGGATCCTTCCTTTGCCCCAGCTGAAATGAATGGCTGTCGGCTACATGAAGTCCCCTACTTTTAAAGGCTCCGAGCATTCACGTTGACTCCATACCTGAAATGAAAGACTTACATCAAAACCGCTGCTCAGGTTGCTGGAAAAATGGTCGGATCATTCTACTGCTTTAAAAAATACCTCACTCCTGATGCAACCTTCTACCTGCATAAGAGTCAGATACGTCGTAAGATGGAGTACTGCTGCCACATCTAGAGAGAAGCTGTTCAGAACACTAATTTCTGCCTAGACTGAAAACAAAATCGACCTCGAAATCTTGTGGGGATGATCTCTTCTCTTCCCTGTAGCCCCCTTTTTTACAGAAGAGACGTTGCTGGTTTTTCGTTATTTTCATAGTAGGTGCTCGACTGAGCTCAAACCTCTGGTCCCCCTGTAAAAAAATATCAGCAAAAACTCGTCTAGCTACAACCACTGTAATTATTTTCTTTGCTTCCTCTATTCTATGCACCTTAAACTAGACGGCAGTTCGATGGACATAGTTTCGAAGAAATATCAATTTGTGGAACACAATACTATGGGGCTGCTTCCCAGCTGACTGCAACATGATCCTTAGCAGATTCTTATAGAGCCTTCCTCTTCAATAATACAATTCTCACATCGTTTCCAATCCTCTCAATATGTTAATCGGCTAACTGACAATCGTATTAGCCCTACTACACGAGTTGTCGTTATGCCTTGATAAGCGGTGACGCATTGGTAAAAAAAACATTCAAAAATCTCTTTTCATTTCAACTATCCTTTATTGATCGAACTATATGTACATGTTTACAATTTATCAGAAATATCTAAAGTCACTCGAAATCACGAGAAATAAAGGAGGAAACAAACAAAATTAAAAGAACTTCATGACTGCAAATCTTTATTTACCCAATAGCCTTCATTTACAATTATTTAATTAGAATGTATATACATAGGCGGTTATTTTTGTTATAATAATGATAATGTAATCGTTATGAATTCTGATGCACTACACCTTATTAAACGTGTACGTGTAATACATTAGTCATGGAAACATGTGTGTATTATATGGAGGATGTACATTATGCTTAGTTTCGGCGAATATCAGGAAGCGTTAGGTTTTTTTTTTAACATAGTTCACCCAAAACAAGGCAGGCCGCCACTGTAGACGTAAGGGGTTACTGAGAAAAAGGGGTAGAGTTTTTTTTTTTGGGGGGGGGGGAGGGTCAACCTAAATTTTGAGCTGTGCACCGAGATGTCTGTTTACATTAGTTTTAAATTTCTGCATGTCAGTACTGTCAGGTAAACAGGGCGCAGGGAGGGAGCTCCAGAGTTCAGCAGCACGAGGAAATAAGCTTTTGGAGTAGAAAGCTCTTCGGCATCGTGGGACCTCCACAGTGAATGGATGGGATTTGGCAGATTGTCGGGTTGGTCTAGTGAATTTACGTCGCGGGGGCACCAGAGCAGCAAGTTCATCAGAGCTGAACCCATTGAAGTAAATGTAAAACATGCACAAGGAAGCAACATTACGGCGACGGAACAGGTGGTAGAGCTTGGTGGATAGTGAGGGACCTATTACGTTGGCTACTCTTTTTTGGACCTTGTCTAATCGGATGCAGTGTTTCTGTAGCTAACAACTGATGTAGACAGGTTCTCCCATGTTTCAGCAATTTCTAAAAGTTGTGGGAGCTATGCTGCTAGGCACCCTCGTAAGCATTTCCACGTGTGTAAGACACATGGAGATTAACAAGGTCCTCCAGGTTGCTGTTGGTGAGATGGTTAATAATTTTGTTTACCAAGTCAGTTTCTAGAATTCAGAGATTCAATGAATCCAAGCCCAAGAAAGCAAGGTCTGCAGAGTATACAAAGTATTTGATGGATTATATCCGCTTGGTTGCACGTCGCTGAATGGTTTTCACGCGATCAATGATCTGAGATAAATATATACATACAGATCAGGCACGATACTGTAATACGCTGACGATAATGTTTTTCTTTATAACGCAAAAAGGCGATTTTTAAATTCATGACTGCCTATCAATGTTTAAGGATGAAATTGAAATTTTTTTTGCCCATTTCTAACATATTCATTTTATCATGAACAGGTGAATCATGACCCATATCTTCTTTTTATTTTTCTTTGTATTCTTTTGACCCCTAAAACGGGCCCCCGTGTACACTTTATGTGATATCTCTTATATTTATTCACCGATTGCCCTTATTTTACAGGACATGGCAGAATCAACGACCGTGAGTACACCAAGACCTCAGTGGGACTGGAACAAATAATACACTGTGTTAAATTTTACTACAAGACAGGCTCGTTTAAGAAAACCCAGGACAGTTTCATGCATCAGTTCGAATGTGAAAAGGCTCCATCCAAAAGCAGAATTCAGAACTGTATGGACCACTTCGAGAAATATGGGACCGTGGAGAACCTCAACGCTGCCAGTGAGAACCGTACAAGCCACTCGGGACGTCCCAAGAAGCGGACAGCCGAGCTGGTCGAAAGTGTGAGAGAGTCTCTCCAGGAGAGTCCGAAACGCTCTGTGCGTAAACGAAGTCAGTCCATCAGTATCTCCCGTGAGACTTGCAGGAGAGTGCTGGTGAACGATATCAGGGCTTACCCATACAGAATACAAACACTGCAGCAGACCCTTACAGCTTCAGACAAGAAGCAGAGGAGCGCTATGGCAGTCAAAATGCTCGATAAAATCGAGGAGACACCAGGTTTCCTTAACCTCCTTTGGACCTCAGATGAAGCCCACTTCCATCTTGACGGAAAGGCGAACTCCAAGACAGATGTCTTCTGGGGGTCCTCCAGACCCAATGAAGTAGCCACCAAGCCTCTGCACTCTCCTAAGTGCATGGTGTGGGCTGCAATCTCGGTCAGAGGCATCATCGGACCAATCTTCATCGAAGAATCTGACGCTGCAGTGACAGTCACCAAGGAGCGGTATGTGTGTGGAGGTCCTCAAAACCTTCAAGAATGAGCTCCAGACCCTCTACCCGTCGCTCATGACCAAGTTCTGGTTCCAGCAAGACGGAGCAAGTTCTCACACCTCAAACCTGTCCCTAGATTGGCTGAAAGAGAACTTTGGAGGCCGAGTGATCAGTATCAAGAATAATGTTGAGTGCTCACCCCATATCCCGGACCTAAGGCCCCCAGATTATTTCCTTTGGGGGTATCCTAAGGACAGAGTGTACTCAGGGAAACCCAGAACCATCATGGAACTCAAGGAAGCCATCAGGGAGGAGATGAGAGCCATTCCCAATTCAGTCTGTAAGAACATCATGGACAACTTCGTTCTGCGCCTCAAGAAATGCACGGAGCTAAATGGAGGCCATCTAGAACACATGCTGTAGAACGGAGAAAAAAAGGCCAAAGACCCTAGTGTTTTCATATGATGTTGTGAATATAATAAACTAGTTATCACCAAAAATGCATTTCATTCGGACAAAACACTAAGAAACGAGGCCTAATTAGAGTTGGGGCCCGTTTTTTTTGTGTCACCCTGTATTAGTCCCGAGCTATGCTGAGGTCTGTAATAATGAATTTGTATATCCATTTGGCAGGATCACAGGCCTGGTTCGGGTGAAAGCTGGTGTTTCGTAGATTATTGTGCAGGGCATCTGTCCATCTCATCATCGGCATTTTCTCAGTCGCTTTCCACCTTCTTGAAATTAAAGTCCGAGTTTCGTACGGCCATCGGAAGTGTCCGAACTACAAACGCCGCCATTCCGATATCTTGCCCTCGCATGGCACGATTCCGTATTGCATTCAGACTTTATCATTACAGACGTTGCAGAATAGTAGTACCCCGAGATCTAGCAGAACATTTTATTTTTAATTACAGTAAGTCTACCCCCTGAATCTATCTGTGTCCACATGCACTCAACGCTGTACAAGACGACGGATCTAACAATAGTCCGGTAGATATTTGACTTTACACGATGGCTGATCCTGAGGTTACAGAGGATTCCAGTTGTGGTGCGCCATTTGAATCATATCACAATAATGTGTGCAGTGAGTTCGTCTAGGATGTTGTCGTCGTCGCTGTGCGTTGAGCCGAGCTATGTGTAAGCGTACGTTTATAAGAGAGTATGTCTGTCGACTTGGATGGGGCCATGCCCATCTTTATAAGTCGTGTAATACTCTGTCTAATGGATGTTTCGCCGGAGACAAAACTACGCCAGGCTTTTATTCCAGAACTGGATTTGTTGTTCTAACGTGTTGTTGGACAGGTCGGACTTACTCTTGGAGGCGAGCAGGACATGCTCCATATGCCAGTAGCTTTCTCTTAAACATCTGTAATACTGAAAAGGATGTGGACAATCAGAATAGAGTAGTCCATATATCATTTGGAAAGTTGAACCAAAGAGTATTCAGGAACAATTACGTGCCAACTACTGTTACCCCTAATCTTGTGTATGGTTGCGAAACGTAAATCGTTTGTCGCAGAGTAAAGATAAAAGAGCAATTCTACCACAGTCAGATTGACTATAGTTAAACATTAGTGCAATCATTACCCCGAGTCCGCAGAAATAGTATTTAACCTACTATTATGGTCCCTATGCTTTGTTGGTCTATGCAAGAGCCAGATAGTAAAAAGATTAGATATTGTAGCTACATATGGGGAGCGCCGCTTACATCACTTTTCGTTGCATAGACAGTTAAGAATAGAGCCCGTACTCTAGTGGGCCTGATATCTTCTGTTCCTTACTTTGTCAGAGAAAATACTTTTCTAGTCTCTCTCTACTCTCTCGTTGTTACCATAAAAGATGCTCAACTGAGCTCTAATCTCGTTCCGCTGCGACAACGGAAAAATGTGCGTTTCTTCTTCTGCGTGTTAACCGTCAGACTGAATTTCCATAAATAGAGCGTCTTCGGGGGAGCTTCCATTCTATGGAACACGTCACTACGAGACTGCTTCCCTGCAGATTAAAACATCGTCTTGAAATCTGATGTCAACAGATTCCTGTTATGAACCGTCCCCACTAGTAATTGGTCGATCCCGCCAATCTTACCCGATCCTCTCATAACGTTCTTCACCTCTCAGCTGACAATAAACGCACCTCATTAACCCTAATCATCAAGTAGCCTTTAGCATTAATCAGTGTCCAGCCTTTTAGTAAAAAAATAGTATAGACTATATTTCTACTTCTGAGTGTATACAGCGTGCTGACCACTGGAAAGTGTTCACATAAATGAGTTTTTTTTTTATTAAGATGCAACTGTTAAATCGTTATGAGTACGTTGCTACGATGAACTAAGTAGGGTTCCCCCTTCTGTCGCAAGCAGAAGGGAAGGTAATTTCTTCAAATTCGATGATCTCCTCGTTTCTTCATACTGTTGTGAAACATTAATTCCAGGTGCCCCTGTCATGATAGGAGTGCCAAATCACGAGATAATATTTAATGGTGCTGTTATGATTAGTGATTGCATTGATAACGACCCATGCATTTTATTTGGTTGTGGCTTGTGAGGTGTTTAGACTTCCTCTTGAAGGGAAGGTAACGTAAAACAACGATCCATGCAAATCCAGTCAACAGAATTTAACCCTGTACATTGGAAAGCGACTGAAGTGTCAGCCAGTGTGGTTTAATCTAATCTTAAACTAGGAGGTTAATACGAGTGTGAATGTGAAAAGGTACACTAGAAGTGCACTGATTCGCATCTACGCACTCCCCACTGTAAAAATAAATATACCCGGATCGCATTTATCAGACATCCACGACACGGACATCAAAGAAATATTGTGAAATCCTCGGACCACGAGTTATTTAGCCGAGGACGACATGTTATTATGAACTTAAGAAATTGCTTGGTGAATGGATATAAAAATAGCAATTCCCTGAATGCATTATTCTCCTATGCATTACATGATCATTCTTTTAACTTTAACAAGCTAGACTGATTAAATTCATTTTAAATAAATCTCAGCAAAGACTTCTTGAATTAGCACCTATCATGAACTTTGACACAATAAAACAATATAACGGCATATATAATTTATCACCTTTAATAAGAAAACTAATACTAACAGAATACAACTCGAATTTAGATCCAGCTTATCTATTTTACACCACATTCCAAACAAAAGTTGGCACATAGCATCGATATTTAAAAAAAAGCAAAAAAATCACATTCTTTTCACGTCAAAAACACACCGCATATTTTGAATTCTAACGTTTATGTTTCGTTCGAAAAAAGAACAACACATTCTTTTCACCTTATAGACGCACCATGTATTTTCAAATATTGACTTCTATGTTTTTTCTTTACTTCATAACTTTCTCAAGATGGCTTATTTGAAGAAAACCATAAAAGGTAATATTTGAACGTACGTGGTGCGTACCTTCACATCACAAACGCACCATGTATTTTCAAATATTGACTTCTATGTTTTTTCTTCAAATTAGTCATCTTGAGAAAGTCTTCAAATAAAGACGAAACGTTGATAGATGAATAAACAATTTTCGTTTTATTTTCCATTTACCATAATGTATTATTATCATACTAGAGCTGAGTTAATCAACGCTTCTTTCCTTAATAATTTAACTCTCTCTATTTTTTTAAATTATGCAAACCACATGATGAACTATTCTTCAGTTTCATTGATTAAGTTATGTATCAGAAACCTTAAATTTTAATTGTTCTAATTAGCCGTAATTGGCAAATAACTTATCAAGTGATCCATTTCTTACTAACTTGCTATCTATCACTGTCATCCTTTGTAACTGTAAGTTGATTGACGTCCAGTCTTATTTTATACGCTGTTTATTACTTTCGCTTCCGTCACTCTTTCCTTTCTCACTTTCTGTGACCTTTCCCTTAATCTCTCTCTATTTAGTAATAAGCGGATGTAATAAAGAGAAGAAAGAAAAATTGATTGGAATAATCCAGTATAAAGAAAAGGAAATATCACCCTGGGCACTAATACTACATGCACCGTAGTATGAGAGGAAAAGAGATAATTATAGATAGATAGAAGAAAACGAATATAGAGAAAGCAAACAGAAAGAGGTATACTTTTAATGTTGTCTTTTTATTTTTATCATATTTAACTGGTTTTGCAAACTCACTTGTTTCTGATTTAAAAAATCCAACCCGAGTTCAATGCAACTTATGGGTAATACTTTTCTTTTTTTGTTAATATATAATTAACATAAAAAAGAATTTTTTCAATGTTTTTTATTGGATCAATTATAATTGAGGCACCCAATAATAAGAGCAAAAATACACATTTTGGCTCGACACCGGATTCTTTTACTTTCGGTTTAATTAAAAACAACACAATTAATGTACGCACGCTTGCCTTCCCAGATATATTTTTACAAAACGTGTTGTGAAAGTAAGTCTCTAATTCTGGGGTGCCTCAAATATAATTTATCTTTTTAATGTTTTAATACATGAACAATTAAATATTATATTAGTTATGCTGTGTCTCCCACTTCTGCTTTTTTCATTATATCGATCTCTAGTACAAAAGCGATTAAAATGTATTTTCGCACCACTTTGATAAATTTTCTTTCCATAAAGAAAATAAATATTACTCTATTAATATGTTTTTGATTTGAATATATCTTTTCTATTTCGCAGTTTTTTTACCTTTTTCATTTAGTTTTCTATACATGGTTTCTCTTTTTAAACTTGTGTTTGCTCGAACAAAGCAGGCAACTTTGGTGGAGAAGTAGGGTAACAAGATGTTTGTTAATATTATATTTAAATTTTGACATGTTGGGTCGGCTTAGGGAGCAGGAAGCGACTTCCAAAGGCAAGCGGTATGAGGAAAGAAGCTATCAGAATAGAAAATCATCGAGTATCTAGGGACCTCTACGAAAAAGGGTGGTGGGTGGTTTCTGGTAGTAGCGTGGGGGTTGTTTGAGGGGGTACAAGAGCACTAAGTTCATCAGAGCACATTACGTGGAAGTACTCGTAAAACAAGCATATAGGTTCAACACTGTGGAGATGGGACAGGGGATGAAGCTTGGCAGATAATGCGGGGCCTACTTAGTTAGAAATTAATTTGTACATGCTGTCCAAGCGGGGGAGGCTTGTGGTTGGTGCACTAGCCTAGTTTCTGTTAAATATGTGGTTTATTGGATCGAGGCAAACCTTTAGGGATTAGTTAACGAAATCGGTTAAATTAGATGTATTATTTGAACTACTACCCTCATATTTATTATTATATCCTCAATGGTTCCGCTGATATAACCCCCGACTTTATTAAGGTGCATCTTTTCGAAATCTTAAACTCGTTACGTTTGGAATCTTTATGTCGAACTCGGGAATCTTTGCAGAATTTCAGATCAAATTTATTTGAGGCATCATAGAATGCGCAGCAACAAAACGGACACATTTTATCTTAACACCAATTATTTGCTTTGACTTTCGTTTTAATTGCTTACGATAAATTAAAGACTTTTATAACGAGAAATCCAATATTTAAAAGAATACAATTTAATAAGCGGTGTTGTCCTTGGTTAGAAAGCATTGTTTACATGGAAATATTAATTATTAAAAATAATAATAAGCAATTAGAACGCCATACAATGCATTTTAGTTTTATTAACTTTTTTTTTCAATTTAATTTTCGAAGATATACTTCATCATCAGAATTACTGAATTTCAAAATAAACATATATAAAAATACCTTTCTTTTTTTTTTTTTAGTCCTCATCTTGTTTTTTTGGTGTTATCAGTTCGATGTTGATGAACGAATATCGATGAGAGTCTTTTTTTGGACTGCACGTGGCGGTGCAAATTGTAATACGAGGTGTTGTCCTTGGTTAGAAAAAAAAAGACTCTCATCGACATTCGTTCATCAACATCGAACTGATAACACCAAAAAACAAGATGAGGACTAAAAAGAAGAAAAAAAGAAAGGTATTTTTATATATCTTTATTTGAAATTGAGTAATTCTGATGAAGAAGTATATCTTCGAAAATTAGATTGAAAAAAAATACAATTTAATTTTTTTAATACAATCCAATATTTAAAACATTCCTTTTTTTTAAATCGTGTGACACCATCTTTGCACAGCATCCTTTTATTTAAATGTGTTTTGTATTCGTTTGTTTTATTAGTTTATATATTTTGCTAAAATCATTTTTTTCGTGTGAATTTACTTGCAATTTTAAACCAGCAAAATGTGGAGGAAAAAAAAGAAAGTAAATAACTCTTCGTTAAGGCCGTGATACGGCGAAAGTCTCACTAACATATATTCATGAAAAATGATTTCATCTATTTAATGAATATATTTAAAAAAAACTAACGTTTCTTGTTTTTTCAAAATTCTGTAATACATTTAAAAAGCGTTTTCTTACAGATATATACGCCCATTCAACAAAAAACATTTTGTAAATAGAACTTATTTTTTCTTAAAAATATGCGTATAATTAAACGTTATTATAATAAAACGGTGTATTTTTAAGACTATTAGTATGTTTGTTTTTTAAATAGCCCTTCCTTTTGTTTAGAATACACTATATTGATTTGTTCATAATTAAAGTGAAAGCGGTGTTAAGGGAAAAATATGTCCCTTTAGTTGTTGCACATTTAAAGGCACTATAGATCTAGAATTTCGAAGCACACTTTTATATAATAACGATAGTGGATTGTTCTCATTCGCTCAGCAATGAACGGAAAATAGCGGATTCAATAAAGGATTCATTTCGAAATTCTGTATAGGGTTTCGAGTTCGATATAAATATTCCCAAATTCGAAAAGGTGTATATTTCTTTTTATCTATTCTAAATGGAGTTCTTGTGTATTTACATATAGATTAATTTATTTCTTTCTCTTTTTCATCTAATTCTTCTTTTTTGTAGTTTTAATTTCTTTCCCTGTTTAAATCGTTCTTATTTCATTAATTGTTTCCCCCTTTATTCATTCATGCATTCATAATTTATTTCCTTTTTCATTGCATTAATTCTTTCTTTTTTCTTTTTTCTTCTTCACTTCATATTTCTTACCTTCTCTTATTACTTTATCTCTTTATTTCTTCTGTTTCCTTCCCCAATTCTCCTTCTTGTCATTCTTTTTTCTTGTCCTCCTCATTTTCGTATTTTCATTCATTTTTCGTACAACAAACATTTAGTTATGTTTTTTTTAAGCTGATGTAACTGTATAACAAATTCAGGCGATGTATGTAAAATGTAGTCATATTAGCCCTGCAAGCTAAGAACATCTACAAAAACAAACAATACTCGAAAAAAGAAAAGGCTAGTCAAACAATCCGAACTAAGTCGGTTGTTTAGCCAAACAAAATATAAAAAATGAAAAATATCAAGTTTGTAGGCTCTATTAAGTTTTAAAACGACAGCATTCGGGCTCGGATCAAAGTATAGTATCTGTATCGTTTTTGTTAATACAGGGTGGGCCAAAATAAGGGCCATATCTTTAAATTTGAATAACTTGAATTTGAATAACTTCCACAAAATAAATGTTAAACTCACCAAACTTTATGTGTGTGTAGACTGACCCTTCCGAGATTTTTTTAAATAAACAAAACAAATTTTAGCCGAAAAACACTTCTTAAAACTTACAAAAACTAAAGTATTGTTTTTTACACTGTTTTGAGTTTTTTAAGCAAAAATAATGTTTTCTAAATGAGGGTACGTTCCTTAGGGCTAATACGGCTCATGCTTGCTTCGGAAGGGGTCCTTTACTTATTCTAAAAAAATTTTTTTTTAAAGATCAATAAATAAAAAAGTTATGAATTTTAAAAAATAGGACCCTTATTTTTGCCCACCCTGTATAATCATTTCAAGCTGCCCACTTCCGACTTTTATATTGACCTTGACCCCTCCCCAATTGTGCTTATATTAGAGAACACCATCCAATCTTCTCTTCCTACAACCCTTTTCTCACAGAACAAAGATTGCTAGTCTTTCTCTATTCTATCGTTATTTTCATGGCATGGGGTCAACTGAGCCTTAATCTATGATCACTCTCCTATAAAACATTCACAACAAAAATTCGTCTAGCTATAACTAATGTCACAATTATGCTTTCGTTCTCTGTGTACATAAAACTAAATGCATATTCAAAGTTTGTGGAACACAATTCCACAGACTGCTTCACAACTGACTATAACATAGTTGTGTTCACGTCTAATGTTACCAAATTCTTGTTGAGCCGTCCTCAAATTCTGCCTAATCTCACTCATCGTTATCAATACTTACGGTTTTGTCTCCCTGTGCACCTGGCACTCATTAACCCTTTATCCTCAGGTGGCATTTAAGTCTGGATAAACGGCGACTGGTTAGTACATAAAAAAGTATTAGGTTGTTTATGGCGGTAGGTATTACCATCAAATAAAGAATTAATGTTGTACACGCGATCGGAAGTAAACAAAGAAAACAACAAATTGAACAATGAAACTCCTACAGTATTCTAATCTGTGCCTTGAACACAGGGACCACAAGGTGTGAGTGTCATATTTACTGCTTGTACAACGAGAACCAATATCTCAAGTTTGCGATAAATACTTGTTTATTGTTTTACTAGCAAATAAACTATAACACATTTTCAGATGCTGTATGTAAAATGCGGTCGTATTTGCCTCGCAAACCGAGGACAGCTACCAGTCTCCAAATGCAAGGAACAAATAGTATTTCAGTGCTCTTCAAACTTTTTTTGTCGCGACCCGTTTTTGCAAAAAATTTTTTTCGTGACCCACCAAAATTTTTTATAAATAAAAAATAAGTTAATGGAGTGGAAAAGTTTATTCCTTCGAAAAATCAACATAAGCTAAACATGAAATAAAATATATTTTACTTTTTTTATTTATTTATAAAAGAATTCACAGAAATAAGCATATGTACGAAAAAATAAGGGGTTATGAAAGATAATAGCAGTTAAAATCATATATCATTATTAAGATTATATCATTTCATTTGAATCAATGAGATTGATGCGATTGCATTTTTTTGCATAAAAGATCAAATCTAGGCTCTAACTTTGTCAAAGCTGGTCTTAGTACGGTTTCGATACATTTTGATACATTTCGCTTGCTAAGTGCTCACTGCAAACCACACACATTGGGCGCTGCTCATTTTTTATTTCAATGAAAGTGAATCCAAATTGTAAATAAGTTTTGTTGTACTTTTTTTTTTCACATAAAAAAGCTTATTCTCTTTTGCTTCCGCTTTAGAACTTGTTACACCGCTTGCCATCGTGCCGGCATCACTCAAATCATCAGAGGTGTTTCTCTTGTTTATCAGCCACTTATCCATCGTCGATTTATCTTGTAATAAAATAAAAAATAGAAAATTATGGAATTAAAATAAAAATATCATATTATTTTGCTTTCTTGATGAAGTTTAACAATACCCTTTAAATTAAAACGATTGTCAATTTATATTGAAAATTGATATGTTTGTTGTTAAATTAGTAAAAAAACAATGTTGAATATTATTTTTTAAATTCCATAGTTATAATTTTGGCGACCCCCTTTCTATGGTTACGCGACTCCCCTGGGGGTCGCGACCCCCACTTTGAAGACCTCTGTAGTATTTGGTAATCCTGGAGGTGAATAAGACCATACTAAAATGGTCTATTAAGACTGGTAGAGTCGTTGAACCTGTGCTTGCCAAAGAGGGACCATCTGATGCGAGCGTCATATTTACCGACTTACTAACGAATCGAACGTTATCAGAAAGCATAATTTATACAAATAACCTATTCCTGAAACTCTGTTTATGGTTTTTACTAATAACGAAACTATGTATGTAAAAGGCGGTTCTATTGGGCTTGCAAGCCGAGGACCTTTATCAAGTTACAAATAGAATGAACTTACTCGACAGTCCTGCACCGACCAACCACTGGTCAAAGATGACAATTCGAATCTAGAATTCAGAAATATTACTTATCTCTCTTTTCTTTATCCTACGATGCTCGTCTTTGTGTTTGGAAAACAATTTTAAATAACACACATGAAAGATTAACAAAACATAAACAACATCGCAGAATAATCTTTATTTCCTCCGTTCGTCTCTCCTTTCTCTTCGCTCTTGCTGCTCATATTTTTTACTTCACTTTTTCCCCACTTTTGTCCTCACCTTTCCTTCTCCTACCCTACTTTACTCTTCCCCTAACTTTCTGCTTACAAAGTCAACTATAAATAACACAGACGAAATATTAACAAAAACAAACGAAGAAAAATCTTTCTTTTCTATCTTTCTTCTCTCCCTTTTCTTTGCTTTGTTCTGTACATCCGTCCTCACTTCTGCACCCCCTCCTTCCTACTCATCCCAATTTTTTTTGTTTACAAAATAAATTATAAATAACACACACGAAAAAAACAACAATGAAGAAAAATATTCCTTTTACATTTTTTTTTCACTTCTTTTTCTTGTAGCTTGCTCTTCACATTTTTTCTTCACTTGTTTTCTCCACTTCCGTACTCACCTTTCTACTCTTCCACCAACGTTTATATTACACAATTATTTATAAATAACAAACGCGAATAATTAACAAAAAACAATAAACAACAAAGAAGAATATTCGATATGACAAAATTTTATCGACAACAAATACGTCTATATTTATTTACAATAAATTATGTAAACGTGCATCAAAGGTCCTTTGATAACATGACTGCGTTTACAGTAACATACACAGTTCAAAAATCAATATTTTCTTGTTTTCGTTTCATTTACAAAACATTTTTAAAAAATCAACTTGTGATTATTCTTTATAAAAGTCTAGAAAAAATCCACTGCAAAAATTATTAACAATTGAAAACGACCATCAAATAATGAAAGTGTAAAGATTATTTCTTCACAGTTTTAACAAATTATACCAGAAATGCCAGAATTGAGGAATGTATGTGTAAATAAAGATGCATTAATAAAGAATATACATATATATATATATATATATATATATATATATATATATATAAAGTATATATAAAGTATATATATATAAAGTATATATAAAGTATATATATATAAAGTATATATATAAAGTATATATATATATATATAAAGTATATATATATATATATAAAGTAGATATATATGCGTCTTTGTATATATGTAAATGTATATGTATATACATGCATGTAGATTTTCAATATGCAAATATGTATACACATATGCCATGCTATTTAATATATATATATATATATATATATATATATATATATATATATATATATAGAGAGAGAGAGAGAGAGAGAGAGAGAGAGAAATAGATAGCGAGAGATAGCGGCAGACAGAGACATACATACAAACAGAGAGAGAGAGAGAGAGAGAGAGAGAGAGAGAGAGAGAGGGGGGGTATAAATAAACAGAGACAGCGGGAGAGATGCTATTGTAGGAAATACATCGCAAGTCAATTACGGATCACTGCAACTCATCGTTTTGTTTATTAAATCCCTACGGTTTGATTGGGCTTTTTTGGTATATATATACCATAATATAAATTTGACTGGACTTTTTGCAAAAATTGTATATATATATATATATATATATATATATATATATATATATATATATATATATATATATATATATATATATATATATACCATCCTTCTAAAAATGTCAAGCAGGAGAAATGAAATGAAATAAGTGTTAGCGATATGTACATGACAGATTTTGGTGATTTCTTTCCTTCAATAACATCTACATATTTATTAGTTGACAAGCATTAATACACACACACATATATATACATATATATATATTGATATATATATATATATATATATATATATATATATTTATATATTAATACATATATACATATATATATATGTGTGTGGGGGGGTGTATGCATACATTGTACGTCAGTGTATGTTGAAATGAAACCAATAAAGCGATCGATGGTAAGAATGAGAGAGCTAAAATACAAATTATTTATTTAAAAACAATACTTTACATAATTTACTAAGTTAATGTCACACATTTACCATATATATATATATATATATATATATATATATATATATATATATATATATATATATATAAATATATATATATATATATATATATATATATATACAAGATGTGATATTATATATTTAGCAATATCTTCTAATTATATATATATATATATATATATATATATATATATATATATATATAAGGTTATCTATTTAGAGAGAAAGAGAAAGAGAAAGAGAGAGAGAAGGAGAGAGAGAATATATTGATAAATATACAACAAAAGGTCTGTATATGCGTCCGGGGGTACTTGGTTTAACTATTTATGTTTGTATTCAAATACGTATTTATACACATATTTATGTATATGTTAATTAATGTCAAGTAATAACAGTATCCATATCCTCCAAAGTTTACTTGAAAAGAAAATTGAAACATAACTTTCCTAGGAGTAACCTTCATTTATTTATTGATAGGAATCAATTTAGTGATGATGCTTTTCGACCTCGACTACAAAAATCAATAAGACCTTTCTTCTGGAAAATGATTCCAATTTCTTTTAAACTCACACATCAATAGTGCGTTTTTCTTTATATGTAGACGCAAACACATTTCTTAAATTTGAAATTAGACGAAGTGGAGATATAATATTTTTTGTACCTAAAATTAATGAAATAAGTAAACAAACATTTTTATGTTTTTATTAACATTTTTTTCCCCTAAATTAACTAAAGTTTACTTCTTGCATTATTTATTAAAAATCCTGTAGAAATTATGTGGCTTACTTAAAAAAAATAAATATCACAGATTAAAGAAGAATATACCCGTCTCTTTCATCGCCGAAAGTGTCTGCTTATTTTTGTATATCTATTTCCTACTTTCTTTATTTCTATATGTTTTTTTAAAATTTTTCTTTCCTTATTGCTTTGATATTTTCTTATTCATTCTTTTTCCCACATGTTTGTTAATTTATGAATTCCAAAATAAATTTTACTTTATCTTCCTGTATCAAATAATTTGCATAATAAAACAATTGATACGTTTAGGTGTATTATTAACATTATTTCAAGTGTAAAATGACTTCAATAACTCTTTCGTAACACAAATGAAATACACGCATAATCATGTTAATCAGAATATATGCATATATATATACAGTAGTGTATTCTTATATCTCTCGACTGTATAAATTTAAATGCCAGCTTAATCTAACATGAAACCGCATTAAACTATCAAGATAAGCGCCTTTAAATTATTTATGAGTTTTATAGAGCCCGTTCTGAAAGCATGATTCCAAGAAGTTGATTTTTTTATGTTATTGATGTATCATGCATTCCTGATGAAGCCTGTACTTGGTGAAATATTGTTTTAAATGACTCGGTTTCATCTTTTTTTTTAATTTTATTAGTATGTATATTGATTTAATCCTCATTTGCATATCTGTTAACTCTACATATATTTTTAAAGATTGTTATTATATTATCTTCATAATAATTAATACCTACAACAACTTAACATATTTACACATGTTTCTAGAAAATCTACAGAGTAAACAATTGTTATCACAGTTGTTTATTGTAAAAGGCATATCTATTTTCTTCAGAATCCTTAGTTTAAGACGTAAATAGAAATGGTGGAATGCATTATATGAAGAAAAACTAAGAGCCAAAATAACAAGATAAAATAATTTTAATTAGTCACTTCAAAGAAAGATATAGGTACGATTGTGAAGAATGTTCAAATGATCAATAAATCCTGGAAGTTTTTTTTAATTAATGAGCTGTTATGGGTATACATGATTATAAGATCATATAATAATAACACCCTTGAAATAAATGCATTTATAATCTATATTTAATTACTAAATATATAGTTTGTCATTTGCAATTGAAATTAGATTATCTTGTAAATCAATCTGAACTATATAACTTTTATTTATATTATAATCTATATATATATATATATATTATTTTATGTATATATATATATATATTATTTCATGTATATGAGAAAATGTTATAAGGAAATATAATCTTTTATGTATTTACTTCAACAGTTCTCAATATGTGAGTATACCTATATATATATATATATAGTAGCATCCATTTTTAGTCATACACATATTATTGGCTACATATTTCAGCTGCGATTTTATTCAAAGTTCAGTATCTTAAGACCATACTTAATATACAAAAAAAGAATGAATTGCATTAATGCAGAGAGTTTTGGTGGGATAGGAAGGAAGGAGGGTGGAAAAGTGAAGGTAGCAAGGCATATGAACTCACAAACACATCTATGTATCTGTATATACGTACACAACTGCATATCTACATACATGTACATTCTTAAACGTGTGTATACAAGAATACATATGTATACACTCACAAAAAACACACAACATATACATTTTTGTGATAGACTTTTATAATGTTATTAAATCTCCAAGGCAACGTAGCACTCTTCCGTATGTATATCTCTGGCCAATGATGTTTGTATAAATACAAATTCATACTAAATTACAGATCCACCTGTTATTTAGCAGTATCTTATAAACACCGTTCCTTCATTAGATTAACATCCCGGAAACAACAACCATACAGGCATTATATATATATATATATATATATATATATATATATATATATATATATATAGAGAGAGAGAGAGAGAGAGAGAGAGAGAGAGATAGATAGAGAGAGAGAGAGAGAGGTGTCTATAAAGTCCGTGTGCACTCTTCAAACACATGATAACTTTATTTGCATTTGCGATAGAAATAATCTGTTTATAATTTTAAAAAGTTTCATGCACCTTGTTTTAAGTATAGTTATTGACTAATTTTTCACCATAAGATTTGCAAAAATCTTGCAGATTAGTAAAATAAATATTTTCTTTTCATTCAGAATCAATTTGATCGATGGCTTGAACTAAAGAAAAAGTAAAATGTGTCCTTTGGTTGACTGAACTGATTTATTTTTTGTGGGGACATGTGAAAACAATTGTGTATGCAACCAAACCTAGTTCTTTCGAAAATTTGAAAGCTAAAATATCTAATGTGATTTCAGGCATTACTGTAAATCAGTTGGCAAATGTTTTCCGTGAACTGAAAAATCGCATTACCCTTTGTATTTATCATGATGTAAGGAATGTGGAAACTTAAATAAAATCTGAATAAAACCTTATGAAAAGATAGATTTATTTTATTTCTATTTCTTTTCACAGATTATTTATATCGAAAATCAAAATAAAGTTATATTTTTTTAATGTGCACACAGACCTTTTGGACACCCTGTTTTATTTATCTTCCTCCCACAAGGTAAGATGTGACACAAGGTCGGGAAAGTGGGATTTGAAAAGTCAGCACCCGAGAAGGTGAGTACTCTGGCCTAGAAAAATGCCTGGGCAGCCCCGTCGGCATTCCCCGGTAGGAGCGCCTCAGACAGTAAGCGATAAACTTACTCCACCCCAAAGAGGAGAGGTAAAACCTCGGACGGTGGACCTGCTAGAACTGCACAGGACAAACCCACAGACCGGCGGAATCAAGACCCGAAGCCCAATACGATACCGGTCTATAGGGTGTAGTATCCATCGGAACAGATACTACACTTTGATCTTGGTCAAAAGACAACACCCTGTATTTATATATGTGCGTGTGTATGCGGGTGTGCGTGTGTGCACATGTTTTTGTGTAATATGTGTCTGTATGTATATGTTTGAAGAATTTTCTGTATTATTTGCAATTTTCGGAATGATTTCATCATCTTGGTTGCTGCTGTTTCGTTTGTTTTGTTTTCCAAATTTCTTTAGATTCTTTCTCAATGAAGCATTGTGTTTAAACATTTGACCATCCATATTTCCGATCTTGTGACCTTCCTGTAATTAACTTATCAAATCGCCTTGCTGCCTCGGATCAGGATTGAACTCAGAACATCAAGATAATATATCGATCATGTGTCTCTCGTATTTTCTATAAAGTTCGGAGGGCAATAAACAAACATGATGAGGAAGCCAGTCCGAAAATTGTAAATAGTTATATGTTTATTAAAAAAATCTGGCGCTATACATTTTTATTTTCTTGCTCACATTCGACCAATGTGAGGAGAAATCTTCACTTTTTTTAAAATTTGATTCTCATAAGCTTATTATTCTTTTGTTTACTTGATCGTTTTTTTTTTCTAATTCGTTTTCCGTTTTTGTAGGTTTAGTCTTTCAGTATTTTATTTTATTCGTATATTTCATATTATTGATTTTCATCAATTTATTTACTTTCTTCAATTTATTTCTTTTTTAAAATTGTCTTCCATTTATTTTTATTCTATTTTTTCTGTATTTTTTAAATTTTTAAGTCATTTTTTTCTTTTTTCTTTATCTCCCTTGATTATATTACATATTTTGTCCCTTTGTCCATTTTCCACTCTTTTTTGTCCCCCTTTATTTTACACATTTTTGACTTATTTGACTTTTTCACAATCTTCATATTCTTTTTTTTTTTGTTCCAATTTCTTTTACACATTTTGTCTCCCTTAACATTTCACATTGATTTTATTCAATTTCTGTCCCCTTTTCACATTCTTTTTTTCTCTTCTTTTTCTTTCTAATTCTTTGTTGCATCTCTTTCTTTTTTTACTTCTTTGTCTTCCTTGCCTTTTTACATTCTTTTTTTTTTTTAGTCTCACTTTGCTTTTGCCATTTTTCGTGTCCCTTTATTATTGATATTTTTGTCTCCATTTTACTTTTCACTTTCTTTTTTGTTTTAAGTCTTTCTTTTCTTTTCTCATATTTTATTCACATTTTTTTCTCTCTTTCCTTTACATATTCTTTTTTTGTCTTATTTTCTTTTTTTCATGTTATTTTTCATCATCTTGATTATATAGATTTCCCACCTTTACAATTTGATATTATTTCGGTACATTTTCTGTCCTCCTTTCCCTTTCACATTGTTTTTGTCTCCTTTTCCTTTTCACGTTATTTATTTTTATCTCCCTTTATGTTTTACATAATTATCTCCCTTGTTTTTTTCTTATTTAAAAATAGTTCGCGTCTTTTAAAAAATTTTTTTTTAATTTTTGCTAAATTACTTTCCATTGTTTGTTTCTGCCTTCACAATATTTTTCTGTTAACACCTGGTTGTCTTTGTTTTTATTTTATTAATATATTTTATTTATTCATGCTTTTTTCTCTCCTGACATCTCTTTACTTACAAAATATTTTGCATTTGTTTCCTTTTATTAATTTAATCAGATTCATACTGTTTCCTTTTATTACAGGTTTACCCCCGCGTTTATTTTTTGTTACTTTTGTAGACTTGAACAAATACATTTTTCACTTTTTTTCTTAACTTTTTCGAAATTTATTTTCAATTTATCGTTTTACAGATCATTATTTTCAGTCTTCTTTCGACAATTACTTATTTCTATTTTTATCTATTTCTAAAAGAAACTAAAAATGTCTAAGACATTTTTTCCACCTTTTCTCCGTGGTGTATTTCATTTTTTCATGATTTTAGCTTCATTGTTTACTTTCCTTTTCATCTTCCAATCTACATTTCCATTTTTTATGTTATCATTTTCTTCTGTCTGTTTCTCTTTGTTTTTTTCTTTATTATTCACCCTTTCTTTTAACCATCGTTCTATCTCTTTTTTCTGTCACTATTTTCATTCTTTTTAAAAGTACAATTAATGTTTATTTATTCATTCACGTTTAGTTTTAATTTGTATTTCATTCATTACTTTATTCGTCACCCTTTTTCATGACCGATTTTTGTCACATAATGTTTTATTCATTCCTCTCATTTCTCACAGGTTTTAGTTTATTTTTACTCCCTTTTTCCTTGTAATATTTCTTCATTTATGTATATCCAGTCTTCTAATGTAAAAGACTGGATCATAAAAAATGATAAATAATTATAAAATTATAATTATTTATCATTTTTTATTCATCCTTTATTTTCTTTATATTTAATTTTTCTGCATTTTACTTATTTTTTATTATCATTCTTTTCTTTTCTATCATGTTATTTCCCTCTTCTGCCTCTTTTTCTAAAGTCGCATTGCTGTAAATTTTTAATACATTTCTTTCTTTTTTATGTGTCTCCCTATTTTACAGTTCGGTTTCTATACGACGAATTTCTTCTTTCAAATAATTTTTAGTTATTCTTTGCCATCATTCCTCAAACATGTTAATTATTTCTATCATTAAAAAAAATGATTTTCTTAATAGGTGTTTTATGATGTATTTGTTTCTAGTCATTAATCAGTTTTCATTCACAGTTTTTATTCATATTTAATTATTTCATCTTTTTCCTTTTTTGTAATGAATTCTAGCTCATTTTTCCATTCACTATTTAAGCATGCCAGACCGTTTCACAAAAGTGTTTTCTTTTAGAAACCAGTTTTAATTTCATCTTTCTCTCCTTTCATCATCCAATCCACGTTTCTCTTCACCAGCCTCTATATAACATCGCTCTCTTTTTATTTATTTGTTGCCTTTTCATTTTTGTATATCGGACATCTTTTTATTTGGTATTTTTGCTAGTTATATTTAAAATAGTTATTCATTCATTCTTTCGTATGAACATAATTATCTTTTACCCTGAACTTAATAATCGATTCCTGTTCGTATTCGCATTCGGGTGTATTCTATCTATTCCTTTATTCTTTCCTAAATTACAAATACCTGGTTCTTGAAAGGTGATCTATTTATATTCCTAAATAAGTTCTCAGACTTTCTCACTTTCTTTCTTTCTTTAGTTTCTTTCTTTTTTCTTCCTCTGTCATCATCTATCTTGTAATATACCAAGTTTAAGTAAATCAACGTTTCTTTCCCTATGTGTTTTCTCCTTATATAATTAATAATACAAAATACATAGAAGTGTTCACGTAGCGATCCTTGCCAAGTAATACTTACTATTACCTGCGAATTCTACGAAACACTTTGAAGCAAGCTAAATACATGTTAAAATATATCCCTTACTTCTGGGATTAAGTTATATTTAAATTGAAATAAGTTTTAATTATTCTAATTTGCTGTAATTTATAATTAACTGAACAAGTCATCAATCTCTATCCTTCTCTACATTTCTATGAATATCATTCGCTCTCTCATTCAATGTTGATGTAACCACTCTGTAATATTTTTTTATCTGTCTGTGAGCAATTAGAGAAATAGTCACTCTCATATCCAGCGGCCATCTAATGTACACATGTTTGCCTGTATATGCCACTAACATGTGTGTAAAATATGACAAAATAATAAGTCTTGTTACTTGTATCTAATAATAATAATAATAATAATAATAATAATAATAATAATAATAATAATAATAATAATAATAATAATAATAATAACAACAAAGTCGCTCAGGTACTAGACTGGAATATATGCAGACTCTATCAAGTAGACTACAATAAGAACGGGTATGAGTATAAGCCAGAAGGGTACAGAAGAACAACAATGTGTAACTTCTTTGGAGCATGCGCATACAAACTGATAAGGTTCTTGAACATTCAAACCCGACTTAATCTTTCTAAACAAAAACAAGGAAACTTGCTTAATCATTTACATAGCCTGCCTATTTAATACTAGACTGCTGGAGAAAGAACAAGAAAAACAAACAAATAAATATTAAGATCTAAAATGTGAATTAGTTAGACTATTGACATGTAAAGAAGTCAAGGTGATTCCCGTTGTAATTAGAACGCTTAGAACCATTACGAATAGCCACCATAAATGGCTTAAACTGATTGACGAGGTAATTTCTTTTACAATACTGCAAAAAGGTTGCCTGTTAGGAACGACAACAGTGTCACCGTACAGCTTGTATGTCTAATATCAAAGGAATTGACTTGCTGTTACAAAAAATCCAACTAAAAAGATCCAAAAGTTAAGACTACTATGAAATAATAATAATAATAATAATAATAATAATAATAATAAAAATAATAATAATAATAATAATAATACTCTCTAAATGCCGAATTTAGAGATAATGGCACATGTAATTGGTTGATATGGGATGATCTCAAAAGATCTACTGAGAGCACCTACTTAACAGCCCAGCAACAAGCCACCCGCACACGGTCCATCAAACATTACATTGCCAAAACTGAAGAATTACCGACGTGCCAATTGTGTAATTACAGGGAAGAAAATTTAGCGCATATTGTATCTGAATGCCAAATGCTAGCACAACATCAGTATAAAACATGGAGACACGACAAAGTTGCTCAAGTACTACATTGGAATATATGCAAACTTTATGAATTGGACCACACTGAGAAGTGGTATGAGCATAAGCCAGAAGTGGTACAAGAGAACGACAATGTCGAACTTATTTGGGGCATGCGCATACAAACTGATAAGGTTTTTGAACATTCAACACCCGACTTACGCTTTCTAATCAAACACAACAGAACTTTGTTAATCATTGATATAGTCTGCCCCATTTGATACCAGAGTGCAGGAGTTAGAAGACAAAAAAAATATATAAAGATCTAAAATGGGAATTAGTTAGACCATGGAAATGTAAAGAAGTAAAAGTGATTCCCGTTGTAATTGGAACGATTGGAACCATGACGAAAAACCACCATGAATGGCTTAAACAAATTGACGAGCCAATTTCGTTTCCAATTCTGCAAAAGACCAGCCTGCTTAGGAAGAGCGAAAGTGTTATGGTACAGCTATAATGTCTAAAGTCAGAGGAATTGGTTTGATGTTCAAAAAAGAAAACTAAAACGTCTAAAAGTTTAGACTACTATGAAATAATAAAAACAATGATAATAATAATAATAATAATAATAATAATAATAATAGTAATAATAATAATAATAATAAAAATAATAATAATAATATAGAAGAAAATAGACGTATCATTTTTAGTTATGCAAGAAGAATGTCTAAACACATATGCCAGTTTATGAATTTTCGAACGATTTCAATGTAAATTAAATAGTGGTTATGGCGCAACAAGTCCCTATTTACGTGTCTCCCCACGAGGGAACAGTCATTTTTTCATGTGAGGAATATTCAGCTCCAGCCAAAAGGGACACTGAGAATGGGACAAAAATGAAAACTGCCCCTGTCAAGAAAGACGTCTTCTCCTCTGATTGAAAACAGAAGAGATACTACAATTTGATCCTAGCCCGAAGGCCTTGACCAATCAGGTCGCGGGTACGTTTACTCTGATAATATACGCCTTATATTTTGTCTATTTCATTGATTCATTTTTCTTTCTATTTTCTTCTTTCGTTGTTCAAAGTTTAAGTTTTTGGGGCTGTAATCGATTCCAGTTATTTATTTCGTTCATTTCTCCTTTCTCTCGTTCCTTTTCTTGTTCATTTCTCTATTTTTTATCATTTCACCCCTTTTTTTGCTTGCATTGTATTTCCTTCTTTATTTATTTTGTATTTATTGAATCTCTCCCGCTTTTTCACTGAATTTTCTTTCACAAATGGGCGTTCATCGTTTTTTTTTTTAGTCCTTTGACCTGTTCCTTTGTTTTCTTTTTCATTTCTACACAATAATTTGTCTTCTCTTCCTTTTCGACTTCTTTTCCTTTTTTTTCTCGCCTTTTCAACATTTTACAGATCAAACGAAAACATTAAAATAACTTAAGAAAAATACTTCTTCGTCACATCTCAGTTGGGAATTTGAGCGCAGAAAAACAAAGTAAATAATTATTGACAACTAGAAAATAAATGTGCCCTCCGGACGATAATCATAAATATGAAATAGTTTGATGAAAGCACGAACACACACACATACGAAAATATCTATCTATCCATATATATATACATATATATATATATATATATATATATACATTTTTATATATATATACATATATATATACACTGTGACTCAAAGAAAACGGGCCCCGTGTACACTTTATGTGATATCTCCTTTATTTATTCATCGATTGCCCTTATTTTACAGGACATGGCAGAATCAACGACCGTGAGTACACCAAGACCTCAGTGGGGACAAAGAATACACTGTGTTAAATTTTACTACAAGATAGGCTCGTTTAAGAAAACCCAGGACAGTTTCATGCATCAGTTCGAATGTGAAAAGGCTCCATCCAAAAGCAGAATTCAGAACTGGGTGGACCACTTCGAGAGGTATGGGACCGTGGAGAACCTCAACGCTGCCAGTGAGAACCGTCCAAGCCACTCGGCACGTCCCAAGAAGCGGACAGCCGTGCTGGTCGAAAGTGTGAGAGATTCTCTCCAGGAGAGTCCGAAACGCTCTGTGCGTAAGCGAAGTCAGTCCATCGGTATCTCCCGTGAGACTTGCAGGAGAGTGCTGGTGAACGATATCAGGGCTTACCCATACAGAATACAGACGCTGCAGACCCTTACAGCCTCAGACAAGAAGCAGAGGAGCGCTATGGCAGTCAAGATGCTCGATAAGATCGAGGAGACACCAGGTTTCCTTAACCTCTTTTGGACCTCAGATGAAACCCACTTCCATCTTGACGGAAAGGCGAACTCCAAGACAAATGTCTTCTGGGGGTCCTCCAGACCCAATGAAGTAGCCACCAAGCCCCTGCACTCTCCTAATTGCACGGTGTGGGCTGCAATCTTGGTCAGAGGCATCATCGGACCAATCTTCATCGAAGAATCTGGCGCAGCAGTGACAGTCACCAAGGAGCGGTATGTGGCGGTCCTCAAAACCTTCAAGAGTGAGCTCCAGACCCTCTACCCGTCGCAAATGAGCAAGTTCTGGTTCCAGCAAGATGGAGCAAGTTCTCACACCTCAAACCTGTCCCGAAATTGGCTGAAAGAGAACTTCGGAGGCCGAGTGATCAGTCTCAAGACTAATTTTGAGTGGCCACCCAATAGCCCGGACCTAAGCCCCCCAGATTATTTCCTTTGGGGCTATCTTAAGGACAGACTGTACGCAGGGAAACCCAAAACCATCACGGAACTCAAGGAAGCCATCAGGGAGGAGATGAGAGCCATTCCCAATTCAGTCTGTCAGAACGTCATGGACAACTTCGTTCTGCGCCTCAAGAAATGCACGGAGCTAAAAGGAGTCTATCTAGAACACATGCTGTAGAACGGAGAAAAAAAGGCCAAAGACTCTAGTGTTTTGATATTATGTTGTGAATATACTAAACTAGTTATGCCTCAAAATTCATTTCATTCGGACGAAACACTAAGAAACAATAAGAAACACTAAGAAACGGGGCCTAATTAGATTTGGGGCCCGTTTTTTTTTGTCACCCTGTATGTATATACATATAAATATATATATGTATATATATAAATACATATGTATATATATATATATATATATATATGCTGGTTCAACTGTGTATATATATATATATATATATATATATATATATATATATATATATATATATATATATATATATATATATATATATAATATTGAGCCCCGTGGTATGTTTGATATAATTACTTTGTAACTAGTTTGAAGTGAATTGTAATTATTATATCGTAACCTTCTCTCCCAAATTGCTGCATAACTGATCAATGTCTGCACTTTGATATGGTTTAACTTTATATATATATATATATATATATATATATATATATATATATATATATATATATATATATATATATATATATATATATGCGATATTGAATTATCTTACTAGACGCCGCGATTCCGAATTAGTGTCCCTGGGCCGCCGTAAGTCGACTGTTTCTCTTGTACCAAAGGTTATAAACAACGCTGTACGCTTTTAAATGTTGTAAAACAATGATTGCATGTTAAAAATAATTCGGAATTTAGAAAAAATATTTTCTTTATTTCGAATTATTTGATTGCTTTCAATAATCAAGTAAAATTCAATGTTTACATGATCCTAATTTTCATTTAAACCATTATTCCAGCAAATTTTAATACATTTTAATCATAACATTTTTACTAAAAAAAATTTCATGTGACTATTAAAAAAAATGAGCGTTCGGTGCAGGAGAGGAAGTCTATTGATGGCGGCTTGTAGTAGTGAATTTTAAATAGGGACGCTCGGGTAAGATAATTCAATATTGAACACATACATATATATATATATATATATATATATATATATATATATATATATATGAATAATTATCTTCAAGACAAAACCATCAAACAAGCAAATCACTGCTTCATCTGGTCTTGAAAGAGTACCAATATACGAAACAACTTCAATCATAAAGGATAACATATACAATTTAACTCTATTCTATTTCTTCCCTAGGAAGATTAAAATAAATCTAACAAGAATAATGGATCAAATTCAATGCAAATCTGGTAAAAATTGAATTTTTAAAGTGTGTGTTGTGCCCATATTATGCCGGGTTTAACCGTTAAATTACACTAAAAAATGAAATTTCGCAGATATTTATCAATGTATGTATAATACGCAGTGTTACAGTTTCACTAAAAATCAGACGCATTTGATTTTTACGAATAGTTTCCGCCGCTTTTCACTCTATTTGCAATAAAAAATAAACCAAATATCGTCAATATTTGGACGATATTTACGCCTAGCAGCTGTGTTCCAAAACATATCTAATTTTATAAATTTAAATATTTAATATTTATTTATAAAAATATTATTGTTTATCAGCCCCCTCCCACGTAGGCTGGGCACTTTTCGAGGAGCTTTAATAACAAGCAGTACAAATAGCTATATGCATCATCCGACGTTTCGTAGATCACTCTTATTTGCTTGGTAAGTAGTCGCCGAATTCCGCTATTTACAGTTAAAGTTCTTCTCTATTTACTAACTAGTTGACAGTGGCCTGCGGGTAAGATCTTCGAATCTATGGTGATTTGTGTTCGGGGTTCGCGCCCGCCGAGCGTTGGGAATTAGTTCCTAGACTGAAGATTGCGTTAGCATGAAACATCGATGTCTCTAGGTATTTAAATATTTAATATTTATTTATAAAAATATTATATTGTATATATATATACACATTATATATATACATAAATATATATATATATATATATATATATATATATATACGTATATATACACACATTATATATATACATAAATATATATATGTATGTATATATACTTAAATATATATATGGAAAATGAACGAGGAAAGCCAAAAACTATGTATTCATCAACGTTTCGTCTTTATTGACAGACTTCCTCAGGATGAAGAAAACAATGTAGAAACATCATACTAAATATAAATTTTGGTTTGTCAGAAAGTGTCCAGACTTTGTAATAACGCCATATCCAATGATGATTTTCATTGTCTGCTTATTCGCATCTACAAGTCTGGACACTTTCTGACAAATCAAAATGAATATTTTGTACGATGTTTCTACATTGGTTTCATCATCCTGAGGAAGTCGTTTAATAAAGACGAAAGGTTGATTAATACATAAATAACATAGTTTTTAGCTTTCCTCTTTAATTTTCCATTATGTCGGATCATTTATCACCAGTTTTAGTCATATATTTATATATATATATATATATATATATATATATATATATATATATATATATAAATATATGACTAAAACTGGTGATAAATGATCCGACATAATGGAAAATTAAAGAGGAAGCTAAAAACTATGTATATATATATATATATATATATATATATATATATATATATATATATATATATATTATTTTCGATATTAACCAAAATGCCTGATCGAACTTATATAAATATTCAATTATTATTACAATAATTAGGTTTCTTTAAGACAAACACTCTGTTTTGACAGATTAATTGTTACTATCAAAGTTGTAAGACAAATGTTCTTCCGGTAACATTGAACACACTCGGAAACAATGTACCGCGCTAACTAAATACGATATTTACTCGCTTCCTTTGTTCAACTGAAACGTTTGTTCCTTCGAGTTATTTAGTGACTGGTGACTGACACTTGAAGTTCAAGTTTCGAGTCGTGCGGTTGCTGGTTCAACTGTATATATATAGAGACACATTGATGGCTCTTATAAAGATATATATTCAATTATATATATATATATATATATATATATATATATATATATATATATATATATATATATATAAAAATTTCGATTTATTATTTTTGTTCCTTCCAGCTTACAACCTACACGCAACTTTGCATTGTCCTCAGCCTTTTAAAAACATACTACTAGTATATATATATATATATATATATATATATATATATATATATATATATATATATATATATATATATATAAATATATAAATATATATATATGTATATATATAAATATAAATATATATATATGTATATATATAAATACAAATATATAAATATATATATATATAAATATATGTATATAAATATAAATATATATATATATATATAAAAATATATGTATATAAATATAAATATATATACATAAATAAATATAAATATATATATATATATAAATATATATATATTTATAGGTATATATATATTTATATATATATATCAATATATATATATAAATATAAATATATATATATATATATATAAATATATATATATATGTGTATATATATATATATATATATATATATATATATATATATATATATATATATACTAGTAATAAAAAGTGTTATCCATACAAACATCATTTGGCTACATATTTAAGCATGTTTCAATCACAGCTTAAATAGACTGGCAGCTTCAAGCCAGAATGTTCTTTCTATATGTTGTTATTTTGTGAAAAATTCCTAACATCGAAGAAAACTCATTAACTTTCATATTTATTTCTAAAACATCTTCTGATAAATTATTATTCTAGGGTTTTTTTTCGTAATTAGTATAGTTCTATTTGTTTATATATACGCAATAATTTTATCCATATTATTATTATTATTATTATAATTATTATGATTATTATTTATTAATCAATCAATTAGATACACCGATTTCATTAAAAAAGTATAACACGTTAAAATTCGTTAGATTTTCATTAATGCTCAAGGGAGGTAATTGGAATTTTTATTCTCTTATATATATACGCAATAGGATTTTGTTGGATATTAATATTGTTTATAATAATAATAATATTTATCAACTATAGCAATTTTGTTGGATATTAATATTGTTTATAATAATAATAATAATAATAATAATAATATTTATCAACTATAGCAATTTTGTTGGATATTAATATTGTTTATAATAATAATAATATTTATTAACTATACGCCGCCCATTGTCCTTTTTAAAATGATTGCTTTTTTCTTTTAATTTAAACCATTCAATATATTTTTTGTGTTTACTTGAAAATGAAATAAGACATATCAATTAATTAATTAATTAATTAATTATATACCTTATTCTTAATGCGCAAATTAACATATTAAAACGTCGTGCCTAAAATTACTGCTTACAATATTCGGACTAAATCCCTATTCACTGTATTCCTGACATGGAATTCTCTGAGAGAAAACATAATTTTTAACTATCCCTCCAAAATATCAGATTAATTTCTGCCCTCAGGACGAGTAGCTTTTAGCTAGTTAATTCAGGTGTATTGATGCACTTAGAATATATATATATATATATATATATATATATATATATATATATATATATATATATAGTGTGTAGATTTCAATTTTGTGTAGAGAATTTGAATAACAGAGCTCAATGTAATTTAAACAGAGCAAAACAGAATTATAAAAAGAAAAACTATACACACATTAAGGTTGTACACATAATAACTTATTTCGACCCCTTTAATTAGGCCTCTTCAGATGTATAGACAACCACGTCAAAAAAAAACAACAAAAAAACAACAAAAAAACGTGGTTGTCTATACATCTGAAGAGACCTAATTAAAGGGGTCGAAATAAATTATTATGTGTACAACCTTAATGTGTGTATAGTTTTTCTTTTTATAATTCTATATATATATATATATATATATATATATATATATATATATATATATTACGGTATCTGTTATTCTTTTTTTTTCATAATCGTACGCTTGAACGCCGCACTTATCGACGAGATAAACACACCCGTCTTGATACGTGACATCAACCAGTTAAATATTGAACATATCTCAGCACCAACGAATCAGACTTATCACCCCTTTTTATAAACGAGATTTAAGATGCTGAATTTTGTTTCGTTATTTTTATTTCGTTGAATGAATAGGTAATATTGACACATAATTACATCCATGGGGTTGGCATATGTATGTTGATCTTGTGTGCTTTTATCTCATCTATACTCTTTAAGGTGATGTAATACCTGGGCGCGATACCTATCTTAAATGAGACATTGCATACAATAAATTAAGCACACAATTGTGGATTAATATATTTCCCAATGATCTGACAATGTACCTGATAGGATTTAACCTGGCAAAACCGAGTATGTATTTCATCAATTATATGCCTCCATATTTAGCAGAAACGGACCGGTGTCTCTTTAGGAGTGTTGCTTCTCCTAGACTAGTTGCTCAGACAAGGATTGAGAGTCTAGTCTATAATACCATTTAATTCATTGCTAGCCCATACTTTTTCCAAGTATATTAGAGAAAGTGACAGCGACTTCTGAACTTATTTCCGAACGGCTACCCATCTAAGTAGCAACCAAGCTAAACGTTGCTTAACTTCATTCTGCATAATATTTTCTCACCCTCTCTTCTTCAATTTCTTTTAAAAAAATTCTTCGGTAGTCTCTCATATGTTCGCCTTATTGATATAGTAATGTGTGTTTCTTTTCCCAAATAATCGATTCCATTTTTACTTTTGGCGTTCAATATTTCCCAGTAGTGATGTTCCAAAGAAGTACCAAAAACTCATTCCAAAATTTGCTCGGAAAAACCAAAAAGAAAAAAAACATGAGATGAAAATAAACACACAGGCGCTTAGACCAACATCTCGATCTCCCAACATAAACAATTTCAGACTATTTCTTTTCCTTTTTTAAAATTATTTTTTCGATTTGTTACTATTTTCTTTAGCGTTCGGGTCTTTGCAGGCACACTTGCTTTTGCATGTGGGTTTATCCAATCTGATCTTTCCCCCATCCACCGTCGAAGCACAGCAATCGCCTTTATCCCAGTCGCAGAAGAAACGGTTATTGGAACTATCGCACCAACCATCTTTTAAGGACATCTGAAAATTTAAAGAAAATAAGAATCAAATATATACTTCAATGTGTTCATATATGAAACTCTGTGATAAACGGCACATTTAAGTAATAAGAGAAAATAATGATTAAAATGTAATCGATGATTTATGAGCGTTTGAGTGAGAATTGAACTCAAAACTTTACTAGTAACACAGATATAAGTTATAAGTGAGGTTGGACTCGTCGACCCCGTGTTTTGGCGACTACCGGCTATTGAGTGAACCACTGACAATATAACTAGACTCTGCTTTTTATAGAGAATACTTTAAACCGGATGGGTCCTGATCATCTTAATTGAAGGGTAAGAAAATAGCGTTTTTCAAAAATGTTATGTATGATTTTGGCTTTAGTCTAATCAGAAATCAGAATAACAACATTTGATAAGATATATCTCTTAAATATCTGAATTTATATGAACAGAGTGATTTTTTAATATTCTTTTATTTCAGAACCATTTGAAGTAATTAAGAGTGGCAAAGTGCAACAGATAGTTTCACAACTAAAATCGACTTGGAGTCGGTAATTTCCGGATGTTTATGTAGACGGTTGGATAAGTTCGTTTGACACTGCATATCAGTCGAGAATACGTCCTCGACAATCATTGCGATGGAGATGTGTCGTTGTGCCGCGAGATGGCCCTGCTCTGTTGGGCTGAGGTATTGTTTTGATCAGTCTTAGGATGTTCGCTCTTCCAAGCTGTATCTTCTCTCTTTGAGAAGGATATAATTTACTGCTGTTGCGTGGGATTTAGACAGAGAGAAAAAGTTAAAAGTAGCATTGATTAAGCCGACACAATAGCTGAGAGAAACAGTGAATTGAAGGTATTCCGTTTTCTACTTTTACTTATATATATATATATATATATATATATATATATATATATATATATATATATATATATATATATATATATATATATATATATATATAATAGTTAAGGTCGAAATAACTTATAATGTGTACAATCCGAATGTAATCTAATCTGTTTCAACATCATAACTTATTCATGCTCTGTTTGAACGGACATAGAGCTCTCTGATTTGAATTCCTTTCGAAAATAATCGAACCTGAAAACATATATATATATATATATATATATATATATATATATATATATATATATATATATATATATATATATATTATTGTCGGTCAAAAATGTTCGCAAAAAATACGAAGAGTTTTTACACTCCTTGGATTATAACATCAAATCCGTCGTACGAAGACTAGAAAAAACGGACCAAAAGCTGAATAAGCAGAAGTTGACACTCCTGTTTAATCAAACATGTATATATATATATATATATATATATATATATATATATATATATATATATAACCTCTTTGACACTCCTTTATTTCCTTGATTACATAATATGTACTTTGATGTAAAAATAATTTCACGTTTTATCGAGGTATTCTGTATTGGATCTATTCTTGCAATTTTTTTTTTCGGTCGAGGATGCACATTTTTGGACATTGTTATTGTTTTTTTCAGGAGGGGGACACACTGATGTGCTCAATATATACCGTTCTGAGGAAAGACGCTGTTTATAAAAAAAAATGTTCTGTTATATAAGTGAAAATAAATACTGTCTTGAAAATTGCTGGAATCAACTTTGATATCATTGTGTATAGTTTTTTATTGGGAATAAGATTTTTTGTCGATTCAAAATATTTTCCGAATAAAGTTCAAACCAATAGCATGCACAAAGGTAATATGAGTGTTCACAGCTGATTCAATGCATAATTGATTTTAAGTCATGCAATGAATCATAAAATTATCAATCCTGATCGTCCCCAGAACAAGTAAATCTATTTTCAAATCAGAAATACCGTACGTGCAATATAAAACAAACACAATCTATTGTGCATGTCCAAACATGTTCAACGTTTTACAGAAAAGAACACCGAATCACAAATGAAGTCTTCCGTATTAATAACCCGCTAATTACCACCAATTAAAAACTTGATTCTACATCAAAATGCATAAGAAATCTGTATCGAAGAAAGCACATGTAACCGCCATATGAGCGAAAATCGTCATGAAAATCAGAAGAAATAACTCTTTGATCAAGAAATTAAAATAAACATATCCGAAGATAAACGATTTGAAAATAGATTGCTATGTTATGAGGAGGATCAGCGTTCATAATTTGGATCCATTGTATGACTTAATATAACTGTTGATTTGAGACATTCAGCTTACACACTCCGGACCAAACTAAAACAACACATATCTAAACCTAGGACATCGTTCAACACTAACCCCTGCACTATAACCAGCGTCCCCATACACAACACAGGGTTATGCAACCGCACATATGCTATATATCAAATACAATGTGCGGTATGCAATGAATTCTACATTAGCAGTAGGGTGAGACCATTGTACATACGCATTAAACAACACGTAACCACTGAAGCATCACCCTTCCAAAGGCACATAGAACATAGTCACAACCCCACTAAAGACAAACGAATCAAGATAGTAGCTACCGAAAGAGACCAGGGAATCTCAGGCTCAAAGAATCGATATAAATGAGAAAGTTCAACCCAAAAATAAACAACAGAGCCGAGCTAAATTTAAACTTTTCAGTATAACCACACACGACAAGCACAAGCATACGCATTATAACTAACGATTACCTGCGATACTATGCATAACTATTATAAACAAATTAGATAAATACAAAATAAAAATTACTTAGGTCCGCTAACTGGTGCTGGTGCACGCACACCGACTTGAACCTGACCCTAGTTCGAACACGTGGTTGCACACAAATGCCCATCTGTACAGATATTTACTAGAAATCCTGAACAATTAGATATCATGACTACACATCATGAAATCTAGTAATATAAATGGTAATAATATATACAAATAAAATATACAAATTAAATATATGTATATATATATATGTATATATATATATATATATATATGTATATATATATGTATATATATTTTTATATATATATATATATATATATATATATATATATATATATATGTATGCACATATATATTAAAAGGCTTTACCTAACGAACCCTCATGTCAAGTCCCTACGAGCTGTCCCACCTGTTTATTCGCGTTTGTTCCTGCACTTACACGAATCACACTTATGGAAGTACGCACAGTCACATCATATCACAGTGTTTACTCGTTAAATATTCATATAGCAACCTTGCCACACCAAGCATATGCCAATTCCAAGTCAACATCAATACGAAACCGTTTATGAAATGATGTTAAATAAATAAAATAAAACAAAGAATGGAAGGAAATAAATAAATAAATTAACGAGATGAGTCAAAATTATGCTCAAAAGTGGTTGTACACTTTCAAGGGAAATAACTTCAACAAGCAAACCTTAATCCATACGAGTTAAGCCCCCTGACGCATCGAATGCAGGCAACGTTAAAATCAATACACACATGGTCCCACTATTAATAATGAAATAGAACACTTTTAGATACAACACATAATAATAACAATTGCTGATAAAATAATGGAAGAAAATTTTAACTACATCAAACACTAAATCTTGTCACACTTCAACTTTTATAAAAAAAAACCTTTCTGCGAACATGTCACAAAAACAACCCGTAATTTCTGGCAGCGGCTACTGGCAAAAAAAAACAGACTATGACGAGTGGGTGTACTTTATTTTCTGAAAATTTTAAAGAAACATACACCACCGCTACCATCACGGTTCGATAATAACACATCGGTAAATATGATAAGAATTATTCGAAAGTTATTGATTTCTCAATATTGTCATGGTAAGCAGGAGTTTACCATTTCACGTACCGTCGGTTTTACCTAACACACGCATTGTCATCGCTTTCACACTATATTTCTTATATATATATATATATATATATATATATATATATATATATAAATATGTGTGTGTGTGTGTGTGTCTGTGTCTGTGTGAGAGAGAGAAAGAGGAAAAGAAAAATGCTATTTTAACTTAAAACACATTGTATTCCCTAAACAAATGGGTTCCCGTATTCTTAACTTATAGTTTATTCTAGACAAATTTCAGAATAGTTGGAACGAGAGGTGGAACCATGCCAGTCTCGTTTCACCAAAATACTGGTTGAACTGAATCCAACTTCCAACATATAGAATGTTACGTGTTCAAACAGAAGGATAAACTATCCACCTACGATACGAGGTTTCAGTCAACCAAAACACTATCCTCGTAAATTATACCATATAGTCCATTGCACTTGCTAACTATCTCCACATATATATCGAGAAACACATAACGGATTCACAAATGATTACGATAAATAGGGCTCTATAAAAGAATACATTAACACGTGTTTAAAAAAATAAGCGGTTTGATTTACTTACCACGCGACACGTACCCTTGCATGTTATATGCCTCGGATTGGGAAGCCATTTCAGCATACCGGTACACGTCAGTTTCATTACACGGTCCTTACTTTCGAAAACCGTTCCGTTCATATACGGCAGGGCGGGTTGGTAAGCTTGACTATTGCAGGTCACCTCACATGTCGATCCTAAAGAAATAAATAAACAGTCCAGCATATAAAGTTATGTTGTTGGATTTTTAAATCAAACTCAAATATCATTTAAGATGATAAATGAACCTATGCTTCTGACTAGTGATTTGTTGTTGTTGTACAATGTTATTGGCAATATAATAAGGTAATTATCGTCAATGTATTTATAAATTTACTTTATTAGGCTCAGATTACTTATCAACTGAAACTGGGAAGAACGATAGCTATAAAATAACAGAACTTACAGATAAAAAAGCAGTAAAATTTAGAAACAGGAAAGAAATTATGAACAACTATAAAATTAAATACTTATTCCAAAAGAGGGATGGATAGAATACATTAAATTTAGAAATATTAAAAATAAATCGACTCTTCCTATATATCTTAACACATATTATTTCAGACCCAAATATCTTAATTTATTCAGAGTCCAAATCAGTAATTATGAAACTAAAACTAGAAACAAAACCCTGTCAAAAGAATGGGCCAACAAAGTCCGGATGTGACACCAGATTGACAGCCCATATAAATAATATACAAAACGAAGCTAAAGCGGCCAATGAGAGCAATGAGAGTAGAAAACGATGTGAAATGAATATGTCTGACAAAGAAGAATAAATACTAAACAAGAAACGCGAGGAACTAAAGCAAAAAGATACTAGTGACTAAATCTGCATTAACAGATCGGAATCTGAACAAAATAGGATATTCAGTTCTATCAAAACGTAAATGTGAGGAAGAACTAAACAGAAAAACCGGACATGACAGAAACAAAACACTTCTGAGGCAATATATGGGAAAAACGACAGGGTCAAAACAGACAGGCTGAATGGCGCAAAAACATGAAATAATATATTCAGGAAATTAGTAAAATGAATAATAATCGAAATTAATGAAGGAATACGCAAAACGACAACAGGAAAAATGACAGACTGTAAAGCGGAAGACCATGAAGTAATGCAAGCATAAAAAAGCATTAAAACATGACGTTACTAACGAAAACCACCAGAAGATGTATACACGAAGCGACATAGCAGATTAAATGATCAAAGAAAAATATATTAATACAAAAGACGCGAGAAAGGAACGGACTCAAGCAACTACAACCCAATAACCCGCCTACCTACAAACAACTTTGAGAACAGATCTACCACTCTCCCAATAACCGTTGACTAGTCACCTGAGAACAGAAAAGATGCCGGTAAGCAACACTAGATACAACGAGCTGTAAAAAATGGATAAAAGACCCTGAAGGCCCAAGAAAAACTAGATAAAGGAGCATAGTCATAGCATGGATCGACTTAAATAAAGAATGTCTCAAGCATGGAGAACTGAATACTTAAGGATGTACAACATTATAAAACTTATAAATAAAGCAATGTAAAAATGAAGAATAGAATTGACAGCTGAATAACAATACTTAACTGAGATAATAATACAGAAAGGCATTTCCCAGGGAGACTCTCTATCACCACTACTGTTAATCATACAATATAATCAAAAGTGGTTGTACAATTATTGGTATTATAGTGATTTTCTTCAAGTTTCATATTCCTTTTATTTCTTTGGCAAGTTTTTATATATCTGCGCGTTTTTCTACCTTCTTTATCTTAACACTGTTTCTTGTTGAGAAGGCGAATTTACGATTTAACGGGTTTAACTTTCTTGTTGATTATCATCACGTCAGGTTTCCTTGCTCTATGTGTTTCTTCATTTGTACCGCTTTGTTCTAGATATTTTGTTTAATTTTTAAAATTCTGTTTCTGATTGGGGTCTATAGAATTTGCTGCAGGTACAAAGAACAGTCGTTTAGTTATTTACGAATTGACAGTCTTTCACACACAGTCGTGTTTGTTTCTCTATTCTTTTGAGGCAAATTTGCTACATTCACTTATTATGAAATTTACCGCTTCGTCTCTTTGTCCACAGAGTCTAGATTTAAGATTTTCTTGAGATATGTCTATTGAATCCGTGATATAATTTGCGTTGTTCTGTGGGGCTGACACTAGCGATTCCGTTTTTTTTCTGCGCAATGTTCTTTTTAAGGCCAAGTCCAATTATTTATGAGCGTCATATCTCTGGTCAGTCGTATAAATCCTCTTCCATTTTCTTTTCTAGCCATTTTGTTTCCAGTTTTGCTGCTCTCTATTTTCTTCATTTTTGGCGGTGTCTTAAACTGCGATGTATTCTAAATCATGAATATTTCAAGTTTTATTTTCTATCATCCACATTGTCTTCGATAGTTATCAGTCATTTTCCTTCTTTCTTTATGTTGAGTCTACCAGTATCATCTCTCGGGTGCACAGAAATCTGCATGGTCATTCGATTTACATTTTTCTGGTCCAGGGTTTTAAGTTCTTCGTTTGTCCAGCCTATAAACAAATGCCCCTGCACGATGGTAATTACAGTGCCTTCTGATATATTGAACCTCTCTGCTATATTATGTAAATTGTATTACGATCCACCAATCGAGTTTGTTGACTTTGCACATGTTTTTCGAGACAATTGCTGAATTTGGACGACCTGAGCGTTCAGCACCATATGTGTATGTACGACTGGATAAAATGCTACATACAACCTTTTAACCATTGTTCTCAGCACAGCAAAGTAAGAATAACACTTATAAAACGATTGCTTTGTCTAGAGCATTATTTTTACCATTAGAAAGCAATGTTTTAAAAATTTACATCAGTAGCTTCACTTAAATTACTGTAATAATCCGATTAGGTTCAAATTTTGATACGGTGCATTTGAAGGTTAGTACTTAATAAAAGGCATATGTAATTTTTAGTAGTTTTTGCGATCTACATGTCTTTAACCGATGATGGTAATTTTTTAACACAGCCCCAAGGCGTAAGGAATCGTAATATAGGTTATATTTTTGTTAATGTAAAGAAGGTACAAAAGTATGGAAACCCTTCAAGAAAATTGAGATGCATCCGATATTTATAAAATTTTGACCATCGCTATTAGACGTCGATTACTGAAATATTATTTTTGTCGGTCAGTGAAGTTTCAATTGAAAAGAGTGCTTTCTTTACGACCTATTTATTTACTTCCCGACAACAGCAACGTTAGGCATATGATTAACTATTAATTTGAATGTAGCCTTTTAAAGGAGGATCAAAAATTAAAATAGCCCCAGCTTAGAAAGACTTTTCCTCATAGGATCAAGAACGGAACATATATTACACATTGATCCTACTTGAATATTTTCTATGGTCAGCTACGCTTACGTATAACATATTTTATTTGGCCTCTCACTCTTAATTCTCAAATAGTATTTTCTTTCATCTATTAAGCTTAAGTTTAACATAACAGTTCCGGCTTATACCACTTCTGACCTTCGTCTAATAAACCGTTTCGAGCTTGAAAATCTATTTATGTCGAATTAGGGAACCTGTACGGAATTTCGAACCGAACCTTATTTTATTAATTCACGAGTGTAGATTACTCCGGAGTAAATTTCGTCCAATTTCCGAGTTCAACATCAAGAGATCTCCAAGTTCCCTAGTCCGAGAAAATGCACATGAAGAAGGCCGGACGTTTAATTGGTCGAAATGTTGTGAATATTACAAACAATGTTAGAATAGTAGACAAATAATCCAAATAATAACAATTATTAATCCTCGTCTCCCAAATTATAAAAAAAGGGTTTCCTTTGGTCCCTATTAAGTATCCTCCCCACGAGAGGGCAGTTAACCATAAGGTCGCTTTTTAATGTGGATAAAATCTAACACCCCAAAATGGTAACTCTGGATTGGGACAATAGTAAAAATTGAAGCAGTCTAGAAGTACCTCTCCTTTACTGACAGACGACAGAAACGATTAAATACCGTACGAGAACAGATACTACACCGTGCTATTAGCCAAAACGGTTTTGTCTGTCAAACTTAAATCTAATATAACATTTGCGTCGGTCTGTCATTCTTGTTCGAAATAAAATTTCCATTGTTAAACGCGCAGTTTGAATTGACGCATCCAAGACTAACCTTTCTCGTTTTTTTTTCTGCTGAAATTGTTATTAATGCTTAATTTGTTAATCAAGGAACGAGTATGAAATAAATTAATTAATGTCTGTTTTGGCTGTTTAGGCCTATTTATCCGATCACGTAATCAATTACGATGGTAGATTTTCCCGCGCCGGAAATCAGCATTATTAATATGAAATCTCATGCGCTCATCATGGATTATTAAAAGCAATTACTGTTAAATAACTGGCCAATATTTTCAACATTAAATTTCCCATCAGATTATGTTTACCGGCGTCGGGCCCGGCATATTTACGACAGGTTTAAGCGTAAACATTACTCGTTAATGAAACAAAAATTATGTGTACATTACATAACAGATATGTTTTTTTTTTCTTGAAACAGTAATAAGAAAATTAAGCATGACGGGCCGACAAAAATGTGATTTAAAACTTATGTTAGATAACAAATAAGGCCGGTAGGATGGGATCCAAAGGAAAGGAGGCGGCATAAACGGAAGTCGGAAGTTACGTCACTTCCGCTCATGGCTGATTCTACTTCTTCAGCCTGAACCAGCCGAAAAATAAGACATGAGAACTGTTCGTCCCACCAACCCCAGCAGGATGGTGTACAATGGGCACAGGTCGCCAAAATTCGTTATGACATCTTTCCATAGTTCACCCTAGATCCTGTTTCCATCTTGTACACAAGACAGAAAATGTCTGCCTCTGCCATGTTAAATAAGACTTTTAAAAACTAAATCTGGCATTCCCGTGTCGTAGATCACGGCTGAAGGACAGAAGCCAGCAAAGATAAAACCTGGGTATATTCCCAAAAGTAAGCAATACTTAATCTTGACGAAGTATATCCAGTTTTTCACATGAATAAATATGACCCCCATGCAGTTTCGTCCCAAGCCGTTAAAACCTTACTAAGATTTCTATTCTTATTTTTTAACTGTCAATGATGTACATGTTTTAAACAATATAAGATAAAGTAAAATGTTTTATTGACTTTTTTATGGATGTCAAACAAAAACGTAATCCCCATAATAAGGGTGTACCTACTTTGATCAAAATGAAATAGACTTACCCAAGTAAATTGCGTAATGTACTTGAACAATATATATGGTTGCAATGATATATCTGTAAAACCTTAAGAGGTGTTTGTGAACAAATAAACAAACAGACAGACAACTAGTGTTTACATATATATATATATATATATATATATATATATATATTTAAATTTACAATTAACAATTCAAAATTTAATTTAAAAAAAATTATAACACAAAGATTTCCAATAGCTTGATAGTGTATGACTAGAGCGGTAATAAACATATTTTAATATTATAGAAACCAACAAATTCACACAAATTCACCAAACAATTGTTTTTTTATTCGCATACAGCTGACAAGAGTTTCGGCCTACCACGTATATATATATATACATATATATATATATATATATATATATATATATATATATATATATATATATATATATATATATATATATATACATATATATATATATATATATATACATATATATATACATATATATATATATATATATATATACATATATATATATATATATATATATATATATATATATATATATATAGAGAGAGAGAGAGAGAGAGAGAGAGAGAGAGAGAGGCAAACAAGCCTTCAAAAACCATGTATTAGATGCGAGTAATTAAATCAAAATAAAAATAAAAATATTTCGAAACATTTAATAAAATATTTCAAAATACCTTCCGTTTTTTTCTTCATCTTGATTTTTTTTTCAACAATAGTCCACAACACCGGACGTGACACTTCACCAACACCAGGAAGTAAATTATGGAAAAAAAAAAGGTTATACCTTTATTTGTCTTGGCTCTGATGAAGCTTGTTTTTATCAAGCGAAATATTAGCTAAAAAAAAAAATCAAGATGAAGAAAAAAAAAACGGAAGGTATTTTGAAATATTTTATTAAATGTTTCGAAATATTTTTATTTTTCTTTTGATTTAATTACTCGCATCTAATACATGGTTTTTGAAGGCTTGTTTGCTTCTATATTTATATTAACTTACAAAGGATGCTTTATAAAATGAACTTTCCTAATTTATATATATATATATATATATATATATATACATATATATATATATATACATATATATATATATATATATATATATATATATATATATATATATATATATATATATATGTAATAACGCATAAGGCATTTATTTTTCTTGAAGAGGCTATAATTAGTGCTTGTAATTCCGCATTCATTTATTTTTCATATTTTATTTAACTATGCATTGTTTTAATAAACTACATTGTTTTTCATTAATTCTTCAGATTGTATTGTTTACTGGTGTAGTTACCACCCGTGCAGACACATCGTCATATCTTCGTATAATGTGCTTTAAAATTCTAGCATAACTGATTTAATCGTTTGTTATCGATATGAATTTTCGCTGAAACTACAGTCAAATATAAATAAAGATAAATGCATTGACTAACCGTTATTGTGTTGGTCTTAGCCCCTTTTCCTTCTTCTAGGCTTTGATCTCCTTCTCTCACATCTCCCTCTCTCTCTCTATATATATATATATATAAACACACACACACACACACATATATATATATATATATATATATATATATATATATGTATAGATGTATATATATATATATATATATATATATATATATATATATATATATATATATATATATATATATATATATATGGGGATAAAATACACGATATATCATAGATATAACTAATACATCTCTTGGTGTTATGATTTGTGTTTAATTTTTTGTCTTTTATCATTATATATATATATATATATATATATATATATATATATATATATATATATATATATATATAAATATATATATATATATATATATATATATATATATATATATATATGGGGAAAAATACACAATATATCATAGATATAACTAATACATCTCTTGGTTTTATGACTTGTGTTTAATTTTTTGTCTTTTATCATTATATATATATATATATATATATATATATATATATATATATATGTATATATATATATATATATATATATATATATATATATATGTAGATAAAATACACGATATATCATAGATATAACTAATACATCTCTTGGTTTTATGATTTGTGTTTAATTTTTGTCTTTTATCATTATATATATATATATATATATATATATATATATATATATATATATATATATATATATATATATGGGGATAAAATACACGATATATCATAGATATAACTAATACATCTCTTGCTTTTATGATTTGTGTTTAATTTTTTGTCTTTTATCATTATATATATATAGAGAGAGAGTGAGAGAGAGAGCAAAGTTGAGTAATTTCGGCAGGAAATCCGACTATAAGAACTTAGCAAGGATAAAATGTAAAAAGAAAAACTACTCACTCGCGTCAATCAAACTTCTATCACTCATTATTATCAGTTTATTAGCAACAAGCGAGGTTCACGGTGCAACGGAAAACCAATGCTTACTGACTGAACTGAAAACGAACAACAGGGGACTGTTGTTCGTTTTTTTCTTTCTGTTTCTTTAATCTTTATGTATTCTTTTTTTTTTGCACCTCTCTCTTTAGCTTTAGTTGCAACAAGAGAGTAGCAGCAAGGCAGTTGCTGAGAATCCATTACACAGGGTAGACGCGTGTCTTGCGTCGGTTAAATGAGTTATGTTTTTTAAACTATAGAAATGAAAGATATATTTTTTTTATATAAGATGCTTTGTTCGCTTTTTACAAAGTGCTCATTTTCAGTATCTATTATTCCGCAATTAATCTAATCGACATGAAATGACCCAACGATTCTTGAAATGCCTTAACACCGAACAACCAACCAATATTCGCCGAAGATCCACGATAAAAGGACGGAACCCTCTGGAAAATCATCAAATCATCTATATTAATTCTCCGGAGAAAATTAATGACTCTATCCGTACAACCGTTATTACAATTTATTAAGGGGAAGGTGACTATTGTAACTTCGGTAGTTGGTGGATCCTTACCCATGACGATACAATTACTTTCCTCGGGCCACGGTTATCTTACGTTACTGAGTGTCGGTGTTTTAGAAGTTTCCGTGTTTAATTGGAACCTGCTCCCATTACAGTTTTATTCTAAGTATAATTGCTATAGGCTACGTGTTATTAAGTGTTTCTCGCCGCGTCGGTATTTCGAATCTGTTATCAGTCAGCAGGTCGAATCGTATTAGTGATCTGTATGCGCCCTTCTATTTCCATTATGAAAGTGTTATGATTTTTTTAATACCTGTTACTAATTTCGGAATTTTTTAGATTAGGATTGATATTTTGGATTATTTGGATCATTCGGACTACTATTCTCATCTTGAATATTATTCCCGCAAAGTTTTGGCCAATGTAACCTTCGAACTTCTTCAGGTGTGTCTTGTCGAACTCAAGAATAGTTATGTTTAACTGGAAAAGCTTTACTGATTTAACCATTTAGTTAAACCGTGGACGTAAATTATACTCATTCAATAAACTATGACCGGGTAGAAGTCTTGAGTAATTTGTTATTGTATTCAAAGCACTAACCGAACTGATGAGTGAGTCTTCAAACTCAAGAAACTATTACGTAGAGCTTTAGACACATGGCACAACGGATAAAAGTGCAAGCATTAATTAGTTCTAAGTTACATTCTTTTGAAGGTTTAATCCTCAGTACGATCGATACTGAGAATACAATTACAAAATGTCTAAGACTTCTACCCAGTCATGACTGATGGAACGAGAACAAGCTACCCCTGCGGATAAAATAAAACGTTCTGTTCGAAATTCAATACAGATTCCCAAGTTTAACCTAAATATTCCCGGAGTCGACCAAACCCACCTTTAGAACGTCAGAGGTTTCATCTAGCGAAATGTTGTCAGCAGGACAATAGTCTGAATAATACTAATAATATAAGTGACTCTCTTGTTGGTGTTTTCTTGTCATTTTGTATTAGAGGTAAAACCAGACTATAACATTTAGAATGTGGTTATCCACGGCATTTTAAGCTCAAATTTACAAACAAAGCTCAAAACAAAATGTTAACTTTAAATCATGAATTGTGAAGCTATAATAAAAATTAAAAACGTTAACATTAAATTTTAAAAGTTCAAACTTGAGAGAACACATCTAAACTTAAAATTATAAAAAGTTCCGATATAGATTTTAAAAATAAACTGAAACTTCAACATGGTCAACTATATTGTTTGGAAGCATCAGTGATATTCAGGGAATTAAAAACAAATCAGTTAAACTCGGTAGTCAGAAGACTCTTCAGCGCCCGACTAAGACACATCTCATGTTTTTCCATTAATCATCTTACTTTTTAGCTCTTTACATAAGGCGTGTCGTGGACGACTTCCATAAAAAAGACTTTAAAAAAACAAGTCCGAAATGACAACATCTCGGAGATTGGCAAGGTACACAAAATAGAAATATATATTCCTAGCTTTCTTTCTTCTATCTTGTGTGGCTCCTTGATCCAGTGATCTTCATCAATTCGCTGTGCAGATAACTCGTTGTAATACATCTTGCTATAACTGTGGCTTCTTAAAAAACGGTGGGGGTTGTGGAACTCTCTTCCTGCTCACTTCCCCACACTACCTATTGTCGTAGTCTTTTCAAGGCTATGGTTAATAGACATACTCTTTTTGTTAATCTTATTTTGTTATTTTTAGCGCTTTGCGCCTATTTGGCATAATAGTAAGATTGTGTTGAACCATGGTTTCCCAGCTTATGGGCCGGGAGACCAAGGTTCAATCCGTGGTCGTGTCATCCCGAAGACGCGAAAAATAGTACTTGATGCCACTTTGCTAAACACTTAGCATTATAAGGTGAGGATCAAGGGTAAGTGGAGTAATCTTGGGAAAGAAGTGGTGCACCTCGGTGTTGTAGCTAATCAAAAGGGAGCCTTCGATTCGCCCTCGACTATGGTCGACCACTTTACTTTATATACCTTAAGTGGCTCCATGCCTAATCTGAAGAATCTACCATAAAAAAACAGGTCCAAGAAGAAAATATACCAGATATTCACCAGGTACACTAAAAAATCGAAATATTAAAAAAAAAAATGGGAGAAATGAAATAAAATGGTTTGATCACTTACCAGCTGTTCGATCATGACAATTTCGAATTTGAATGCGGTGATCACTCAAAACCGGTGAACGACACATGGACGACTTGGGGAAATGACACATTTTGAAATGAGAACTCCACATGCCTTTTTGAAGACATTTAATTTTCTGTGGCTGAAAGATGAACAAATTAAAAAATATATATAATTTGAAAACCCCGATTTTCTTTCTTAATGGGTCAACGCTTAAAGACCGGGGGGGGGGGCACTCGAAGATAAGGGTAAAAGAAGTGTTCAGTTTGACGATGAACGCCACCAACAGAGGATTGGGAACAGTAAGTGACATTGCTAGAATGTTACTTAAAGAGTTTATTATCCAAGAGGAGAGATTAACACATATTTGTTTACATTAGCCTTCAAGACGACCACGGTGTAGTAAGTTGGGAAGTAGCCATGTGTATTTCTTTCACGTGTGAAAGTTTAGCTGGTTTAGTTTTAGTACATATATATATATATATATATATATATATATATATATATATATATAGAGAGAGAGAGAGAGAGAGAGAGAGAGAGAGAGACAAAGACAGATAGAGAGAGAAAGGGAGAGAGAGAAGTTATTGTATCTTGTTGTAGCTAGGCGAGTTCTTCCTGTGAATGTTTTACAAAGGGAGAGACAAAGGGTTACAATAACGACACAGTAGAAAGAGGAAAGTAACATATCTTCTGCGTGAAATGGGCTGTAGGAAATAAAAGAGATCATTCACCACTGGATTACGAAGTCGGTTTCGATTTCTCTGTATACGCAATAATAAATGCTTCGAACGGAATCTCCCCAGATATGACAATAGTACTCCATCTTAACATGGATCCGGCTTTTATACAGGTAGAAGAATGCGCTAGGAGTTATTTTCTTTTTGGAGAGGTAGAATGATCCAAACGATTTTCCAGCGACCTTAACAACATATTTTATGTAAATCATTTATTTCAGGTCTGGAGTGAAAGTGACTCATACGGAAAATATATGAGTATAAGACATATTTTCAAAAACAGGGTTGTTATTAGGAGTAGACTTAAGGCAACATGAGAAATAGACTTATTTTAATGTTTCATTTGTTGAAATTAAACGATTGCGCACTATATTACGATAGAGGAAGATGTCGAGAGATACGAAATAGTCTGATTAGTTGAGTATTTATTTACTCCTCTCCAGGAGTTAGGCACAAGGCCAGTTTTATCTTACTCCCACAAGTAAGAAAGTGGGGGTTGAAAAGCCAGCGCCCGAGAGGTGAGCACGCTTGCCATTAAAAATTGCGTGGGCAGCCCCGTCGGCATTCCCCGGATGGGGCGCCTCAGGCAGTAAGCAATAAACTTACTCCTCCCCAAAGAGGGGAGGCGAAGCCTGGGAGGGTGCACCTCCTAGAACTGCACAGGACAGACCCATAGACCGGCGTAAATCAAGACCCGAAGGCTAAGACAATACAAGTCTATGGGGTGCAGTATCCGTCGGAACAGATACTACACTTTGATCTTAGCCAAAAGGCCAAGAGTCTGATTAGTTGAGTAGAGTCAACAGAATTTTCGTATTTGTAGGGTAGAGTCAATGGAAATTTATATTAGAAGTAAAACTCAAGTTAAAATTATCTGGCAGGATATATCGTCAAAAAAAGTGAAGTGGTAGTGACACATAGCAGATAAGCTGATGTAATCTTTCTCTTTTCCTGGACTGCAAAGAAAATCAGTCATGATTTGTCATAGATGCTCTGCGAAGAACATGAAAGAGATTATTTGAAATAACCAGAGTTTAGTAATTGTGTTGCATAGCCCCCTCTTGGGCCGCGGCAGTTCTTGTTTTAAACACTCGTCTCGGAACGGGCCGTGGCAGTTCTCGTTTAATCACTCGTAATTTTTACACCATAAATCATTTTGTTTGCATACCTTTAAATTTCTCGCACACTCAATCTTTCCTCGCCGCATAGGGGGCGCGTCATCTAGTGGTGAAATTGTTTCTTCTTTCTTTCTGCCGTGAACCATGCCGCTACAACACAAAAGCTCCATGACCGACTCAGAAGACAAACACTCTTTTAAACTTAATATCTGTTTAATTTACAGCGTTTGTTATCCGTCAGCTGATAGATATCCACTAACGTCGAGAGAGAGAGAGAAAGAGAGAGAGAGGGAGAGAGAGAGAGAGAGAGAGAAAATTACTGCTTTCGTAATTACTTATAAATTAAGTTCTAAACCATCCGTGGAGGGGGGAAAATAGATCTTTCGCCTGTATTTTCTTAGGGAATTAATTCCCCCAATTATGTTGTAGACTACATCATAAAAATCACGTCTGATATGTTCGCCTCCAAAACCCAGACTTCAAAATCTCGCTTCCCACGCAAAAGCCTGTGACGTCACAGAGCCTCTCTGCGCAGGTGCATTCGTCACAGCCTGACTCTTTTGAACACCTCACCTAAAAGGTCTCATCAAAATGGTGGCCTGTCATGTCTGTGAGCTCCAAACGTGAGAACAGCCCTTATTCCGCACTCGAATGTACGGGTCCACCCGCACAAAATCGCGCAAGCTAAACCAAACGATTTCCAAAATGCGTCCGTTCCCATAGGCCATTATCGAACAATTGGCTTTTTGTAGCAGTCGCTTTCCAAGTCGGTCTTAGATCGAGTGGTTATATCCGGTCTTATAGATTGAAGCGAAACAGATGGATTGAACCATAACCGTGACATGACGCTAGTCTGTTACCGGTTGTACTTTTCACCAAAGCCAGTACAGATTTATGCACTTGAGCAAAGTGTTTATTTACAGCACACGATGTTACAAATGATCATAAAAGTTCATATAACACTGACGGCGACTGCTACTTTCAATGATGTACACTTGACCGTCTTTATGTTCAGGATTGCAATCGGTTAAAGAGTGAGATTGGTTTTGTTCGAAGCCTTTCAGCACTTAAATACGCAGGTATTGATTGTAAACTTTTATGACTCTATCAGTAACAATTATGTTTTTAGATAAATATTTTTTATTAATAGTCATAGACACATATATGGTTCGTGTTCCTCACACTCATCAGTAAATTAGGAAATCGTATCGCCTGTCGGATAATTCGACACCCGCAATCCAAGTATTATGAACCCCGGCTTCTTAACATCAAGACTTCGTGACGATCACGCTTTGAAAATGCGAGAGAAATACGTCTTGTACGTTAAATGTAAACCCAAGTAATAGGATTCAGACAATGTTCCAATATCCTAAAGGAAGAGAACCTCGTAACGTGGCTAAATTTGAATTTTCAATTTAATCTCTCTGAAAGTGCTTAAATTTATGAGACCTAATTTTTTTGAATAAATAAATATTTGTTTATACATCTCTCTCTCTCTCTCTCTCATATATATATATATATATATATATATATATATATATATATATGTTTCGTGTAGTCAACACTGAGCAGTATAGATGACGTAACTGTACCGCCAATTGCACGATTCAGACCTCATCCAAGTATTATAAACACTGAATTTATATATATATATAAATATATATATATATATATGTATATATATATATATATATATATATATATATATATATATATGTTTCGTGTAGTCAACACTGAGCAGTATAGATGACGTAACTGTACCGCCAATTGCACGATTCAGACCTCATCCAAGTATTATAAACACTGAATTTATATATATATATAAATATATATATATATATATGTATATATATATATATATATATATATATATATATATATATATATATATATATATATATAGATATATATATATATATATATATATATATATATATATATATATATATATATATAGAGAGAGAGAGAGAGAGAGAGAGAGAGAAAGGGGTAATGAAAAAATGATTTCTAATAAAGATAGGGGACACAGTTGTTTTATGTACTCTATTTATTTCAGCGTGAGTGTTTGTTTTTCTGTCTTTTTGCTTCTGGGTGATTCCATGTACGATTTTGAGACTTCTTACATATATTTTTTATTATTAATTTCATTATTAGTTTTGTTTATTATTATAATATTTTAATTTTTTATCTTTATGTTTTCAAAGTAAAGTTTTATTTACTCGCTGTAATTCCACTGCGGTAATGACCCTCTGACGAGAAGTATTTTCTTTGAAAACCCATGGGTTAAAGACTTTCAATTACTTTTAATTGTAATAAAATTTTATTCGCACCTGATTTTATTATTTCATTTCATCTAATACTTTATATATATATATATATATATATATATATATATATATATAAGTTATGAGGTTTAAAAAGACTAAATATACATTCGGATTGTACACATTATAAGTTATTTCGACCTTAACTAGGTCTCCTCGGATGGGTTTGAATTGTGGTTGGAAACACATCCGAGGAGACCTAGTTAAGGTCGAAATAACTTATAATGTGTACAATCCGAATGTATATTTAGTCTTTTTAAACCTCATAACTTATCTATGCTCTGTTTGAACGGACATAGAGCCCTCTGATTCGAAATCCTATCGAAAATAATCGAACCTGAAAACTATATATATATATATATATATATATATATATATATAATTATATATATATATATCATTGGTTGTTTTTATATGTAAAAAACGGATTGTAAAGTTTTATTGAAATTTTGGGTTTTGTAAAAATAAATAATAATATAGTCGTTGGAATGAAGCATTCTAATATATATATATATATATATATAGTGTGAGAGAGAGAGAGAGAGAGAAAGAGAGAGGGTGAGAGACAGACAGAGAGAGACAGGGAGAGTATAATTCATTTAAATTACGAAATGCATTTCTTAAACTAGCATTTATGTAACAAAACAGAAAATTAAATAAAATTAAATAATAATAAAAAAAATTCTACTAACCCTTGATTCCTGCGGACATTTCAAGATGCATCTGCTGCCACCTAGTGTGGATTCGGAACAAGTGTACATTCCTGTGAATTCGGGGGGGATTTTCTTGCACATCACCCGTACACATTTCTTCCCATCCCACTTACCAGACTCCTTACAAGTCAGATGAAGAGAGCGTCTGAAAAATAGGCAAGAGTATGTCATACAGATGGAGATTATTTGTATTATTTGGATTGTTGGAAAGTGGCGGTGGTTAAGTGGATATCGACACGGACTGAAGACCTGGGTCTTCCAAGTTCGAATCCAGTCGGTTCCACAATACCACTTTCACTTAAGGTTGTAAGCAACCTTCTTCCTGGTCCTTTCCGTAAGTACCTGAGGTCTTTCTAACTAGAAAAAACATCTGAGAAACTAATGCCAACACCAGAATTATCTGATTAACATGAAAGAAGAAGATTTGGATTGTTCGGGCTAATTGTCTCATCTGGCTGGAACGCCATATGTGAAGTCAACACCCAGCAACATACAATAAATAACATTACGTATCAAACGAGTAACAACATTTACATTTTTTTAATGACAATACAAGTTATTTTATTACGTTAATTCTGGTGTCCAGAATTTAAATTGTCAACGTTTTTCTGAAACTGATCTGTGTTCTTATTTTTACGTCTAGCAACTTCACATATAGCATTCTTGGATGCTATGTGAATCTCTTTTTTTGTATCAAGCTTCATTGTTTTTTTTTGTAATCTAAATATGATTCAACGAAGAAACGTAAGTGCTAGTGATGCATATAGAACATTCAATATTTTTGTTTATTTTGACGGAAAAAACTTTCTTTAAAAATTGAAGAAATTTTTTTTTTAATTTCAAAAATTAAAAAAAAAATGAAAATAGTTTTAATCAAGCGGAAGAATTTTGTTAACAAAGTTTGCTTATATATATATATATATATATATATATATATATATATATATATATATATATATATATATATATATATATATATATATATATATATATATATATATATATATGGGAAGAGAAGGATGAAAGTAATCCGACGTGATGGGAAAATGAAAAAGGAAAAACCAAAAAATGGATGTTTTTTTATGTGTACATCAACGTTTCGTCTTTATTTATAAGACTTCATCAGGATGATAAAATAGAGAAAAAATGTCATGCAAGCACAGATACATGTAGGGTAGACATATTGGGAAAAATAGAATGAAATAGTGGCCAATTGCTGGGTGGACGTCCGTATTTGTTGGAGAAATAGAAATGAATGTAGAAAAGAAACGTTGATGTACACATAAAAAAACATCCATTTTTTGGTTTTTCCTTTTTCATTTTCCCATATATATATATATATATATATATATATATATATATATATATATATATATATATATATATATGATTGTTTTTTTCAAACAGACATGTACAGAATCTGCGAAACTGGCATGTAGACGTTATCGACCTAAAGCAGTTAATAGCTAAGGTCTCATCAGGCTGAATTAAGATGTGATCCTTCTCCTAGATGGTATTTGGGAATGATTAAATAGGGGAGAAAAAGAGAGAAAAGAAAAGAAAAAGAGAAAAAGTCAAATTTAGAAAGTAAAATGGTCAGATTTGAAACCGTTGGAATAAAACTAAATATATTTGTTGAGGGTAGGAAAGAAAAAAGCGGGGGGAGAGTGAAATCATTTTAACTGAAGTCTAGACATGTCAAAATGTCAGGTTAACATCTGTGTCCTCAGGCCGATATATTTCAAAACTGTGTCAAATGTCAAGGTGTTATGTTTTTTTCTAGATCAGTTATTTTTTTAAATTTTACATTTATTCCCTTTTTAACCCGCCGTTTCATTTATTTTTATTTAATTTATAATATTTATTTCTGCTATTAATTCACTCATTTTATTATTTTTTGTTTTATCAATTTTATTTACTTTTGAGTCAAGGACGGCTGGGAATCGGCGGATATAAGAATTTAAATAACTGTAATAAGTTGAATAAATCAAATAACCAGAATAACTTAAACATTATTAAAGTTTACTTATGTGATGTAATTATAGTTATCACGGCACCAGTAATAAAATAATAATCAAAAACAACAAAAACAATACCAATTACAACATTACTAGCAATAATGATAATAACAATTAAAAGATAAAAATAAAATAATGATATTAATAATCAAAATAATAATAATAATAATAAAAATAATAATAATAATAATAATAATAATATCGATTATAATGAGAATTGTATTCATAGCAAAATTAAACAGATGGAATAGAGTTTAAGAATTGTAATCATAATAATCATCACAATCACTTACATATAAAGGGATCTTAGTAATTAATGATAATAATAGTAACTAGCGAAACCCGTGTAAATTACAGGAAATGATGTTTTCAGTACGGGTCCTAATCTAACAAAGCACCCTCTATTTGTTAGTAAGTTACGTTTGCTGGATAAGAGTGAAATAATTTTTTAAAATAGTAATTCGTGTACGATGGACACTGCGCATATCTACTAAAAAAGGTTGATATGCCATCCGTTAAAAAAAATTAATAATACTGGCCCTCTCTACAACCAAAAAGAAAGGAAATAAACGTTTTTCACGTTTTAAGAAATACCAATGATACGTTAACTGCTTAAAAAGTAGGGTAATTAAATAGACAATGCCCTTAAAAACACCAGAATAAAAAACAAAAAATAGTTTTAAGTTTTAAGCAACACAAAAAAGTACTTTTTAACCAGGTGATAAAAAAGTAAATGCATAAAATAAATAATAAAATTGTATTTATTGCCACTTGCTGGGAATTGTTTGCTAAAAATAAAGTAAACATTTTTTTTATTTACACTGTGTTGTGTTGTGTTCGTTTTTTTGTTATTTGCAATGTTTCTTGAAAATAAAACTGAAAAAGTTGAAGTTATCGTCTGCCACACTGACCCTAACTCTAACGACGGGGTCAAAGTTAGCGCGGGCCCTAATGTAACAAAACACCCTCTATTTGTTAGTAAGTTACGCTTGCTTTATTATGAGCCCCCCTTCTGGATAAGAGCGAAATAATGTTTTTAAATAGTAACTCGTTTACGATGGACACTGCGCATATCTACTAAATAAGGTTGATATGCCATCCGTTCAAAAAGAAAAAATAATAATACTGGCCCTCTCTACAACCAAAAAGGAAATAAATGGTCTTCACGTTTTAAGAAATACTAATGATACGTTAAATGCTTTAAAAGTAGGGTAATTAAATAGACAATGGCCTTAAAAACACCAAAATAAAAAACAAAAAATAGTTTTAAGTTTTGAGGAACACAAAAAAGTACTTTTTAACCAGGGGTTAAAAAATGTATTATTTCTTCCCTTTCCCCTCGAAATGTAGAAAAAAAATCTTAGAGATTGGTTGGGATCGAACTATAAACAAGTCGGCCGAAGTCAAAAATACTACGTCGTTAACCGTTCCGCCAAACGGAAATAATTGAAAATGTTTCGAAACTTATGCTAGTTGGATGTTTTTCCAAATCTAGGTGCGGCACACCTGCGCAGAGCTTTTGCCGGAAGCGTAACACACGAACACACACGCTATCGTATTAATATATAATATATACTACTACTACTACTACTACTACTACTACTACTACTACTACTACTACTACTACTACTACTACTACTACTAATAATAATATTAATAATAATAATAATAATTATTATTATTATTATTATACTAGTACTAATAAAATGAATATTAATAATGATAATATTAATAATAACAATAATAATAGTATTAATAATAATACTAATACTACTTATAATAATGAGAGAAAAATGCTAGAAATAATAATTTGTAGGGATAATATTTGTTATAATAATAGTGATAAAATTGATAATAATGCTAATAATGATAAAAATAATAATAATGATGGTAACATAATAAAATATTGATGATAATAGTAGAAATAATAATGAATACGATTATAACAATGCTGATGATAATGATGATAAGAATAAAGGTAATATTAATATTAATAATTATATTAATAATAATGATAATAGCAATGATAGTTATTGATGATGATAATCATGATAATAATACTAGCAATAATAGAACTAATTATAAGAATAATAGTATTAGTAATGATGATAGCAATTATAATAATAATAATAATAATAATAATAATAATAATAATAATAATAATAATAATAATAATAATAATAATAATAATAATATAGGCTGACGCCACGAAAATTATGGACAGAGGGTCGAGGAGGGAAAGCGCAAACCAGACCTCCACTGGGAGAGCACGGACAGCTCTGGGACCTTGGGAAGGCTTGTTGCCACTCGGGCCCCAGAGGGGACCAATGGCCCTTATCAGCGGGAAATCGTTGGTAGGTGGCTGTTGCGATTACCGCAAGGTGATCAGCGGTGATGAACGAACAGAGGTGGAGCATACTGGAGGCCTGAGGAGACTTGTTGTCACTCAAACTCCAGGGAATACCACAGGTTGTCGGCAGTGGGCGATAACTGACAATGACCAGTGTGATAACTCCTAGTGAGTAAATAATAATAATAATAATAATAATAATAATAATAATAATAATAATAATAATAATAATAATAATAATAATTGTTATAATAATAATATTTATTCGCAGTTGTTGATAGTGTTAATGGTAGTATTAATGTATTGTTATGGTAATTCTTATAATAGTAATGAAAAAATAAATTTAAATAATAATTATGATAATTATACCGAGTATGGTAATATATATATATATATATATATATATATATATATATATGTATATGTATATATATATATATATATATATATATATATATATATATATATATATATATGTTTGTCTGTATTTGGGTAGATAAATTATATACAATTATAGGGGTGTTAGTGGTGCCATGTTTTCGTATTGCAAAATGGTGGTAAATAATTCAAGGGTATTTAGTAGATACTACAGAATGATGGGTTTAGTTAGGGTTAAGGGATTTAAATTTTATTTTTATTTGTTTATTCTTAATTTAATTTTATTACATTTTTAGTGTTTAATCTATCAACATTGCTTATAGAGGTTATATGAAAATTACTAAAATGGTGTTATCTGTTGTGCCTACAGTTAATTGAGGTTTCTAGTGTTTTATTTAGAAGTTTACCTTCATCACTAAATCTTATTATCTCCAGTTTTTCACTAAGGCATAGGTAACATGGTGAATTTAGGAAACAGCAGGTACTAGCTTTTCTAATAGTGTTCTAAATCACTGTCGATGATTGATTATTATCGGCTAGTTCCCAGGAGTATAGAAACAGTGACGTTTTGTAATTGCAAAAACTTGGCAAAATATTACTAGAGTTAATGAACTTACATTTGCCTCCTAATAACATACTAAATACACTATTTTATGAAAAATACCCTTAAATAAAGCTATGGTTGTGGCGAAAACCAAGAAAAAAAAATTAAAGATATAACAATAAAATGTTAAATGTCAATAAAAATACTAAATTAAAAGATAAAACAATGATTGTAATTTCTTGCAAAGAACAGAATTCCCCTACAACAAGATTGCAAATTAACCCAAATAGTCTACTATCATGGCTGGTAACACTTCCAAAGAAAAATATACCGACCGTAAATGTTAATTCAATAATTCTGGATACAAAAATAAAAATAAATAAAACTAAATATAAATATATTTTTTCATTTAAACAGTCTTAAAATCTAACCATACGGCTTTCTAAAAGTGAACTTTTCTCCTTTTCTTTCCTTTTTCATTTTTTCTTTCCCATTTCATTATCCCAAATACCATCTAAAGGAGAGGATCAAATCCTAATTCTGACTGATGAGATCTTAGCTTTTAAATGCTGTAGATCGATAACACCGACATGCCAGTGTCGCAGATTTTGTACATGTCTGTTTGAACAAAAACAATCATATAAATGAAGCTCTATCTTATATTGAGCACTTTTTATAAACCCAGTTGATATTATAATGGCAAAACAACTTCCAATATATATATATATATATATATATATATATATATATATATATATATATATATATATATATATATATCAATTAAATAGAGATAATCATAGAGATAATCATATATGTATATATATATATATATATATATATATATATATATATATATGTGTGTGTGTGTGAGCGTACGTTTGCTGATTTAGCGTATATAAAGTTCAATTTCACTTAATTTCCGTGCTAATAAGTGGAGGTCGAGCGGTAGAATACCGGACCACGAGTCCATGGTGACTTTGAAACCGGGTTCGTGCCGTCCGACCGGCAAGAATTAACATTCCCAACACTGAAGATTGCAGAAGCATGAAACATCTATGTCTAGATAATAATAATAATATATATATATATATATATATATATATATATATATATATATATATATAGAGTGAGTGAGAGTGCGTGAGTGTGCGTGTGAGTGAGAGTGCGTGAGTGTGCGTGTGAGTGAGTGTGCGTGTGAGTGAGTGTGAGTGAGTGTGAGTGAGTGAGTGTGAGTGAGTGTGAGTGTGAGAGTGAGAGTGAGAGAGAGAGTGATTATTTTGATAATTCGGATTATTGTTCTAATCGTAGATGTTATTCTCACAATGTGTCGGTTGATGAAACCCCCGACCTTCTTTAGTTGCAACTTGTAAAACTAAGGTATTGACATTACGGATACGTTCTAAGAGATAATAAGTTCAAAGTAATACTTTATTCGTTTTGGAAGGGGTGTTAAGGTTCAATCCCTAGTTCGGGTTATGCTAAGAATACAATTACGAATTACTTAAGACTTCTAACCGGCCATGGCTAATAGAACGAGAGCAAGAAACCCCGTAGATTAAATAAAGGGTTCGAAATTTCGTACAGATTCTCGAGTTAGATATAAAGATTCGCGAGTTGGACTTGATGCACTTTAAGAGAGTCGGAGATTACATCGGCCGAAACGTTGTGAGAATAAGATCCAATATGAGAACAGTAGTCGGAAAAATTACAAATAATACAAATTATCAATACCCATCAAAACATTCCTGAACAGTCTCTCTCTCCCTCTCTCTCTCTCTGTATATTTATATATATATATATATATATATATATATATATATATATATATATATATATATATATATATATAAATATATATATATATATATATATATTAGCACATTACTGTATTCTGTATGAATAATAAGTAACGAAGTACGCCAGTCTATAGAGCATTACATAATATAACAATGAACCATGAAAATAGACTTGTCAGAATTTGTCAGCTTAAATTCTATTAGGTTCAATTTTTTAAATTCGGGAAAATAATTTTAAATATCAGATTAGGTTTATACTAATTAATTGAAGAATCGATATGTTTCGAGGTTTTGTTAGTTCGTCGATGTATTGATATATTTTCTGCAATGTCACTAATGGATTTTTGAGCCGTTTATGTGAAAAGTAGAATAAAACTACTTTATTAGTCGATCCGTAAATTATGGGGTCAACGTTCGTACACTGTACATAAGCCTATACAGTTAGTGCTCTTAGCTGATTGTGAAAGTAGAAATATAGATATTATACAATTCCATTTAGCAGTGTATAGAATGTAGATCAGTAAATTGTATAGATTTATAGAAAACATGTTTATTAGCAATATTTTCACACGTTTCCAATTATATTCAATCAAAACACTTGTTGCTATGGTGACTTTCCAGACCTTTTTTCGACTTTTTTTTCACATTTCATCGTTTTCCTTCCTCTCTAACTTGTTTACTCCTTCATTCCTATGACTCTCCGCTTTTTTGTGTTTAATACATCCCGCTCATCTTATTTTTATCCCCACAATCTCTTGCCTCATTCGATTATTTATATATTTAAAACATTCAGTGTGCACACAGCGAATCACAAAAATGTTTAGGGTCTAATATTATTTGTAGATAATGCAACCTTAAGTTAATTACTTAAATTAATTAATGCCTTTTGAAGGTACACACTTTAAAATATGTTTTGTGATTGTGTCTATGTTAATAGCAAGCAAGAAACGTTAATAACTTATGTGAATAACTCCTATTCTCTTAGTAAAAGTTATTTCTCTAGGATTATATTTGGTAAGTAGTTTATAGCGGTGAATAGCGTATAGTATTGAGTTACATATCGTCATATACAGTCATAAATAGAATTTGCTTGTGGCAGACTAGCTTTGACTGACTATCTTAGGTTACGCAAAGTCTAATTTTAATTATAGTTTGAATTCAGATTAACAAGTATCACGCTAGAGATACGCATACTATTATAAAATGGTATAGGCGGTGGCGCAAAAGGTGACAAGCAAGAACGACGAACTACATAATCAGAATGACATGTGAATTGATAACAGCGAATTCTAACCGACGATTCACCTATTCCTATACATGGGTGGGCGATGCGCTGATTCAAAGGAGGTAAGAATTTAGTAACAATACACATTCTTGTGGATGATTTCAATAAAAGTCGGCTGTGCAGATGTCGTTCACTTACGCTGTCTTTCCATGAAGAGGGAAACACACAGAAGCATAAAGCCATATTATGTGGACACATAATGTCATATCATATGTAGTGCGTAGGTTATTATACGATGATATGGATAGTAACGCAATATATAACGAGCGAGAACGACGTAAAACATATGTCATAATGACATATGGTGAGAGCACAGCGCCGACAGCTAGCCGACAGCTAGCCGACGATTCGCTCATCCCTTGGGATGCGTGGAGCATGCGCTTGTTCGTAGGGTGAACGAGTAATAATAACATTTAATGTAGAAGATGTTAATGAAAATCCGCTGTGCAGATGTCGTTAATTAACGTTGTCTTTCTATGAAAAGGAGAAAAATCCAAAAACATAAAATAATTATTAAATATACTAGTGTATATTCGGATTAATGCACTAAGAAAACAAGGAATTATCCATCCACATTTATCAGAAAGTAGGAAACTATTCAAAGAAATATAATACGCTTGTTTTGTCTACGGATATGAAAAACTATTCGAAAGGGAAACTACAGCGTGCAGGTTAACTAGGGACAACGTCTGGCTTGACTTTTTAGGATATTTGTGGGAACGTTTGAATGAAATCCAGAAGCATGAATAAAGTCATAGAACCCGTAGTGCGCTGCCGAGATACGGTTCTATAGTTGTGTCTCGTGTCATTTAACTCGCTACTACTTTTGAATAATAAAAATAAGGAATAAAACAATGTGACAACATGCTGGAGAACCTTACGAATAAAGTTTGGTGATTAAATGAACTAGTGTATACTTGGGTTAATGTACTGAAAACAAACAAGAAATTATCAATTCACAATTCGCATGATTCAGGGACATATAACGAGTAAGCAACACTTTTTAGAGCCGAAATTATAGCGTCGGAAATTAGGTTAGGATAGGTATTACACGAGTGCATACAATATATGGTCGGACTATCCAGTACATGCGAACATTCGAATGAAATCCAACAACTTAAAAAATGTCTTAGAATCCGTAGTGCGCTGCCAAGCTACGGTTGTAATAGCCGTGTCTCCTGTCATGTAACTCACAACTACTTTTTACATAATCTGTTATAAAAGAATAAAACAATGTCACAATGTACTAGAGAATCTTACGCATAAATTATGGTGATTAAATATACTAGTGCATATTTGTGTTAACGTACTGAGAAAACAAGAAATTATCAATTCAAAGTTAACGCAAGCTAAGAAACGGATTCAGACAAATATAACACTCTTGTTATGTCTACGAATAGGTAAAACTGTTGGAAGCGGAAACTACAGCGTCGCAATTTAGCTGGGCACAGCTATGACATAAGTGTCAACAATATCTGGGTGGAGTACCCAGTGCATGCTAACGTTCTAATGACATCCAGAAACATAAATACATTAATAGCATCAGTAGTTCGCTGCTGAGCTACGGTTGTAATAGCTGTGTCTCCTGTCATGTAACTCAGTACTACTAATGACATAATATGTTATATAAGAATAAAACCTACTTGAGGACAAATTTACTTTCTCGCAAGACCAACATCCATCTAGTACATCAAAGTGTAGGACTATGGTGCCCCTCTTGACGATCGTCGACCCTAATGCTGTGTGTGCCGTATTTTCTTTTGTTCTTTTTCATCTTTTGTTCGCGTTGTGGAAGTGTCATCGTTCTGGCGATCGCTGAAGGCACAGTCACTGAGTTACAAGTTGTGTACAAAAACAAAACAATGCAAACACAAGAAAGAACACAAACCTCGATGTATTGAGTATAAATCAGTCGTGTTATGAGTGTGATACCGTCACGTAAAAGAAAGGGCCCCCAAACGCTAGTGTCAATGCATCAGTAAAGACAATTCATTTGTCGAGGCATCATCGTCCTTCGGTTGAAGTTTGCTCATCTTGAGTCTGCGCCAATCTGCTGTTATCTATCGTCTCTTCTCTTAGTCGCAAACTGCCGCAATAACTGACACGTCAACTGTCGTAAACTGTCTTGAAACTTAAACTGCCGCAAACAACTCTAACTTCTTAATATCTTAACTCACTATCGGCAATCCCATGTCCGATCTTTTGTCTAAGCCACCGATAAGCGGAAAATTATACGGTCATTCTTAAAACGCCTGGTCTTTGACTCGGAGTGACTAAGAGCGGAAATTAGCCACGAAATGTGCAGTGTCCTACTGTGGTCCGATTACCTTTGTATACGTTGGTGAGTCATCTCATATTATTGGCCAGGGTCATCGCTCTATGTGGGGGGACGCCGATACTATCACAAAAGTACATAGATCATTTCAGTGTTCTTAATGACCGTCGACCCTGCAACTTTGTCTCTCCAAAATTTGAGAGTTTGCATTCTGTAGGGTGTATAGTTACCCTCTTCACTAGATAAACCGGTGCTTCTATAATAAAAAGCCGAAAAAAGTTTTTCTTGTCTTTTAGTGTTGGAGAGGTAAATAAGGGGCAGGTAACTCTTCACAACAACTCTAGCTTTCGAACAATATTTTTCTAACCCTAACCCTTACCCTAAACCCTAACCCTAACCCTAACCCTAACTCTAAACCCTAACCCTAAACCCTACCCCTAACCCTACCCCTAACCCTAACCCTAACCCTGTTATGTCTAATCGACGTTCTCCTTGCGCAGTAGCAAAATGTGCAACGCCAATTACAGCCATCAGTTTTGATTACTGGAAAATTGTGTTTCAAATTCGTTGTAAGAGTTACCTGCCTTTTATTTACCTCTCCAACACTAAAAGACAAGAAAAACTTTTTTCGGCTTTTTATTATAGAAGTACCGATAAACCTGTTGGAGAAATCAGTTTAATTGCAGACAGATAGAGCATTAGTGAGTTTACACTATGTTACATAGCTGAGCAATTCACAATGTGTTTTAAAACAGGGAAATTAAATCACACTTCAAATACATACCGCTTTGCTGGCATGCCATCAATATGATAGCCCTTTTCACATCGAAATTTGCAGCGAGTACCAGCTTGGTGAGCCTTCTCGATCTGACAGGAACGACTAAGAGGATATGCATAAGCATACTTTATTGGTGAGTGGCAAAAGGCGAGACAGTAAGCATTCACCATAGACCAACGTCCATCAGCTTCACAAGTCACCATACTACCGGAACCTAAATAGAAAAACAGAAAGATAAATAAACAAGATTTTGTATATCTCCTACCCTATTACGTAACATTTTACATTTCTCATTCTGACCATAGAACTAATGTATGTCTACGTATTGACACTGTAACTTTAACGTGCATTTACTGCCAGTATATTTACGGACATAATATATTGAATTAAGCGTGTCTGTCTTAATCAATTTCTGTTCTAATTTGTGTGTCTTTTGCTGGTACTTGTTCGTCTTTGACCATAGTCCGTTTTTCACAACTTTTTACTGACCACTTTTTTGTTCTTTTTTCGGTATACACTTACCTATCAGGCTGCTAGAGAATTCCGTTCTTTGTGAAAAAATTTTCCAATATTTTACATTTTAGGAGGGGGGATCAGTTTCCAATGTAAATTCAACGTAGAGTGATCCCCTCTTTTTGACCATCCCAATTAAAAAAAAATATTTTCGGTGTACAATTACCTATCATGTCGATAGAGAATTCTGGGGTTTTTGGAAGAAAAATTCAAAATCTTAGATTTTGAGACGGGGGATCAGTTGAATTTACATTGGAAACAGACCCCCCTTTCCTAAATTGTAAAATATTTGAAAATATTTTCCAAAAACCCCGGAATTTTCTAGCAGCCTGATAGGTAAGTGTACACCGAAAAAAGAACAAAAACATTGGCAGTAAAACGTTGTGAAAAACGGACTAGGGTAAAAGACGAACAAGTACCATTTTGCTTATATACTTCATCTATTGTATACCTATATGTTTTGTCAGATATTCATGTTATAAATATACATCATACACGTGCACGCACATGTACACACACTTATATATATATATATATATATATATATATATATAAATATATATATATTGTAGTGTATATATATTTATTTATATGTAAATGTTTACATTTTAAATATAAATCTTTTTATAGCGCAAAGATTTTGCAATAGCTTTATTGTGTAAAACTAGAGCTGTAATATAATATTTAAATATAGGAAACAAATGTTCACAAATTCATTAGAAACAGTTTTTATTTGCATACAATTGTTTCGGTCAACCTGCACCACATATCACCCCCTGATATACATAATGTTTAAAAAGAATCAATTTTATTGAAGCGACTACTTTCAGTGCTCATAAAAATGTAACCCTCTTAGCTGGAAATAACTGAATTGCATTCAGTATTCATTGTTGTTTGTTTATATATATGTTATTTCTATATAATATTTTGTTTTTCATATATTTTTCGATGGGATTGTTTACATTCGAACATACGAATCGTGGTATTCTTGTAACATGTGCGTTATCCATCCAGCGAAATTGTTTTAATCGTTAGCATTCGATGAACATTCTCGCTCAAAATTCACTGAAATAAATGATGAATCTTTTTACTAAAACTTTATGTGTTGGTTTTTACCTTTTTTCTCCTTCTTCTAGGCCATTTTTTTTTCTATTTGCCTCGTTTTTTTCATGCTTCTTCTTCCGAGTTCTTTGTATATATATATATATATATATATATATATATATATATATATATATATGTACGTTTGAGACATTTTTGGGAGGGTAGAATGATATTAAACAAGTATAAAAACGAGAGGAAACGGTTAAATAAAACAAAAAAAAACCGTTTCCTCTCGTTTTTATATTTGTTTAATTTCATTCTACCCTCCCAAAAATGTCCCAAACGTCCGTATTCCTCGCCGTTATCAAATTTTGTACCACGAAAAAATTTATTTATATATATATATATATATATATATATATATATATATATATATATATATATATATATATCATTATGTCTACAATCAGACAACACAGCAGCCCACAACCTACGAAAGAAACAAACCGGAAGTCCTAGACTCGAGTTTCGCCATCCTTTGGACTCATCAGTAAGAACACATCCGAACGGATGTGTTCTACTGATGAGCCGAAACTCAAGTCTAGGACTTCAGGTTTGTGTGTTTCGTAGGTTGTGGGCTGCGGTGTTGTCTGATTGTGGAAATAAGTATATATATATCATCTCACATTCAGAAAATCAAAAAAAATAAAATATATATATATATTTAATATATATATATCTACTAGCGGATGTATCTGGCGTTTCCTGTGTTAGCGTGTGGGATAGAATCATATGCAACATAATATTAAGGAGAGTTTACTTTAACAGAAACCTAGATGTAGTCAGCTAGATATCTTACCTACTGAGATATATGTAAATACTCTTAAGCTAACGCTTATAAATATATTAATTCCATTATGCTACATGTCAGAAAAGTTCCATTAGCTCTTTTAAGGGTCAGCTAGAGACGCAGAACAACATATATTATAAATGTGAATACACTTATATTTAAGAGACATCCCCTAGTATGTCTTTCTTTTTATGGACTAACATGCACACATACAGAAGTGTTCTATATTATATATAGATATATAAATATGTGGAAAGCGATAAAGAGAGAGAAAGAGATGCAGAAAGAGAGAAAGAGAGAGAGAGGGGGCATAAATGTAGGCAAACAGATAGACAGGCAGACAGAGAGGTTTTACGTACTAAATATACCAACATTTTTCACTTACATTTTATGATATAAAAAAAGAAGAAAAATGTATTCTTTAATTTCATATAATTTAATTTTTTTTGAATCGTGAGGTAGAATCGAAACCCTCATAAAAAATTGGATATAGGTATTTGAAGCTGTAAGGGGATGCTGTCTCCCTAGTTGGGTGACGTAGATATTCGGCACATAGAGTGTAACGTAGAGATTCAGGACCACTTACACAGTCTTTCCCAGAGAATTGTATTCGTATGATATAAATCTCTTCAAAATAAGATATATTTGAAGATTTAAAGGAAGTTCGGCCCCCATCGCTCCCTTGGGTTAGTGGGGCACTAATACACTTAGGAACACTCCACTGTCTGCTTCAGAACATTTTATGCATGAGATTTCAATTTCATAAAGGTCTCAAACATGTAGTTTTGTTTCATACGCAGAACTATTTAGAGAGAAAAACCTGTTTTGATAGGTTTGTGGAATACAGGAGGCAGAAAAAAGAAAAAATGGACTAAGAAATATGGATCTCATGGTGATGGCCTAGTCTAGATAGAACAGCTTACCGGCAAGTGTCAGAGGGAGTTTGATATTGTATCCGGGACAAATTCTATTCAAACTATATCAGGGACTCTAACAGTCAGAATGGGCCTGGGAGTAATATAAACATTAATGTTACTCCACATTCCTCAAAGTTCCCAGATCGAGGTCTTCCCACCGGATTCATGCACATAACATCTATATTTGAAGATTAGAGAACATGAATATGTCTGATATTAGCATACATTTATATTTAACTTTTCAAATTTTACAAACAAGTTCACAGTAGAGTCAATTTTCTTTATCAAATAAGATATGACACAAGGCCAAAATTGGGTGTGGGTGGGGTTGGTGTCGGCTGTCACCCTCTTGGTCTATTCTCTCAACTAGTTTCAGTCATCAAAAAACACATTCGCTCTATGGGTAAAACCTACTTTACATTATCGCCATTAATTTGATTTTTTTTTATTTACAACAACATATGTACAAATTAATCGGTTGGAGGATCGGGGTTCTAAAACAACAAACATTGCTGAAAAATAAAATGAGAAGTGTGTTGGTAAGTAGGACTGTTCCAAATTATTGTTAGAAATGTGCGTCTATCTATGTGACTCAAACTACGTGGACCCTATTAGATATAAGAACATAAATATGTATATGAATGTTCCCTGATCAACGAACATTCCTGCAGGTAGGGTTCACACTCCTTGCCTCGCACGCAAAAATATAATCATTTATTTGAAAGGGAACTTCAAAACAATTAACACCTGAATTGTACCTTGTTTTTCACATGTTGAAAACGAATGTAACTTACCTTGTAATTGGGCTGGCGGGTTGCATCTGAAGGAGCAGCTTTGTTTAAATGAAGTTCCCTGGGGACAGATGAATGTCGCATGCACCATTGAGGGCCACCTGCAGTCGACCGGAACGCAAGATACTTCATCGGATCTTCGCCAAACACCGTCAGCGCAGATAACTTCGTCAAGTTCATTCCGGATTCTATATCTGGAAAAAAAACAAAACAGAACGCCTTTTGCACTTATTTCACTTGAGAAATGTTTGGGTTTCTGGTGAAGTGGATTTGATGATTTAAAAGCCAAAACCTGCATTGAAATCAGTTCCTCACTTATAACCGAAATCGTAACATCTACAATGATGTATTTGACGATATCTTTTCACTTTGCTGGGAAGGGATTGCGGGCAAGTTAGATATTCATGGGTCGATCCCTGAGTGTGTAATTCAGTTATTTTAAAATAATAGAAAATAGAAATTGCTGAGAGATCAGCCGAGATAAACTTGATGACACTGAGTTGAAAATTGTTTAAATTGTAGAAATGTACTAGAGAAAGGTATGACGTCAAATGGCCCAGAGAAAGAGAGAAAGAGAGAGAGAGAGAAAGAGATGGGGAAGAGAGAAGGGGGGGGGGGTGATAGAAAAGCACACGACTCGGTCGAACATGTAAACGACATGAGCTTACATAGTATAATTGGACCCCTGATTAATATAATCGGGGGACTTATGTTTTGAGGCATGTCCGTCCGTCCGTATTTTTTTCAGCAACCATCCATTGAATTTCTCTGAAATTTTGCATGAAGTTTTAACTTTGGTCAGGTTAGAAAGTGACATTCTCCGATTTTTGAAAATATATCTGGTTAGCCCCCCAGTGGGTCAAAATGCCCCGAAATAGCTAAAAATGACATTTTTAGCCCCATAACTTTTCATCCATCCATTCAATTTCTCTGAAACTTGGCCAAAATGTGGAGGCAATTGTTCCTAATAGACAATAAGTATCGCTGACCTTGGAAAAAATCTGGTTCGCGCCCCAGGGGTCAGAAGCTCTGAAAATGGCAAAAAATGACCCATTTCTCCCATAACGTTTGATCCATCCATTCAATTTTTCTGAAACTTGGCCACAATGAAGAGGCAATTGTTCTGGATATAAGATGAGCATCATTGATCTCAGAAAAATTCTGGTTCGCGCTCCCAGGGGGTCCAAAGGGGTTCAAAAATGCCCCAAATTGCCCAAATTTATTGCATTTTACACTCGCCACATCGAGTCACATACAGAGGGGGACCACGCACGCGTGGCTTGTTAATTACTGAGTTTGATCTCTATCTGTATCTCCAAGTGGTTAGTGATTGTGAAAGAATATCGCATTGAATTCATGACAGTATTAGACATCTGTGGTTTTTGTTTGTTTTGGTCAGCTCTCTTTTCCAATTCAGTTTTGTTTTCTCCTAATCAAATTTCCATCGTATCACGTTTCCATTTCTTCCCTCGACCATTTTTCCATCAAATATCGACACTCCACGCCCTAACATTTTACCTTGATTTCTGTCAGATCATTCTGTTTGCAATATTCCTGTGGTACGTAGAACGACTCCGCATTTGACGAGGAGAGATTTTTCTTTTGGGGAATGTTTAGTTTACTAGTGGACCAGGTGTGATAACTTACACGCAGTTCATACAAAATGTTCAACCTCAGAGTATCCACAGGATGTATTTGACGATTGTCATGTATACAAAGTTGATCAGTCATTAAGAATTAAAAAACGAAAGAAGTAAAGCTAACGAAAACGTGGTGGAATTAGTTCTTTTGAAAAATGCTTGAGTCGCTAGTGGAGCAGATCTGATAATTTAAAAGCAGTCCATTCTTAGTGTCCGACCTCGGAGCATCTACAAGATGTATTTTATGATTGCCATGTATGCAATATTGATCAGATATTGGTAATTAAAAAGTAGTAGTTAAAAAGTGCTACTTATACAATATTGATTAGGTATTGATAGTTAAAAAGTAGTAGTTAAAAAGTGCTACTTATACAATATTGATTAGGTATTGATAGTTAAAAAGTAGTAGTTAAAAAGTGCTACTTATACAATATTGATTAGGTATTGGTAGTTAAAAAGTAGTAGTTAAAAAGTTCTACTTATACAATATTGATCAATAACGTCAACAACGCCATTCCCTGTCGGGCGTGACTACAATCGTTTCAGCTTGCCGATGATTCCACTAGGCACGGAGATTTACTAAATATGTCTAAATCTGCCCTTTTGGATGAAACCGCGGTACATTGCTGAATTATGTAATATACAGTATCTAAATAAATTATATTAGCTCTCTTATATGATCGAGCACTTTATTTGATTTCTTTATATATATATATATATATATATATATATATATATATATATATATATATATATATATATATATATATATATATATGAGAAAGGAAGAATGAGGGTAATCCGACGTAATGGGAAATGAAAAAGGAAAAACCAAAAAGATGTTTTTTTATGTATTCATCAACGTTTCGTCTTTATTTACAAGACTTCCTAAGGATGATAATTTTAAGAAAAATGTCATGCAAGTACATGAAAATATTGGGGTGACATGAGAAGAAGTAGTAGCTACTACTGGGAGCACAGGACTGCCACTGACTTCTCTCAGCCCGGACCGCGGTCCTGTGCTCCTAGTAGTGGCTACTACTTATTCTCGTTAACCCATAATGTAAACCCAATATTTTCATGTACTTGCATGACATTTTTCTTAAAATTATCATCTTGAGGAAGTCTTACAAATAAAGACGAAACGTTGATGAATATATAAAAAACAATATCTTTTAGTGTTTCCTTTTTCATTTACCATATATATATATATATATATATATATATATATATATATATATATATATATATATATATATATATATAAACTCAGTTTGATCGTATTTTGCCGATCTGCTCTTTATTATTAGGTGGTTAAATGACAGACTGACTTATCTCCCCTTGCTTTACGGGTATTTCCGCTCATATCAATGTCGGATCGACAAAATACGATAAAATTGATTTTTATTTTTTATTAAAATTCTACTTAATAATTTTTCCTAAGTTTTGTTGTAGATACTTAGTTTTGCCTTATATGTAAGTATATCAAAGTGTTTTCTTGTCAATTGATTTGTAACTGCGATGTTCACCTGTGTAGCTGTGATTTTCACCTGTGTAATTTCGATTTTCACCTGTGCTTTTTAATGTATAAGCTCCATACTTAATTCTTCACCCATACCTTCCAATCCTCTTATAGTATTGTTCCTCATCCAATTGACAATCTCCGTAATCTTTATAGTCGAGTGGTTTTTATTCTTTGGTAAGCGCTGAGTAATTAGTATAAAATATAACAACGCAGAGAGAAAGAGAAGAAGAAGAAGAAGAAGAAGAAGAAGAAGAAGAAGAAGAAGAAGAAGAAGAAGAAGAAGAAGAAGAAGAAGAAGAAGAAGAAGAAGAAGAAGAAGAAGAAGAAGAAGAAGAAGAAGAAGAAGAATAATAATAATAATAATAATAATAATAATAATAATAATAATAATAATAATAATAATAATAATAATAATAATAATAATAATAATAATAATAATAATAATAATAATAATAATAATAATAATAATAATAATAATAATAATAATAATAATAATAATAATAATAATAATAATAATAATAATAATAATAATAATAATAATAATAATAATAATAATAATAATAATAATAATAATAATAATAATAATAATAATAATAATAATAATAATAATAATAATAATAATAATAATAATAATAATAATAATAATAATAATAATAATAATAATAATAATAATAATAATAATAATAATAATAATAATAATAATAATAATAATAATAATAATAATAATAATAATAATAATAATAATAATAATAATAATAATAATAATAATAATAATAATAATAATAATAATAATAATAATAATAATAATAATAATAATAATAATAATAATAATAATAATAATAATAATAATAATAATAATAATAATAATAATAATAATAATAATAATAATAATAATAATAATAATAATAATAATAATAATAATAATAATAATAATAATAATAATAATAATAATAATAATAATAATAATAATAATAATAATAATAATAATAATAATAATAATAATAATAATAATAATAATAATAATAATAATAATAATAATAATAATAATAATAATAATAAGAAGAAGAAGAAGAAGAAGAAGAAGAAGAAGAAGAAGAAGAAGAAGAAGAAGAAGGATGGCTTACCCGTCTAAACATGTCACTTGGCAAGTGTCACCTTCACCTCGACCAGTGCAGGTTGTGTTGGCGTTTTCTGTGATGAGCTGCTCGCAAAATTTACGGGGGCACGTTTGGTTGACGCACTGCTGTGAGCGCGGATTATAGAACTGCTCTTGACTGCAACTCTCCGGTGTTATAGGGTCAAAGTGTTGAGACGTGCGCAACCGGATGCCAGCGATGGCAATGTTGGAAGAAGATAGCAAAAGCTTCACGCCTGAAAGGAAAACAATAAAAGAAGAAAAAAAGAAAAAAAATATTGAGAAAAAAAAAGTTAGCTGATAGTCCTTTACAATCACCCCGTCATTGCCAAAAAAAAAACTTATTAAACTTTTAAATAATATCTTTTTACAAGGGTTTTAGTTAAAGTGATGTAGAAAGAACGATAGAATAGGGACTCGGTCTGCCCAGCTCCCAACCCACAACTGTAATCATCTATTTATGCGGAAGAGCGTTTAATGGTAAGGCAGAATAGACTCTCGAGTCTTAGGTGTACAACTGATCTAGAAGAAGGAAAACTCTTATATAACACTTTTATGCCGAAATTGTTTGCAGTTGTCTTCCACTCCTTGTCAGTAAACTCAAGTATTGTTAATTCAATGGTACGGTTGGGATTGGGCAGCCCTTGCTTAACTATAGACTCCTTACACCAATACTCCAAAATATATAAATTCGTAGAACATCGGTATATTTCGATACCAAATGAGTATTTTCTTTTGGTATTTTTTAGATAAGGATATATAATTCGTATTTTTTAGATTATTCGGACTATTATTCTTATTTTGTACGTTATTCTCAAAACGCTTCAGCCGATGTATCCTCCAACCTTTTTCAGGTGAAATTTTTGAACACGGGAATCTTTGCGGAAATTCGAAGTGCTGGACTTTTTATTTATTCCCCGGGGTAGATTGCTCTCGTTCCGCGAACCATGACGAGGTAAAAGTCGTAAGTATTTTTACAAATGTTATTCTTAGTAGGTTTTAACTTGCCATAAGTTCTAAGTGACTGTCTTCTATAGGTTTAGCGTTAATCCTGGCTACAAACGATACTAACTAAGAATAAGATAAAAATACTTTTTAACCGGGCATGGCTGATATTTCTTTGAAATTAGTTTCGGCAGTTTACGTTTTCGTTTTGTGGTGCTGACAATGTTAAAGTTGCTGACAATGTTCGAGGTGGTGTCTGTGAAGAGTCTGTATTTTCTTATTTTGTATAGTAATGGGTCGGGTTTACGTGAAAGGGCGTAAGCTTAGTTTTATTTTGTATAGTAATGGGTCGGGTTTACGTGAAAGGGCGTAAGCTTAGTTTTATATTTATTAGAAAAATATTGAATTATACAGGGTGGGCAAAAATAAGGGTCCTATTTTTAAAAATTCATAACTTTTTTATTTATTGATTTTTTTTTTTTTTTTTAGAATAAGTAAAGGACCCCTTCCGAAGCAAGCATGAGCCGTATTAGCCCTAAGGAACGTACCCTCATTTAGAAAACATTATTTTTGCTTAAAAAACGCAAAACAGTGTAAAAAACAATACTTTAGTTTTTGTAAGTTTTAAGAAGTGTTTTTCGGCTAAAATTTGTTTTGTTTATTTCAAAATATCTCGGAAGGGTCAGTCTACACACACATACAGTTTGGTGAGTTTAACTTTTATTTTGTGGAAGTTATTCAAATTCAAGTTATTCAAATTTAAAGATAGGACCCTTATTTTGGCCCACCCTATAGTTTGTGTTATGCCATAGCGACAGATATAGTGTGTGAGTTGTAGGGATTTCGAAATCCTTTTCTGATGCCGCTTTTTCGACACATCTCTTTAGAAATTGGCTTTTGTTTCTTGTATGAATGTGCTGCGACTTTGGCTTTGGTGTATCGCCCTATAGATTAGAAAGATCGTTGCTTATCCACCCCGACAATATTGGAAAGTATATAACATGGAATGTAATTTAAGACAAAATGAAATGGTTACTATATGGAATTAATGGATATGCATATAAACAGATAAATAACACAAACATATTTCTAAAGCCAACTAATATTTCGGTTGTTGAACCGACATTATTCTGTGGTAGAAAATACATTTATATGAAAAAAAACCTTTTTATACGAAAAATTGTGACGACCATCCGAAGTGAGAGTGAAAAGTGTAGCATCTAGTTCAGAGAAATGGAGAATGGGAGATATTATATAAAAAGTGAGGGGGTTAGAAAAGAGTGGGAGAAGGATATGTTGTTATTTGATTGGCTGAGTGAGATAGATGATAGCTGAGAGATGACGGTGGTATAGGTAGGAAGCAACAAGAGGGAACAAAAAAAGAGAACATGATTGACGTCTTTACTTCATACTGTATAATATTTCGTCAAATTCAAAAAAATTATTGGGCGAGCATTTGTCGTGCAGTAATATCTGATCTGAAATATGGATACACTAGATCTTTGCGCGATCTTATTTTCAGTTTGCAAGACAAGACTCGGTTTTACAGCCGTCTCAGCGAATGCAACGGTTACGAATTTTTATGTATCTAAACAGTAGTTATGGAAAACATGTATTAAACGAATTGGTTTAATGTGTCAAGTTCCTTAATAAAGAGATCACCCTAAATGTTGAAGTGAGTTCTAATAAGGGGATAAACTGTTGCTACTTTTCGTAAGGCATATCTCTTCATGTAATAACTAGGCTCTGCAGGGAGTTGATAATGCGAATATGTACATATATTCATATTATAATTACACTTGTTTTGTAGCTAGGGTAAGAGTGTGGTGGTAATGGGTAAGGTTTCGATAAAGTACACTCGGTATGTATAGCAACAATTGAGAGCCTTCTCTAGGTGATTATATATATATATATATATATATATATATATATATATATATATATATATATACAATAATATTTTTATGAATAAATATTAATTCTTAAAATACCTAACGCAATCTTCAGTCTAGGAACTAATTCCCGACGGTCGGTAGACGCGAACCCCAAACACTGATTCGTAGTCGGTGATCATATCCAAACGGCCATCGTCAATTAGTTAGTAAATATAGAGTAACTTTAACTGTACATAGCGACAAGCTGCTATTTACCAGGCAGATAGAGTGATCTTACGAAACGGGGTTCGGATCTCGCATATAGCTATTTGTACTGCTTGTTATTAAAGCTACTCGAAAGTGCCCAGCCTGGGAGTAATAATAAAAGTTTTTAAAAAGGTTGAAGGCAATGCGAAGATCCGGATTGCTGGAAGCTGTGTAGAACAAAAACAAAACAAAACCGAAATAAGTCGGATATAGATCGAAAGGTTATTTTATTTTTCTAGACAGCAAGGGTGTTAGTTTGTAATATCCGGATTATCAAGAATCAATTTGATATATTTCGAGAGATTTTTTTTTCTTTCTTTTTCCTCTCCTTGTCAAAAATAAATAAAAGAAAAATCCTGGATTCCGAGAAAATGCCAGGAGCGCTAGGGGGGGGGGTTACACCGGAAGTGTTCAGGGTAAAGTATTCAGAGGAAAATTAAATAGATTCTTTTTTTTTTTTTTTCAATATATATATATTTATATATATATATATATATATATATATATATATATATATATATATATATGTATATATATATATATATGTAATTGTATGTTGTTTCTATTTATTTAATTTTTATTTTTATTTATATATTTACTATTATTATTGTTTTTTTTTGTTTTTGTTTTTTTTTCGTATATAAAACGTTGATTTTACTTATAATATATATGTTTGTCAACAGGCTGATTCCGGCATTAGATTTTATATATGCTGTAGATAGCTAATAATTTGTTGTCGGTGCAGTATATTATAATTTAGTTATGCCTGGTTAAGTTTAATCCTTATTTATTGGTTTTAATTTACCTCTTAAGTGTCTTCTGTTTTAGGTATGGAAACTGATCGGTTTGCTGGTTAAAGGGAGACACATCTGTTATGTTTCTTTTATTTATTTTTGATAAGGAGAGGAAAGAGAAAGAAAAAAAAATCTCTCGAAATATATCAAATTGATTCTTGATAATCCGGATATTACAAACTAACACCCTTGCTGTCTAGAAAAATAAACAAACCTTTCAATCTATATCCGACTCATTTCGGTTTTGTTTTGTTTTTGTTCTTCACAGCTTCCAGCAATCCGGATCTTCGCATTGCCTTCAACCTTTTTAAAAACTTTTATTATATATATATATATATATATATATATATATATATATATATATATATATATATATATTATATGACGTCGCTAGCTATAAATGCATTGTTCCTTTCATTCAGTTTAACGCTCTTATGACGTCAAGCCGCCGGATAAAGTGTTACAATTATCATTGTTTATTCGTTATTCAGCGGTGTCCCAGTGGTTCTAGATGTCGGCATTTGAGTTGTAAAATACTCGCAATTCGGGATTTCGAATCCAGTATTGAATAGTTATATCTCTATGCTGATGAGTCCCGATTATAAAGGACGAAACGTATACGTACACAGATAATAAAGAAAACAAATATGTATTATTTGTAGCTCTTAGAAAAACCCTCTAGATGGGCACTGTAAGTGTAGTATTAACACAGCATGACGTCGCTAGCTATAAATGCATCGTTCCTTTCATTAAGTTGAACGCTCTGATGACGTCAAGCCGCCGGATAAAGTGTTATAATTATCACTGTTTACTCGTAATTTAGCGGTGTCCCAGTGGTTCTAGATGTCAGGATTTAAGTTATAAAATACTCGGAATCCGGGGTTTCGAATCGCAATACCAGTAGTGATTAGTCCCGATAATAAAGGACGAAACGTATACGACATAGATGATAAACAAAACAAATATTATATATATATATATATATATATATATATATATATATATATATATATGCAGAGAGATAGATAAATAGATATATAGATTTGTCACTCACAGACACGTGTTTCGTCGTGTCTCTGATTCATCAGTGGGGCTAGATCTAGCAAATTTCGAAAACGTTTATATATAGATTAACTGTCTCTACCTGGCATTTTATCTTCATCTCTTGTTTTCTTTTATCAGTATAAAACAAGGATTTTGAAAGTTAAATTTACTTACGGTGCCATTTCAATTATTACCTAATTAATGAACATTACTATAATAAAACCACACGTAGGTTTATTAAAGTAATGTTTCGATTTATATAATAATTTCATGTAAATAGTTTCTACAACTTTCAATATTTTAATACATTAAGATTTGCTCAGAATTTAACAGCCAGAAATAGTTTTGTAGTCGACAGTTAAAAGTTTTTCAAACTTTTTTTTTCAAATTTTGAATGATCACATGTATATTTTTAAACTATTAATAACAGAATAAAATTGGCGTAGAAAACCAACACGCATTTTTGTGGATTTTAGCTTGTTATTTTAAAATATTTTTAAAGATTAATTAACTTCTATATAAGAAAGTCAATGTATGTGTGTATGCATGTGTGTGTAACGTTTGCATGTTTCCTATAGAAAAAAAGGTTAAAGAATCTACATAAAATATAAAACTGCATTCTTACGTAATATTTAGTGTTACGGAATCACTAAGTGCACCCCTAAGGCTGCAATGAGGGTATAACACTTTTAAAACTTCAAATATATCATATTTTTATGAAATTTGAATTATATTTACAAAACTTTCTAGGGAAGTTAATGGAAGTAATCACACATCTTTCAATGCCGTCCTAACCTACGGCATTTAAAGATTTGTCACCACTTTCATTTTCTTCCCCATAAAACACACACACACACACACATATATATATATATATATATATATATATATATATATAGATATATATATATATAGTAAGCAATGGAAATATATATGGCAATCAAGCTACACAAGCCTTTGTTCGCGGGAAGCCCAACGATTGGCTGAGGGAACAACAAAGAATCTGATTGGTTAACTAGCAAGCCATGTATATAAAAACACCTTACAAAAATAACTCCATGCATTTAGCCTGACGATTCCCCCCGGGGATGAAACACGGGAGCCTCTGTGCAGCTTGATTGCCATATATATTTTCATTGCTTACTACCTAGCTCTACTTACGTATCGAGCACTATTGAAGTAAATACTGAAAACTGACACATACAAAATTATATCTCCTTATAATATTTTATGTGGATACATGAAATACTAATATATATATATATATATATATATATATATATATATATATATATATATATATATATATTATTAAAATTGAAAATCGAAGCCTTTATCAATGCAAGATTAATTAATTTTTATTTTTTATTCTAATCTTATTAATTTCGGAATAAAATTTTATCATCAGAGTTGACCAGTATTGTGTCATAAACATACTTTTTTTAAATATAACGTCCTTGTAATCGGTGTTGTCTTGGCGGTTATGAATTCAAATCCTGGTTGTCGAACGAAAAAGTGTGTTTATATTTTTGAAAAATGACACAATACTGTTCAACTCTGATGATAGAATGTTATTCCGAAATTAATAAGATTAATATAAAAAATAAAAATAAATTAATTTTGCATTGATAAAGGCTTCGATTTTCAATTTTAATAATTCTGACCCACCAACAATGCTTTTAAATGAACGACCTATATATATATATATATATATATATATATATATATATATATATATATATATATATATATATAATTTTGTTCCGGTCAAGATCGATGTATGTGCGAGTGCGGAATGATTATTATTACCTTTTGTTCGAAAGAATGGTCGGCTGAGATCATGAAGAATGGCGACGTATATCGGATTTGATTGACAGCTGACCACTAATTTATGTTCGACGTACGTCACTCTGTCTTCGGTGTCTATTAACTGGACGAGAAGTGATTTCGGTTCGGGGCTGTCATAGGTGCGGCCGTCCGAGCCGAGGTAGATGACGACACCCACGGCGATCACAGGACGCACGTAATAAACCTAGAAAACAATGAAAAGACATGTATCAACAGGAAACAATCATTTGACGGTCTTTTCAATTAGCGCGGACATTTTGGTTTATTGGGAACTTAGAATTGCATGGCCATAAGTAAAGACTAACGCAAAGGAAATGACCGGTGAAATTAAAAAAAAATTATAAAAAATATCGAAAAGTACGTGACATGTAAGTAAAATCACACCGAACTTATGAAACTAGTAAAATGGCCGTCCCAGGACGAGGATAAGCAATAAATATGCCATTAGTTTAAAATTTGAATGTTTTTTTTTCTTTTGAGGGTATGGTACGGTTTCGGTGACACATCTCTAAATGGAAAAGTGGCACTTCTGCTGTATATGTTTAGCAACTGCCAATTAAGAAATCGAAATTGAAGAGTTCCACTTGTTTTCCTCCAAGTACCACTCACTCAGAATTCACCGGAAGCGGGTTACGGGCATTAAACGAATTTCGGAAATGAACTTAAATGATATAAATCTTCGAGACATTGGGAATTTACTGAACAAAAAATTCAGTTTTAACTCCCCTCACCCAATAAAAACTCCCACCAATCTAAACTTTTCAATTATAATTTTTAAACAAAATCCTTGTTGACTTTTCAGAAATTTTTAATTCATATAATAACAAAAAGTTGTTAACTATTATATTATACCCAAAAAGAAATCAGCGTTGCTTTCTTTTTTATGTTTTAATTTATACAGGGTGGGCCAAAATAAGGGTCCTATCTTTAAATTTGAATAACTTGAATTTGAATAACTTCCACAAAATAAAAGTTAAACTCACCAAACTTTATGTGTGTGTAGACTGACCCTTCCGAGATTTTTTGAAATAAACAAAACAAATTTTAGCCGAAAAACACTTCTTAAAACTTACAAAAACTAAAGTATTGTTTTTTACACTGTTTTGAGTTTTTTAAGCAAAAATAATGTTTTCTAAATGAGGGTACGTTCCTTAGGGCTAATACGGCTCATGCTTGCTTCGGAAGGGGTCCTTTACTTATTCTAAAAAAAAAAAATAAAAGAAATCAATAAATAAAAAAGTTATGAATTTTTAAAAATAGGACCCTTATTTTTGCCCACCCTGTACAATAAAAAATAAAAAATCACTTCTGGTTGAATTATCTCCCCTTATTTTCAGAAAAAGGAAAGAAAATGTGCTGCTAAAAATATACAACAGAATTGCCGGAAAAGTTTTTAAAAAATAAAACGAATACGAAGCCCATGTGACTCATCCTATTACCGAGAATAATATTCATATCATGATTCATAATGCCAAGTTCAATCGTTTAATATTTTACAGGGCACATCCATATTATTGACACTAACCGATGATTTTCAAAATGTATTACTTAATATAACCTCATAATTTGATGTAGAAACATTATTTTCTCTAGCAGATTTTTTGTATATAAATTATTTAAAAAGTGTATCGAGAGCAAGTGCGGGTTTCGGTAGGTGCACCGCCTGAATGGTAGAGTTTACAAAAAAATAATAATGTGCCAATGTTACTCACTGGGTGGTGTGAATATATATTCCAAAATAATCGGTTCATAAAACAGATTATTTTTTATTATATATATGCACCCTCTAAATGTTAACATTTACTTAAAAGATAGTGTGCTTGTTTCTCACCATGTTGCCTAGAATATATATTCCAACATTCATCCTGGTGATACCAGATCAGGCTGCCCTGTGGCTCCCTGAGACGAAATTCACCTACATTGACGTTTTTTTTTTTTTTTTTTTTTGTAAAACTTAATTATGTTCTACAAAACCAAAAACAAAAACAACAGCCCCTCTCCCTTTCTCCCTCCCCTTTTTTATTTTTTATTTTTCCTACCCTACTCCCGGTCCTGGATATGACCTTAAACTACATCCGATGGTGAGATCCGGCTTACGGACTTTGGGGAATGTGGAGCCTCCTCTTAATTACCATTGCTCCCAGGTCCACCCTGACCCGGAGTGGTAGTACCTGTTAGGGTCCCAACTATGGGTTAAATAGAAACAGATATTAAAAGGGGAAATAAACAAAAAAGAGAAGAAAACAAGACCAGATTCGGCATTAGATAACCCAAAAAGGGTTGATATGCCGTAAAACAAAACTACCAAACTACCATACCAACATTCATAATGATCTGGTAATTAGTCGAACAGATTATCCTAGACACTCACTCATATATACATACATATCAAATAATATATATGTATTTATATTTAAAATTTTAATATTTAAAATATACATTTCATAACATAAAGAAATTGTAATATCTCAATGGTGTGAGGCTAGAGCTATTGTATAAACATGTTTTAATTTGATTTAAACAACATCAAATCATTTCTAACTTGCAAGTGAAATAACAACTCAGTTTCTTCTTTCTTTTCTTTTCTTTACGGTCCGATTACAATTATTAATAAATGTGTATCGAAATTACTAAAATGCCAAATAAGAAAGATGATGTGTTGTGTTAACAACAAAGCTATGAATGAAATGTTAATTATTTTAACGCTTCAATGTTTTTTGTTTCAAATATGACACATCCCAACAAAATTTCTATCAAATATAATATTCAACGAAAATTTTCCAAACTGAAACTTGTTTCACATCTCCAACAAGCCTGTTGGCAAGTACGAGTATGTATAAGTATGATGTTGCATCAGTACACCCGCTAAATAGGTAATCATTGTCATCGATCTCACAGGCGAGTGTAATCGGTGTCATCTGCGTAATTCAAGAGCCTAAACTTTTAAATCTATTCATTATAATGGTAAGTAAACAGTATCTGTTGATTATCTAGTGTATTATGATTATTTAGATGCATATATTGTAGTGCGTTGTTATAAATGTAAATTTGATGCCATTTGTTGCACATTTTCAAAATAATTTATTTTTGTTCAATAAATATACTTTTTTTTCGAAAAATCATTATACTACTTTATATTACCCATATTAAACGTTTTTCACTTGAAAATTTGTTCAAACTAATATACAAAATGAAGTATGTACCAATTATTCCAAGTAGTAAAGCCACCTAGTAATATATTAAAATAGAAATTACCTTTAAGATGAAGAAATCCGAACATAGCAAAGCCACACTTACAAACCTTATACATTCCGATTTTGTATCACCTGGAGCAGGTAATGTCGAAACACATTATTGTAATATTCATTAATGTTTGGGCATCAGGGACACACTTAGGCAGGGAAGATGTGCTTGGGGATTTAGTGAACCTTGCTTCACTATAGATTTACAACACAAACACACCCACAGACGATAACCATTGTATCTCAATACAGAGCGGAGGCATGTTTATATTTAAACATATTTTGAATGTTATCTACCTTCATTCCACGGCGGGAAGATGTGACACAATGTCGTGAAAGTGTAATTTGAAAGCAGCGCTGTACAGAAAGAGCCCTCTGACCGAATAAAATAGTTCCTGAGCAGCTCCGTCGGTATTCCCCGGTAAGAGCGCCTCAGGCGATTAGCAATGAACTAACTTCTTCTGAAAGGGTGAGAATGCAAAGCCTTGGAAGGTGGACCTCCTAGAACTATACAGGACCAACAAAGAACAAGCCCGCCCCCTAAACGATGGCCTAGACTCTACCGCTCTGATTTTGGTTTCCAGTATTTATTTTCAAAGTGCTCATTGCGAAGGAGAGTTTAATACTCATAAAGAGAGAAGTTTTTTTCGCCGTCTTCATAGATTGTTTCTATGTTGTTACTATGCTACAGCACAGCCCAAACAATCAGACTCATTACTAGAGGTCTACGTAAAAGTAGGCCGCATCTTTACTCGACTTGAGAATAAAAGAAAGTATATTGCCGGAACCTGGACCAACACTTTAGTAGGTGTTCTTACCAGTCGATGACACGTCCTTGACAATCAGTCTGATAGTGGCCTTGTCACTGTCGTACTGAGTTATGGTTCTGTTCAGTTCGACGAGGTTCACTCTCCAAG
>OY744534.1:53946261-53973761 GCA_963556195.1 Sepiola atlantica | reverse complement strand
AGGATCTTTATACTTTATATTGCACTCTCACACATCAACCACACCTATATATATATATATATATATATATATATATATATATATTAAAAATAACCGACAATTTTAGTCTGGTTATTTTAGTATTGATCCCTTCAATTTTCCGGATTAAAATCTTAATCTCGGAAGAAAATTGGCTGATGAAACTGCTGTAATGTACATGTTGGTCCAGAGTACTTTCTGACCCGTCTAAGTCCATCGTTTCCTCCGAGATTAAGATTTTAATCCGGAAAATTGAAGGGATCAATACTAAAATAACCAGACAAAAATTGTCGGTTATTTTTAATAATACGTGTCTTAAGGAAAAAATGCTGCCTGGATATATATATATATATATATATATATATATATATATATATATATATATATATATATATATATATATATATATATAACTTCATGTGTATTTGTTATTCATTTTTGTAAAACACCATATGAATATAGCTAATATGTATGCGTGCAAGTTTTCCGTGAAATAGAGCTTGAATATACGTAGAAACATGCGTATGCGTGTATGTATGCATGTGTATGTTGTTTTATGCGCTTCTACTTCGATTCTTTATGTAACGAAGGGTGGTGTTGCAGACGTGACCACTTGGCCTACTTAATATCTGAAATATATCTCTACCTTAATTGTCCGGTGCAAACACCGTTTTACATTTCAATTTCTTTTTGTTTTTTTTATTCGTTTTATTTTATTTTACCTTTTATGTTACCGAACGAAACACTTTCGACTTTGAAACTTGACCGATCATTCACGGCCGGGTAGGTGCGTTCGAGGGTGGCTTGGTCGTTTCAGACAATCACACCGAACGTCTCTGTTTGGTTATCGAACTGCGTAGACGAGGACACGTAAGTGCAGCGGGACAATGGTATGACCAAATATAGTACGCGTTAGGGAAAGCTGATATGAACTGACCAAGTTAGATAGCGATACATACGAAACACACACAGACAAACAAACACACACACATACACACACACACGCACACACACACATACATACACACACACACACATATATATATATATATATATTACTGTGTATTTTATTTTCATATGTATTATGATTCAATCAAATGGTACTTGAGGTTCACGAAGCCAACCATCTGTTAACCACAAGATTTATTAAAAAAATGAGACGAAACGTTCATCACCAAATGGAAAACTAAGAACCAGATGTATGGTTGAAACAAGAGTTGGTTTCATAAAACCTGGGTATCATTTGAGAGAGTCTCAATTGTTATTGTATGGAAATGTAACATATAACTTATACTGCTCTTTTATGACATCTGATAAATTTGGGTTATTTTTTACTACTAACACTAGCTATCAACTATATATATATATATATATATATATATATATATATATATATATATATAATTATTAATGACAATATATGTATTAGCATATACTATCAGTGCCCTTTTATTTTGCAGTCTCTTTAAAAGATTCAACTTGATGATTGCCAATTAGTGACAACAGGGCAAATATAAGTCAGGTTCATATTATATTCTAATAACAATGTTGTTATTTTATTATTTTTTTATTTTTATTTTTTCACATTTCCAAAAACATAACATTTTTGTGAGATATATATTTTTACGGTCCGTTTTATTTGTCTTGTGCCAAACAACATTTTTATGTTAATATCGTCTTTTCAACATTACAAAATAACCAGAACATTTTTTCTGACGGTTTTATAATGTTGCAGAGACGATATTAATATAAAATGTTGTTAGGCACAAGACAAATGAAACGGACTGTACAAAATATATTTCACAACATTTTTATGTTTTTTGAAAATGTGAAAAAATAAAAATAAAATAATAAAATAAAAACATGGTTATTGAAATATAATATGAACCTGACTTATATATATATATATATATATATATATATATATATATATATATATATATATATATATATATATATATATATATATCGTTTTATTTATGCAACAGTATTATAGGTACACATCTATTTGGAAAAATTTCGATCACAACTTTAATAAGTAGTGATCTCATCAGGTTGGTAAATATATTTACCAACCTGATGAGATCGCTGCGATCGAAACATATTAAATGCATGTGTTGCCTTAATATATTTGTATTAATAAAACGATCATTCTAAATAAATAGTTCAATTTACTATTCAGACCTAGTATATACTATCATATAAACACAGTAGAGACTCTCCGAATTTTTATCCTGTGGATACAAATTTTAAATATATCCTTACCCCTTTGTTTCTGCTGTTGAATTATGTTTATTCTGTTCACTGTATCGCCTGATTATTTGGCGTTGATAGAATTTAATTTCTCTTGATTTTCATGCTGATTGGTTGCGGCCGAGGGGAAGACACCGGACTACAAGTCTATGGCGACTTTGTAACTCGTTTTTGAGCCCTTCTGACCGACATGAATTAGGATCCCTACACTGAAGATTCCGTAAGCACGAAACATGGATGTTTGTAGGTAATGATAATAAATATTTACACACCCACACACACACACACACATACACACACATACACACACACTCATATATATATATATATATATATATATATAGAGAGAGAGAGAGAGAGAGAGAGATAGATAGATAGATAGATAGATAGATAACCCATCAATCAATAAGATCCGGGCCTGATATATAGAATAGCCCTACGAATAAAACAAATTATATAGGTTTTATAAATACTAACCTTCAAATGGCACGATTTTAACCCAGTCAGATGATTAGTTTTAACATTATTACGAGGGGCGTTCAATAAGTAATGCCCCTGACCCACTTCGATTTGTCTGATCTAGATGAAATTTTGCATGTGTAATGATTTATATATTTATGGGTTTGATTGAAAAAAACCAGCTCTGATCTAATTGTGTTTTCTGATTTATAGGTGTTTGAACTGAACCAGGTGTGCAATGGAGCCAGTTGAGTGTCGCACGGTGATTCGGTTTTTGTATTTGAAAGGATGCACACCAAGGGAGACTTTTTTGGAATATCGACGCATTACTATTCGCCAAATAACCCAAGAGGTCAAGATTTGTACAGGGTCTGTTAAAACTATCATTCATGACCATTTACATATGCATAAGATGTGCCAAGAAGATGAGTCAAACTTTTTTCAAAAGACTGATTACACAGGATGAAACTTGGGTCCATCGCTATGATCCAGAGACTAAAGCTCAGTCAATGTAGTGGAAGCACTTGGACTCACCACCCCCAAAGAAGACAATGGACCAGCCCTCCGCTGGCAAGGTCATGCTCACAATCTTCTGGGACCAGGACGGTGTAGTGATGACAGATTTCCTGGAGCCTATTACGCTTCAATTTTGATGAAATTAAGAGAAGCTATCAAAATCAAGAGGCGGGGCAAGATCAGCATAGATATCCTCCTCCTGCAGGACAACGCTCCCGTCCACAACTCGCATGTCGCCAGATCAAAAGCACGGACGTGTGGCTAAGAAATCCTCCCCTATCCGTTACTCTCTTTACCTTGCACCCTCTGACTTTCATCTTTTCCCAGCCATGAAGTTGTTTTTGAAAGGAAAGTGTTTCCCAGATGATGCAGCCTTGATTTCTGACGTTACGAAGTACTTGGAGGACAAACCTAGGGTGTTCTACAAAAACGATGTCCAGAGTTGTATCAAACAGTGGTTCCGATATAGAGAAAGACTAATAACTGTGCCAAGTTTAATTAATCTACTGCCATGGGAAGTTGATCAGGAGCATTACTTATTGAACGCCCCTCGTAAATAATATGTAGTTATTTGAGTTAAGCTACTGTTGAAAATTTTTCAAAACAATGGAAAAATATGAATTTCGTGTGTTTATAAAGCATTGCTTTCTGATGGGAAAAAATACTGTTCAAGCAACGAAATAGCCTGATAAGTGTTATTTGGACTCTGTGTCATCCGGAACAAGAGTTTGAAGGTAGTATACTGACTGTAAACGCGGTCGTACAGACCTAATATGCTGAACGCTCAAGTTGACCGAATTCGGCGGTTGTCCCGGACAATAGCGACAAGATCAACATACTCATTTTGACTGAAGAAGGCAGTGTATTCACTATGTTTCATGTACATTTGTCAATGAGTAAGTTGTGTTTAAAGTGGATGCTACGTTTGCTCATAGTCGATCAAAAGAAATTTCGACGATTCAGAGCGTTGTTAGCCACTCTTTAAACACAATAGAAAAGTGGTTGTGTACTCATATGTTACAATAAATGTAACATGGATTCACCACTTCACTTTGGAGTCAAACAGATCGTCAGCTGAAAGAACAGCAGCAAGTGAAGGCCTTCCAAACCGAGAAAATACGCAAACATCAGCAGGCAAGGTTTTGTCTCCTTTTGGGATATGTAAGGTATTGTGTGTATCAATTACCTTGAGAAAGGAAGAACCGAAATAAAAATAACAAATAAAAATAAAAGATAGAATAAAATGTAACAAGAAAGTGAATGAATGAAATATATTATCAAAGAAATATATATAATTCTATCTAATTAATTTATATTACGTTTCTTTTTTGTGTTTATATTAATTTTAAGGTACCTCCGTTAAATTTCATATTCTTATATTCCTGCATCTATTTATATGTTATTGATATGTCTATCTATCAATTTATATACCTTTAAATGATTGTATTACTTAAACAATATTGCATTATTATTATTGTTACTATTATTATTATTATTATTAGTAGTAATAGTAGTAGTAGTGATAGTAGTAGTGATAGTAGTAGTAGTAGTAGTAGTAGTAGTAGTAGTAGAGGCACATACAGTATGTTTATTTATCTCCTCTCCAGGAGGTTAGGCACAAGGCCAGTTTTATCTTACTCCCACAAGGTAAGATGTGACCCAAGGTCGGGTCGGGAAAGTGGGACTTGAAAAGCCAGCGCCCGAGAAAGTGAGCACTCTGGCCATTAAAAATTGCATGGGCAGCCCCGTCGGGATTCCCCGGTAGGGGCGCTTCAGCAGTAAGCAATAAACTTACTCCTCCCCAAAGAGGGGAGACAAAGCCTGGGAGGGTGGGCATCCTAGAACTGAACAGGACAAACCCACAGACCGGCGGAATCAAGCCCCGAAGGACAAGACGACACCAGTCTATATGGTGCAGTATCCATCGGAACAGATACTACACTTTCTTCCTAGCCACATACAGTATATTAATTAATTTATTATATTTCCATTCATTCATATTCTTTTTACACTTTATTCTATTTTCTATTTTTATTTGTTATTTTTATTTTCATTTCGTTTCATTTTTCTTCTATTCCGCTCGATTCAATTGCTTAGTGTCATTTCACCTCTATATATTTTCAAATCAATTTCCCGAAATGGTAATGAATAACGGTACAGACGCACAAGCCTTCCTTCTTTGTAGACTTTTCAGAGATTCGCTGAATGGCAGTGATTATATTGCCATACGGACAATAATAGACATATATGTAGAGCTGTTGTAAACAAGTGCAACCCAGAAATACATAAAGGGAAACTGTGCATTGCGATCTTGTAGATCATGTTCTGTAACTATGTTACAATAACCTGGAATATTGTTCCTATTTACTTGCCTCCCAAAAAATTATATTTGCGGTGATATGAATGTTCATAATGTAGAATGCCTCGTCTATTCCAACAAGATTGACTGGAAAGGAAGTGTTTACCTTGCTCATGACCTGGCTCAGATTATTGGTAAACCTGGTCGTGTAATTGATGCTAACATATATTTTGCGTGCTTTCTTGATCTTATTCTGGTACCTTAACCCGAAACAGTGCACATCTACTATTCAATCTCTTCTGGGACTTGTCGATCACTTCATTCAGATCATATTTAAAAACAGAGACTCAACGGATGTCAGTTTAAATGGCTGAGTGTATCGATACTTAAAGGCTGATGAACCTTTCATTTCTCTGAATTCTTCTGCATTTTATTTGCAGTCATAAATGTGTCCCGTGTCGCCTTCGATGTATTTGATTAGTATATTGACAGTTTCGTACCCTTTAAGAATTCAACATAGAACAAACTGCTAGCCATGTTACACGCCTGTGCTCTTTCTCACAGCAATTATTAGTTCAATAGTTAAAAATAGAGCAGATGCCCTGAACCCAAATCTCCCTTCAGAACTGACCGCAAACCCTGCAAATGGGTTATAGGAAATGCAAAAGAGTCCTATACCAACTATGTTTAATCTAGAGCTTCCGAGTAAAGTCTGTGTTCTCGAAAGATTTGGCGAATAACAAAAAGGTACAAATGTAAGACTTCAATTCCAACCACTATTAATTAACGTGAACTGGCCTCTACTGCTCTAATTCACCCCATGATTTAAAATGTTCAGGTTGCTGCCAAATTTATCAAGAACATTGACGCCATCAGGCTAACTGGTTTTGACAACTTTCCAGGCATTATCCTTAAGAATCGTCTGCAGGGATTTGCTCATATCCTTACAAAGCAATTAGATATTTGTTTAAACGATGAATTCATTTCATCGTCTTTTTATCGGTTATAAATTAAAAAAAAAAGTCACAAATCACATCAGAAAAAACAATCTATTTAGTGTCAGGCAATATCGATTTCGTACTGCAAGGTCAACATATTACATGCTGACTAATATTGCATAAGATCAGAGACTCTCTGAATGGTAGCTTTTTTTCTTCGACAACAGTTCGCGACATAGCAAATACCTTTGATAGGGTATAGCAAAAAGGACTGCTTCACAGACTAGCTACCTATAGAATATATAGCATATTATTCTCAACGATCACATCTTTTATTTCTGATAGGTCTATAAAGGTAGTTGATGGGTAGAAATATGAAGAATCGCGAACGTATCTAAAGGATATATTTTGAGATCAACTCTCTTCCTAATTATCATTAAATATGCTCCAAATGAGTATGTGATAATTTGTTTACAACTTTGCAAACGCCACAATTATGTATGGCTGCACTTCGAATATCTTGCTTATTCTGTCCTCTGATATAAATCATGTAATGCAATGGAGACAAGTGCCTTGTTATACGACATGGGTGACCATTTGGGAATACCAGACATGGACATCTCCCTGAAAGAACTAAAAAAAAAAACTAACGTCGTCACGCCCCCTAACCGGGGTATACATGCGACTGGAGACCGCTTGTGAATTGTATACTCTCATGAAACTGCCTTCTTCGGAGGAAGCCGATTCAACCCGCCCAAGGTTAAGCCGTAGAAAATACAGGTATCAGATAAGTACCTTATCACCTGTAACACTTCTAAAACCAAGCGTCCGGCGTTTCACAATCAACCTTTAGATCATTGTCTTACTCCAGTTTAAATAAATGGCCCCCTCTTTGGGGCAGCCCCTTTTTTGATAAGCTATTAGCAATGACTTCATCTCTAGATCTAAAATAGAAGACTTATATCCAATCTGTTGTTTATGTTATTGGAAAAAGTTTCGGATCAATCAACTGCTCAAGAAAGAAGCTGACTCCTGATGGAAAGCTCTACCGATATTAGAGTTATACACCTCATAGGATGGAGTACTCCTGGAACATATAGGGAGATACTTCTCAGAGCACACTTTCCTGCAGTTACAAAGTTCACAATTGACATCGCAAGCTAGTGGAGGGTGACTTTTTATTTCAGTTGTTTTCATCAAAGGTCGCACGTCGCATGATGCCAATCCGCCATTGATGTAATTGTTCTATGAAGTCTTACATAGAAGCGGGGTGTGTAGACATCGAATAGATATTTCATGACGTTATGACTAGACATCGATATCGTTTTTGACGTGATACATAAAAACATAGATAGGATGGCTATACCGCGAATATATCCTTTATGGCGTCAAAAGGATGCACCACTCATTAAAACAAAGCACAAAGACGATAACAGGTTGTCTAATGTACATTACAACAAATCTAGGGACTTGTGTGTGTTGTTTGTTTGCTTGTTTATTTGCATACACTGGATGACGTCATCATTTTATGATGTCATTCATTAAGACAGAGCCGGTGAATACCCTGCACATGGATTACATCATTAAAAGGTAACGTTATCCATTAAAACAAAGAGATGGCAGGTAACCGTCCAACATGAATGACATTACAAGATGCGAATGACGTCCCTTATCTAACCAGAGAAAGAAGGAGAGAGGAAGGAATAGATCATTTATTAGGTGTATCTTGACGACCCGTGATACGACGTTATTTTTTCAGATTGTTCATCAATCAATTTTATTGGCAGAAAAATAGAAAAGTGCAACAAGCCTTGTAGAAATCCAGTTAGAAGATATACCGTGTGAATGTTTGTCGAAGGCGACTTTAAACCTGGATATGGGAGTCATCATCACGACCTCCTCTGGTAGGTCGTTTCAGGGAGCAGCAATACGGACAGAGAATTCTACTTTTCTTGTCTTGAGACGCAAACGACGATTTTATATCTTCTATGGGTGTCCGCAGAAACCTCGATTACGTGTCGAGTTTTAAAACTCCTCTAGAGGTAGATTCACATTCCCGTTGATGATGCTGTATGCACGAATCAGGTCTCCTCGCATTTTTCGCTGCTTAAATGATAACATATGTCTTTGAGTCGTTCTTTGTAGGTAAGCGTAGAGAATCGCGTATCAACTCTGGCTACCAACCGTTGAACACGCCCCATGTGTACAACATCTTTTTGAAGATAAAGATTTGTTTATTTTGTCATTGGTAAATACGGAGTGTCTGGTTTATTTACTCTGTGCATTTACTGCGACGTAGTTTTCGAATCTATCTTTGTAAATATCCTCAAATTTATTCGATATCTACCCGGGAAGTTTATTTTTGTTAGCAGGGGCTATTGTACTATCTGATTAAACAATCTGTCAATAAAAAAGTTCCTATTTTCATTGCCACTTCTTTCATAACCGATGTCGGGCGTTGTGTATAGAAAAGACAAAGAAAGGTGCGAACATAGACACTTGACCATCCTGACTTGATATACCGTCGAGACACCTCTCCCCCTAAATAACAACATTTTGTCAATATGTTAGGAGATGTGGTAAAGGTGTCGAATCATCTCCTCAGCTAACAGCGCTTTGGTGAAAATCTAGGAGGAGTCGGCATCGGGATCCGTCGTTCTCTTGTCGTCCCTGCCTTTGCGTGTGGCACGCAAATACTGGTCAGGGGTTCGGAAACGTAAATCAATGAAATGATCGTGACAACGTTGCTTCTGCGACATTTCTTTGTGTCTTCTGGGCAAACCTTCCCCGACTTCATATGCAACCGCTGATCTTTGCTTCTCTTGAAATCGGCGGTAAACTCCTGCAATTCGGCAGTTTAACAAGGAGGACTTCTGGCAGACCAGATTATCTTAAGGTATGATCTTTTTTTCAGGCTTATGCGGATGTCCAACTCGCTTAACACGTTCAGTAAAACCTACCTAGTTACCTTGAAATACTCTAACCTGGGGCGCGTGCTAGGAAAACGTACTGGAGCTTAATGGAAGGGGTGGAATACACAGAACTGTTGAAGTTTCTTCAGTTTCATCTTTGCCTTCTCTTTAATTATATTGCTGTCAAAGGAAAAAAAATATAGTGACTCTTTTAACACTAACAAAATTCTACTTAAAACAATATTATTTTGCACGTGATCCGAACTTAAATTTTGGCAACCTTCCAATCGTTTAAAAAATTGCTATAATGATTAATTTTAAAACCTGTATTCTTTATTAAATATATTATTTATTAAATAAATACTGTACATCTAATTGCCTTCTTCGGATTTTGATGATTAAAAAGTGTAAGACATTTATTTATTTACAAATATGTATTTTCTAATGGGTTCCCCTACATCAATTATTAAGAGGGGTATGAGTCCCTATATGTAGCGATCCTGTCTTTATATGGCATTCGACCTGGGCGGGTTGAGCCAGCTTTCCCCGAAGAAGGAATGTTCTAGTTAATATAAAGTCTGCAAGCGGGCACCAGTCATATGTGCACTCTGCTCGTGGGAATAATTTTAACAATGTTATATCAACGTTATATTTTTTAAGTTGTTTGCAGGGCTGTGTCGCCGTGCTCCCACAAACAGCGGATGTTATTTCCAAATGGTAACCCATCTGATACTGACCAGGCTCAACCTCACTTAACTTCGTTGACCTAACGAGAACCGTGTGTCAGTGTTATAAAGATGCAGTAATAGTGTCCATTAGCAATATACACGAGACACCTAGTGTTTTGGGGTATTTGATACCTTCTCATAGCTCTGTTAAAAATACATGTGAGTAATTGTAAATATTATAGTATAATATATATATAGATATTATTTTCCATGTCTTGACACTTTATTAGGCAAGATTGACAGGCCTGACCGTGAAGACACAATATGCTCTCAACGTTTGCCTCATATGAAAAGTAGCTCACTGATTAAATTTATTCTGTGATGAAGATATATTTGAAGTTTGATTTAATTTGCAGATTAGACTTCAGAGGAAAGATTTGTGATTAGAGATTCGTACAGATAAAGGCGCTTATTCAACTATGGCAACTGCTAGCTAGGAAATGGGGCTAGTGTAGTCTTATGTCTTCGGTGTAGCATAATAAATAAATAACAAAAAAAAGCAATGTTGAAAAGACGAATAAGATTATATTAAAGTAATATAATGTCAACAGTGCAGCTTCTTCTACTCGACTTGGTATGTATTCCCTTCCCACCGCAGGAAGATGAGGCACGGAAGATGGGGAGAATTAGCCAGAACTCACGAATTTAGGAAATCTGGCCTCTTAAAATTTCCTGTGCAGCCTCGTCGGCATTCCCTGGTCGGGGCGCCTTAGGCAGTTAGCAATTAACTAACTTTTTTCTCAATTAGGGAAGGCAATGTCTGGGAGGGTGGACCTACCTATGACTACATAGGATTTATAACTGGCTTGACAGATACAAAGTCATTGAGTTGTCATAGTCTCTGTTAGACTGATTGCCGAGAATGGATTATCGAATGGTATATACCGTCTCAGGAAGTGGCTCAGCTATTTTACTCGGTATGATATGGCAGAAGACGGCAATGTGGGAGAGTAAGCCAGAGCCTTTAAAGAAGAGGCAGTTTGGTCTCTTAAAAATTGCCTGTGCAGCCCCGTGCATTTCCAGGTCGGGGCGCCGAAGGCAGTTAGCGATAAACTAAGCCCTTCCCAAACAGGCAAGATAAGGCCTGGAAGGGTTGGCTTCCTAGGACTAATACCATAGCTCGACAGATAAAAGGCCGCCATGTTGGTCAGATTTCTGTCGAACTGATTATCGAGAACAGGTCTTTGACTGTTATATACCGTGTCAGCAAGTGGCTGAGCTACTCAACTCGTTATGTACATATTTTCCCACATAAGTATGATGCAGCACAAGCCCGGAAAGTGGGAGAGTAAGCAAGCAACCCTAAATAACGGGGATGCTGGTCTCTTCAAAAATGCTTGGCAGTCCTATCAGCATTCCCTGCTTATGGCGTCTCAGACAGTCAACGATAAACTAAATCGGTATCCAAGAGAGAAGGCTATGCCTGGAAGGAGTTAACCCCTAGAACTACCCGGGTTAATATTATAGTCTGACAGATCCAACGCTGCCAAGATAGTCCATTTTTTGACTGAGTTTGGAGGACGGATTTTCGACTGGTGTGTACCGTGTTACTTAGTAGCTCGGCTTCTTCAATCTTTGAGTGGGTTACAGTCAAATTATTATATATTTATTGGAATAGTCTATTTCGTATCTGATATAGATGACACCACAATAAATAATTCCGTGCAGAGAGAAATACTATATTTATAAAAAATGCTACCAAGCAATAAAAAGGCAACCCTTTTTTACATCCCAATAAAATGTATTTACATTTGAACAGTAAAACTAATAACATGACAAATTCCTTCTCAGATATTGTATAGTTTACTACACAATATGCATAACTGTCGCCTCTTAATATCGCTGAGACACTGGTTAGAACACCGAAGTGAAGTGACGTTAGGCCTTGTCAATACAAGACATGCGAAAGTTTAAAAATAACAGGAGTTGTGTGTGATTGATATATATATATATATATATATATATATATATATATTTGGGGGGGGGGGTCGCCCCAAACAAGACATGAAGCGACTTGATGTAAGGAGCTAACAAGAACGAAATATGATTATCACAAAGACAGGAGATGCCTAATAACCTTAGTCTTGCAAATACCAATTTCATAGGTAAGAGGAAAACAGTAAGCAGGAAGAGAGTTCCACAAGCCTGCGGTTCTTGGAAAGAAGCTACTGGAATAAGAAGTTGTATTACAATGAGGTATCAAAACCGCTAATTGATGCAGACCACTAGACGAACGAGTCAAACGAGCTGGAACAATGAAGCGGGGAAAAGATCACATAATTCTGAAGAACACATGTCATGATAGTATTTATAGAAAAGACTGAGACTAGCAACATCACGTCTGTGAGAGAGGAGGTGTAGATGAGAAGAAAGGGTTGGGTCAATCAAATTACAGATACGTTTCTGCACCTTATCAAGAACCCTCAAATAGGACAAAGATTAACCAGCCCAAATATGATAACAATAATCCATACATGGCCTGATTGTGGATTTGTGTAAAAATTTGTGAGAAAGTTTTTGGAGCGATAGAGAATGACAATATACAGACATGTACAGGATTAAACTCACAACATTCAGATTATTAGATTTTGTCCCTCCTCTCACGACGTCTCGTCTTATTCCCCCTCCATTGTCACCTGTTATATCATGTTTAGTACTGATCGGACGGAAAAATGCATCACGTCAGCATTCTGAAACAGAAACTTCCGCGGAATATTAAATTCCCAAGCGGTCTCCAGTCGTATGTGTATCCAGCTCAGATAACATAATTTTAACGATGTTAGCTTTCGCAGTTTTCTTTGCAAAGAGATGTCGCTGTCTTCCCACATACAGTGTCTGCTATTCGCAAATAATCACCCATCCGGTACTGACCAAGATCAACGTTGCTTAACGTCGTTGAGCTAGCGAGGACCGTTGTGGCAACGTGATTATGGCGTGCGTTCATATCATTTAGTGTAGTTTTCGATTTCAAAATCGTCACCGTCCTTATTAATTAGTGTACTTGTTACCAGTAGAAAGGTGCATAATATCCATAGTCCCCACTGAAGGCATATAAAACCATTCGCTTAGCCGACCAGTCCTTACTCTCAAACACACAATTCGTAACACACACATCTCCAAAGTGCCTCCGGTAGCATCAGATATTTGTACAGGTGTACCAGTTTTGGTATAAACAACTCTACATCCATTGTCGTCGTCGATAATGCAGGTTCTTTATCATCTGGGGATACAATCAGTCGTACGCCGATGTTTAGTTTTTAAGGGTTTATTAATCAGAAAAGAACAGTCACAAAGAAAACCGGGGAGGAAAACCATTTTTTTAAAGTTACGCCTGTACGAAAGAGAGAGTGAAACACTGACAGATAGACAGATAGACAGATATACAGAGATAGCGTGTCTCTTTCAACCTAGCTACATTTTGCGCTCTCCCCCAATCATGGACGGCGCCTTTTACGCGTCCTCTTTGATTTAAGTATCGCCAGGAAGAGACAAGTGTGTCTTTGCTCGGAAGTCACGGGATTTCTTTTCTGGGGGTACCTCTTAACCATAGGTGTCACTCAAACGTTTTCGTTCAAATAACGGATGTCCTTCTTTTACACAGGGGTAGCTGCCCCTCCAAACAAAAACCATGGTCCGCGTACGCTTTTTGTCATATATCCTTTATTAATTCATCAATCATTTTCATTTAATGACCGAAGCAACACTCGTTCATAAAACAATATCTAAATGGAAGTCCCGTTAAAGAATTTACTGCGTCAAAGTGGCTCGTTCAAGAACATGCAATACACTCTTGTGCATAAGATCAAGTATGAACAATCCCAATTAAAGAGGTGCATTCAGAACTCCGTGGGCCACCTAGAAAACTGTAAGACGGTGGGGAACCTCATTTCAGCCAGTAACAACAATCCACGCCATTCTAAAATGATCCAAGAATTGTATAGCTGAGTTGATAGATAGTATGAGAGAGAGAGAGAGAGAGAGAGAGAGAGTTCAGCTGAGTCCGGAACGCTGTGTGTAAGAATAAGTTGCCGACATTGTATTCGTCACTTATTGACACGTTCTCTTTATAGCAATATAATAAAAGCTTTCACACCTCAAACATGTCCCAATACTGGCTGCAAGTGAACTTTTAAAGCTGTGTGATTAGTTTCAAGACATATTTTGAATAGACGCCTTACAGCCCAGAATTAGCCCCTATCCTCAGATTTCCTTTTCTGAAGGGTAACTTTTAAAAAGGAGCTATGCATGGAGATCAATGGCCATCACGGGATTCAAGAAAGCCATACAAAAAGAGACCAAACTCATACCTCAGTCTGTTTCGAAAGATAACATGGACACATCTGTTGCACATTGAGAAACGCACAGAGCTAAATGGAGGTCATCTCAAAAACATTCTCTAGAATAAACACAAAGAGTCCAAAAACTTATGTTTTGATACTTGTATTTGCCTTCAGACACATTGCAAAGTGTAGTATCTATTATGATTCTAAACTTTAGTTTTTCTGTCTTCGGACAGTGAAAGAGAAATCCTTATAGGTTTGAGCAATTTTAATTTTAGACACAATCCAGAGTAACCTTGTTAGGGAGCTGGATTTTCCCTACATTAAAAACTGGCCCTGCTGTTTAATTTTGTTCTCGTTCTGATGGCAAGTAAAAGAGACACTTATATGTTGATATGACGGTTTATACACATTAAACCAGTTACAAACAGAGTTTCATTTAATTTTTTTGCCGGGAATATAGAAATGAGGACTATCGAAATGTGGTGCCCGTTTTTTGGAGTGGATAGGTGTCACCTTGCGTACATCCTTGTATCTCAACGAATAGCTTATATATTAACAAAAATATATAAGAAGAATTCACGTGTGTTTGCATGTTTCAGGCGTCACCTTTTTTCTTAATTTTCTTTATAACTTAAAAAATATAGAAATCGAAAAGAATGAAAAATACTCCTTGCGATATGTAGTAAAGGCGATGATACCGGTGTACACAGACATTCTCTTTCATTCACGTTGTATGCGTGCTCGAATATGATAAATACAGATTTTCTTTTAAAATTGTTTGTCTACTGTTTAAAAAATAAGCTCCTTATTCCATGCTTACTTGAAATCGGGTAGGTGCTCCAATGAGAACTTCCTCGGAACATTTGGGTGTCATCGGGTGGCGAGGGTTTCCCACAGCTAAGACGGGCCACTGGTCATCGTAGCCGTCCGGTGTGTGATAACCACAATCAAGTAGACTGATGTTCTGCTCGTCTTCTTCGCATATCCCATCGCCGTCGTGTCGATAGCAGAGACTTGGTGTGCCTGAAAGAAGCACACAAAGTATAACAAAAGAAGGATAGTACGTGATACACCAAAGAAAACAAAGGCAATGAAAGAACACATCTTCTTTATATTTACCTGGTATTGGTAAATCTAATTTTAGATAGAAGTTTATATATTAGAAGTTTAATCTGTGAGCACTAGAATAGTACTACCGAAAATGTTATGCTTATTATATAATAACTTATTGAGATCAGTATTAAAGATTCGGTGATTAAACCCACTAGTATATAAAAAGGTTAGTTGAGAAACGCAGGAAATCAAAGGTTAGTCGAGTCAACTTGCTGAATTAGAGGTTAGAATTACTAGACTGTGAGAATTAATAGACACGGATATGACGTCATGTGGTTAAAAAGAACAGTGAGATATAGAAGAGTTTGTTTCTTAAAAGTACGCAACGTGTGAACATAAGACTTTCGGATGGACTGACAAAGTATGAGTAAAACCTTATTATCTCTCTCTCTCTCTCTCTCTCTCTCTCTCTCTCTCTCTCTCTGTGTGTTTTCATCCACTACTCAACTTTATTGAGATAAGTATTCAATATTGGGCGATTATAACTACTAGTATATGAAACGGTTAGTTGAGAATACAGGAAATGGAAGTTCAGTCGGGGTCAACTTGCTTAACTGAGCTTTAGGCTTACTAGACTGTAAGAATTAATAGTAACGGATATGATGTCACATGATGACCTTAAAAGAGAGGGTGAGACATGGAAGAGTTAGTTTATGAGAAGCACGCAACGTGTTAACAAAATATATTGGAATGCGCTGCCAAAGTATGGTCACCAGTTATTATCAATCTCGATATTCCTCGACCCCATTTGAAACGAAGATCAAATTGAATTAACTTTATCTGTCTTCCATCAGTTTTCGATTGACTCAATCCTTTTTGAAAGAGTTAATATGGAGCTTTGATTTCAGACGGCAAGCCCTCAGTCTGGAAGGATCACACAAGTGCACAGAAAGAAGCAGCCAACAAGTTATGGTATGGATAATAATTGTGAACTTCCATGCGATTTTTGTAATAATGACGCAAATTGTCTTTTTTGCATGTATGAGACAAGGTTAAAACGCAACACAATGATATATAGTGAATTCATAATAAGATCAAATTGAAATAATGCGTCTACTTAGAGAGGGGAGACGAGATCTTGTGAGTGACGTCATGGCGAGAGTTGCAGAAAAATCTGTCGGGCTTTTTTATAGAAGTGAACGTCTTAGGCAGACTATATCGGGGCTCGTTTCGTTCTTCCATCTCATCCAAAAGGCAGCTTGGGTAGGTAGAGAGCTAAGAAATTCATTAATGCCGGTTGCGTAATAAGCACCATTCTATGAGCTACTTGCCATGGTGATATAACAACAATAAATCTCTGAACCGTAAAACATGTGTTGTGTTTTCTTGATAAGAGTTTGCTGTAGGTTAACGTACATGTCTTCTTTTAAAATAACCTGGACTTATGCCACCGTTCTCAATTAATAAATATAGGTGCCTCATGTTTACGACAAGACAGAAATAAACGAAGAGGATTCCTTGCTTCTCTAAAAATCAAGACTACGAAATAGCATCGGACTCACAGACTGGGTTTTTAAAACTTTGTAACAAAAATAAAAAATACTAATTTCATACGTATTATATACGTAGAAAATTAGTTCAAAATGGCCTTAATCTTGGTATGTGTCTATGATGTCTTGCGATATTTTAAGATGCTGAATGTTGTTTTCACCCCATTTCTAAATATTTAGTTCTCTTTTTAATTTTCTGCCTTATTTAAATCTGTTTTTTTTTACCGTAAAATCACAATATATTCATTGGTGTGTTACAGAAATCAAATGACGCCATCCAGTTCGTTCCGAATCAGTACTGCAATCGATGCATAAAAACTAGTTTCGTTTTAATTTTATGTGTTTATGGATGATACATTAGCATAGCATTTACCCACAAAATTATTTTTATAGGTTATACATCGGACATTTTCTGAAGTATTTAGCATTGGTTTAGAATCGGTTGCAACTAAAATTACGGAATTCTATTATGACTCAATAGCTAGATCGACGTTCTGTACGTTGTTTTCACGCTTTGAGGACCTTTTCCGTGTGGAATTCAAGGAACAAGCCGACGACTGGAAAGTTAGACTTTTGCTACGGAAGCTTGAGACGGTATGCAAACTACATACTACTTAAACACCCACGTGACTACAACTTCGACGACACAGTGGAGATTCTGAGGCAGATTTTCGATGAGACGATTTCGTTATTTAATATGCGTTACAATTGTTATAGCATAATGAAGTCTTATTTGACCGATTTCAACACTTATGCAAGCATTGTGAAAAGATAATGTGAACGTTTTAAAATATCTTCCATCACGGACGCTCAGTTCAAATGTTTAATTTTTGTGTGTGGTTTGAACTCGGCGGGAGAGGCAGATATTCGCACTCGGATTTTGTCAAAAATAAAGCAAAATCCAGAAATTACATTGTCACAAGTCGCCGTGGAATGCCAGCGTCTCGTGAATCTACAGCATGATTCAACTATTGTGCAGCGAGCAACATCATCCACGGTAAACACAGTCCAAAAACAACGTCGCCCACCTCACCGACTTTAATATCTGTCTAGCCCCCAACCGCTTGCTGAAACTGTGGTAGCTAGCATTTTGTACGAAACTATACATTCAAGATACACCGCTGCCGCAGCTGCAATGGTCTACTACATAAAGAGAGATGTTGCACCCCTCAAGGACAAAAAAATAACCCATAATAGACAAACTTCACATAACAGGAACCGACATCACAAAACAAACACAAACAGTCTGGTAGCAACTTTTCTTCCAACCCAAAAATCAAACCGAAAATATGTTACAGTATAATTGAATCGTTCAGCTGCAGGTGGATACTGCTTCCGATATCACACTTGTATCACAAATAATATGGGAAACCATAGGCCAGCTTTCGTTGACACCAACAAGTCAGGTAGCACAAAATGCTTCCGGTGACTGTGTTTATACCACGGCTAAATTACCTGCTACTATTGAAATAAAAATTAAAACGGTGCCGGGTACCGTATACGTAGCAAACTCATGCCATAATTTGCTGGGACTTGACTTTATTGAGTTACTAGGTCGTCTCGACATTCCACTCAACTGGATATGTAAGGTGGTATCCAGATCGTGACCTCAGAACATCATTATCGACCAGATCGAAGGTATCAGGAAACAATTTTCTCTAGTATTCACAAACAACTTGGGACGCTGTACTACGGCAGAAACCACATTTTCCCTTAAACCCTTTTTAAGCCTGTTTTCCAACCCCAACGCCTAGTGCCATATGCTGCATTGCCACTGGTTGACGAGTAACTTAAACGACTTGAGGAAATGAAGGTCATTATACCGGTGACATATTCACGGTGGGCAGCACCCATTGCGCTAGTAAAGAAAGCCGATGGTTCAATTCAGTTGTATGCTAATTTTTCAACTGACCTCAACGCAACACTAGAGGATCATCAATACGCATTGCCAAGATTATCTTTTTACATACGTAATGGTGGCACCTGCTTTGCAAAATTGGATCTCACAGAGGCTTATCTGCAAGTCAAAGTGGCAGAAACCTCCAGGGAGCTGCTTACTATAAACACACACTGTGGATTATTTCAATTCACCTGCTTAACTTTTGAGGTAAAAACAGACCCTGCAATATTTCAGCAGATAAGAGACACATTCAAACGTGCACTACTAAAAGCAAGGAGGAGGGAACAACAGAGGAAATCCTACAGGTTTCCCTCCTTTCATATCGAATAACACCAAATGGTAATGTGAAGAATGGTTTGTCACCAGCAGAGGCACTCATGAGACGAACACTCTGCACAACACTAGACGCTTTACGGCCCCAAAGACAACGACCAATCCCCAACAAAAAAAGCATTTTCAGTTGGCTCACCAGTGTTTGCTCTAATACAAATGGGAATTATGAAAGACCTCACATGAGTTGGCCAAAGCGCAGTCGCACTCGAGTAAAGCACCTCCAAGTTAACCCTAAATGCACTCGGTACAGTTAAAGAATTAAACGGGGAGATGTTAGGGCTATCTAACAAAACAAAATCGAGTTATTTCCCTTTAATTAAAAAGTAAGAGTTATTGCACTTGGCTTAAAGAAGTCGTCTGCTGAACTGTAAAAAGTAAACAGAACGGTCTCACCATCAAACAAGCATCTCGCGTTCAGCGGTTTTTCTACATATAAAATTAATCAGTGCGTGTGTTAAATAAACGTGTTAACGGTTATACTTCCTACTTCGTTCATTTTTATGAGTTGTAATTGAACTAATACGTATAAACATCAAGACGTAACAGCTAGATACAAACATATACTAGTGAAAAAATTGATTTAGATCAAATCTTTCATTATATTAAGTCAAACATTTTTAAAATGATCAATGCGCGCGTAAGCGTCAATGATATGCATGTGTTTAGTAAAATCTTAAACTGTTAGATGCATCATGATGAATTACGAGATATGTGTTCTAGGTGACAGGGTGGCTAACGTAGCCACATTATTTATTTTTTTGTAAACTTTACAATTTACGAGGTTTCCAACGAAACTGTACCATACTCCAAAAAAAGAAAAAGAAATAGTAATTAAAATTAATGCTATAGATATTGCTTATATCCGGCCATGGACGAGTAGTCTACTAGTATATATATATATATATATATATATATATATATATATATATATATATATATATATATATATATATATATATATGTAACGATCATTTGTTTAGAAAATTTCGTTTCAATATTTATATAGCAGCCTTGTACGAGACAAGATTGTTGAAGGATGGTAGTTGTGTAGAGTAGGGATCTGAATATGTATTTTACTGGATCGGGAAACAGGAAAACGAACGACACGACAGTGGCGTAGAATTTGCTCTTAAGAAATCGAGTGTTTCCACATTCGTAAATCTTCCTTGCGGTTTAAATGAGCGCATTATGACCTTACGTTTGCCTCTATCTGGTCAACGATATGCAACTCTTATTTCTGTTCAGGCTCTTAGATTGGATACCCTATTTGAGCTAGTAGGATCCTATTAATGCGCTCGTAAAAGAGCTATCCCCATTGCTGCGCGAGATGATGAAATTATTATGCTGGCGGATTTCAATGCGAGGATTGGTAGGGAATATCAAACATGGCATCCACTCGGACGTTATGAAGTTGGAAGTGTGAATAATAGCAGGTTGCATTTGCTGTAAATGTTTCGGAACTAGATTTAGTGATAACTAACACGTATTTTCACCTAAACCAACATATAAGAACACATGGATGCATCCAGGATCCAAGCAATGACATTTAATCGATTGCGTCATCACCCGTAGATGCGATCTAAAGGACGTCTGCAAGGTTGGAGTCAAAAGGAATGCCGAGTGTTTGAAATATCATCGTCTGGTGTTTGCTGATATGATGTTTTTGATTAGGCCGAAGAGACGATTCAGCAACAGCAATTGTCTGCGTACAATGAGAAAACTGATCTAGTGCTACATAATAGACTTGAGCAGCTATCGTTTGGGAGTGTTTTAAGAAGTGTGTTTATGAAACAGCAGTAGATTTACTTGGGCGAACGAAGAGAACGCATAAGGATTGGTTTTATATCGATAATGTTCACATCGCTCAACTACTACAGAAAAAGCATGAACTTCATCAAAGGCGGATTGATAGCGGCTTGTCACCTCAAGATCTGAAGTCTGTGGAACAGTGATACTTAGATATTAACTCAGTGTTGCAGAAAGAACGTAGACGGAGGAAGGGTGAGTGGTTGCGACATAATGCTTGTGATATTCAGCATGCCGCTGATGTTAAGGACAGTAAAACAATTCATGACCTGATGAAGACAGTATATAGTCCTAGTCATTCTAGTGCAACTCCATCAAAATCTAACGATGGGACAGAGTGGATTAGGGGTCTAAGCAAGCTACTTGATAGATGGACATAACATTATACTGATCTGTTCACTAATCCGTCGGTAGTCAGTACTGATATGATAGATAGCTTGCCTCAGAGAGATGTCATTGACGAAATGGATTATGTTCCTTCCCTCAAAGTAGTGGGGGAGGCTATATGGCAGTTGAAATCCGGAACACCTGGTTAAAATGCTATACATGTGTTAGTCCTTCGTTGGGGTGGAAGTTAATTAGCAGTTCAAATTAAAGGGTCGATTGACAACATCTGGTTTGACGGGCATGTTTACCAAGATTGGCATGATTCCAAAGCTAGGAAAAATGAGTGCGGCAATTATCTACTTCTATCGAACATGAACCAGTTTCCGTGAACTTCGCGTCGGAAGCGTTCGGGTATCCTACGTAATCACCCGAGAGATGCGATGGGAATTGTGGCAACCGATAACTTCGATATTTTTATCAGTTTTATTTTCAAGAAAGATAGCAAATAACAAAAAAACGAACAAAACATCGCGAAATCACTGTTTAGCACCCTGCCTGAGAGTTCATCATTCAAACTCCTCTGCCTAACTTTCACAGATAACATGAATTGGGATAAATACATTGAAAACATTGCCAGGGCTGCTGCAAAGAAGGTGGGCTCCCTTTACCGTGATAATAAACTTCTCACATCTGACATTATCCTATATCTCTACAAAGCCACCATCCGCCCATGCATGGAGTATTGTTGACACATCTGGGCTGGTGCATCATCCGCTAGTCTCTCCTTCTTAGACAAGATCCAGAAAAGAGTCGCCAACTTCACTACCCACCAGGCTCCAGCCTCTGTCCCACTGCCGCAATGTTGCATATTTGTGCCTGTTTTACAAGTACTTCAATGGATTGTGCTCTGGTGAGCTTGCTGTTCTGGTACCCCCACGGCGTAAATTCACTAGACCAACCCCACAATCTGCCAAATCCCATCCATACTGTGTGGAGGTCCCCAGATGCCGAAGAGCTGTCTACTCCAAAAGCTTCTTTCCTCGTGTTGCACAATTCTGGAACTCCCTCCCTGCTCCCTGCTTTACTGACGTTACTGACATGCAGAAATTTAAAACTAATGTAAACGACATCTCGCTGCTCAACTCCTACTTTAGGTTGACTCCCCCAAACCTTCACTTTTTTTTCTCAGTAGCCCCTTACGGCCTGACTTGTTTCGGGTGAACTATGTTAAAAACAAAAAATATATATATATATTTTGTTTGTATAAAACAATGTAAAACAACTGTTAATAAATACATTTTTAGTATTTTCTTTTCATTTTTTTGTATACAGTCAACTGGTTAAAAAGTGGTTTGTAGGGTGTTTCTTAAAACTGAAGATTTGATGTTTATGTCTTTTCGGTAGGCATTTTTAACACTTTTTTTATGGGAGAAGTCTTTATTGTTGTTTGCTGTTTCGAACTGTCCATAGGCTAATGCTTGTTTTCAGTAAGAGTTTGACATTTTTGTTGGTGGGGGGCATTTTTTTAAACTTTGTAAAGTTTACGTAGCATGCCCGAACGCTACCGACGCGAAGTCCACCGAAACTTCGTCATGTTTGATAGAAGTAAGAAAAATATAAAACGACGTATGCGTGTGTTTGTTCAACACAGATCGAGCGAGCGAGAGAGAGAGAGAGAGAGAGAGAGAGAGAGAGAGGGGGGAGACCAAAGCCTCGTTCCCAATGTTTCACTAAGCAAAATAAACAAGTATATCAATTAGTAAGCCCTCACACAGTTTCAGATCGAGTACTCAGCTTGAAGGAAGGGAGACTGGATACCTCTAGTTTCCGGTTTCGATAACTAGTCTTGGCGCACATTAATCTATTGTCTCTTTTTAATTTAATTAATTGATTGATTTAGATCTAATTTTCAAATTATAGTGAATTTTTATTCCAGATTTTTTTTTGGTACTTTTTGTATCAGCCTTAAGACAGTCTCACTGTGAATTTAATTAAAATGTAATGTGTTCGAGACACTCCGATCTGATCTGGCTCCTTTCTGTAGTATGTGTAAATTCATTTGTCAAACGTTTCTGTAAAAATATTTTCTTTAAAACTTTCTTTATTTCATCTAATTAATAAATGCCACTAACTGGATGCACGGCCAAGTAGATGAAGGCATTGGTTATGCGACATCCTCGAGTGAATTCTACTTCAAATTAATTTACGTATGATTTTGTGGTTAATATATGCTCTAATGTATTTCTTACGTTTACAAAAATGATATTCCACGGACAGACAGTAATCCTGACATTGTGTCATCATGACAGAGAATATAGATAAGGGCGTCTTAATTTTTTTATACCATATACGTAATAAAGTATGACTACCTCGCTTTGTGATATTGAGATACACCCGTAAGAAAGGGACTCATACCTTTACAGCGGTAGAAATTCTCTATGTTACAATTCGCCGTGCAACCATCACCGTCATTCACATTACCGTCGTCGCATACTTCCCCAAGATTTCTGCGAAGAGAGAAAAACAATTTTACACAACGAAAATCCTCAAAGATGTAAAAGTACACACAGAAAAATAAAAACAAATTAATTTTTATCAAGAGGCGAGGACACACCGACAAGCACACACACTTATATATATATATATATATATATATATATATATATATATATATATATATATATATAGTAAGCAATGAAAATATATATGGCAATCAAGCTACACAGAGGTTCCCGTGTTTCATCCCCGGGGGGAATCGTCAGGCTAAAGGCTGAAACACGGGAGCCTCTGTGTAGCTTGATTGCCATATATATTTTCATTGCTTACTACCTAGCTCTGCTTACGTATCGAGCACTGTTGAAGTAAATACTGAAAACTGATACATAAAAAATTATATCTCCTTATAATATTTTATGTGGATACATGAAGTACTAATATATATATATATATATATATATATATATATATATATATATATATATATATATATATATATATATATATAGTTTGTCAGATTATGTTGAAAATAATTCAATAACGTTCTCGATCGCAAAAAAGTGAGAGCTAAATACAAGTAATTAATTTTAAAAACTATACGTTACATAGTTCAGAGTGGTATTAAGGTTTCATCCAAATAAACTAGCTTTAAACAATTTTAAAAAATCGTCCATCGTTCATAATGGTTTAGCAACATCACGAAATGTAAATAACAGTGGGAAATGGCGTTTCTATTCACCGTAGGCCGGTGCATTAATGACACGTCCCTTTTAAAAAAAGTGCCGACATCAGAGTTATATATTTGTTGGGTGGGATTTATTAAGTGTTTTATTTTATTTAATTTTTATTTATTGATAGTTCTTTTTTATGTTTCATTTAATTTCATTAAATGTTTTATATTTATTTATAGTTTTGTATTTTTTAAGAATTGTATTCAAGAAAGTTATATTTAAAAAAAAACATATATAGTCCATAGTGATTATATCGAGTAAGTCTCTGTTAAAGACGTCTATCTCGTCGAGCTTTTGCTGATACTTTCTAGATTTAAGGTCATAATAATTTGTGGAGTTCGTGTCTTCCGTAGAGGTAGCAGTATTACATTTCTATCTCATATGCCGTACAACGTCTTCCATCTTATTTATAAGGGATGCTATGTAAGATGTGTTGTTGGGTGTCTGAATGTTTTTTATAGAATATTTTATTTCTTGTTAATCCATTTCTCCGAGGGAAGTTCCTGATATAGTCGACCCTTTTAAATATCGCCAATGACATTAATCTAACTAGCGTGGACTTCTTAGAGGCAACTCTGGACCTTGCTTACAACTCTACTAGACAATACCACAAAGCCATCGAAAATATCAGATATGTCTACACCAAACCCGGCCCCACACATCCGATATTTAAGAAATTTGTACAGAACATAAACAAGAAAATCTCTTATCCTTCAGCAAGTCTCGAGATTTTTCAGCAGGCCCACTTTTATTACAACAAAACCCTCAGCAAAAGCGGGTATAGCCAATAAATCTTATATATACCCACCCAATCTACCAGACAACACAGACGAAATAGACAAAGAAAAATTATCCGGTTTACTTACGCTTATTCCCTCAGTGTCATATATAACTCAGGATCAGTTCCCCCAATAGACAAACACTTCCACCATCAAATAAGCTCCATAAACTTTTTTAATAGAAATAGGACCTAAACGAGTTATTCTTGCTTTCTATCCCTACGATCCATTCTACCCTCACAACCAAAAGCATACACCCAACCCCCAATCCCCACTGCACTGGCAAAAAAACGGTAGTTTTCCCCTTAGAGAGAGAACTCATAATTAGTTTCATAGTGTACGAAGCCAAAGTAATATCCGGTGTAGATGCCAATAAGGAAGAAATTTACATCGGAATTACTCAATGAACTTTCAAACAAAGGCTCTAAGTTCGCAATAACACCTTCAGATATCCGGAAAAACTACCACATCACAAGCATAGCAACAACTATATGGGAACTCATAAGTTCCGACACTCCCTATGAAATAGAATGTAATATCATCGATAACTAAGGTCTGATAGCCCTACCTACAGGATTTGTCCCCGCTATACCACTGACAAATTCAGAATTCTACAAGCAATCAATAACCCTTCTATAAACTGCATGAACATTCAAAATGAGGTTTTCAAAAACATTTCCACACAAAAAATTCTGCACGTCGAATGGACAAGCAACGAAAATACATAACTCACTAATAACTCCATACAACGAATAATCTCTACACCATAGAAAATATAATTTAGCCACCCACTCTAAGACAAATACAATATATATCATTTTTTATATACAATATACAATCCCCTAGATAGGGTGTACTTGTCACAATTACATCATTATTACTAACTTAAATATAACCTATAATTACACCTTCTGTATCCTCATCTATCACAAATATAATATAGATGATCATGCATCCCATCACATTTATCAAATATATAACATGATAAATACATGAACTCCTCCAATTAAACGCCTGGAAGTATAATTATCACACCCCATTAAATTAAAGGAAGTAAAAGTGACTAAGACTGAACCCCATCCGTCTCACACAGACCCCATAATAGACCCATAAATATTCTTAGATAAAGCCAACAGAACTAATTAAATACAATAACCCAACACGAATGCATATTTAAATAATAATACATTATATATCACTTAGATAAACCCGTAAACTGATAAAGATATACCCTCCTTCAACATCCAGCCATCACATAAAAATTAATCTATTCAAATATAGACCTCCATATATATATATATATACCTTTGAAAACTATAAATGAACATATAAAAAATTAATTAAATTAAAAACTTAATAAAAGAAAATAAAAGAAAACACTAAAACAGATACTAAACTATAAATAAATAAACAGAAAAATAAATAAAATACACAACTTAATAAATACCACACATAACCTAATGAATATACTACGCCATACAGTGATCCCTAAAAATGAATACACCTTTGAAGCGGTAAAACAGGAAACATTCACAATCAATAATTAAATTATGATAAATAAAACTTAATGGCGATTAAGACCTATATACTAATATCGTGACGGTGAAGATTCTTATGGACTATAGATGTTTCTTAAAATACAGCTTTTAAAAATACAATCTTAAAAATACAAAATTATCAAGAAATAAATGATAAAATCAAACACTTCATAAAATAAAATAAAACATTTAAAAAAATACAAAACAATAAATCAATTTAAATTAAATAAAATAAAACACTTAATCAATCCCACCCAATAAATATATTACTCTGATACCGGTACTTTCTTCAAAAGGGACGCTTCAGCAATGCACCGGCCTACGGTAAATCAAAACGCCATTTTCCCTTGTAATTTACATTTCGGGACGCTGATAATTCTTTATTGACGATACACGATTTAAAAAATTTTTAAAAGCCAGTTTATCTGGATGAACCCGCGGTACGACTCTGAAATATGTAACGTATATTTTTTTAAATAAATTATTTGTATATATATATATATATATATATATATATATATATATATATATATATATATATATATATATATAGAGAGAGAGAGAGAGAGAGAGAGAGAGAG
>OY744534.1:53833761-53943761 GCA_963556195.1 Sepiola atlantica | reverse complement strand
GCTGATTCATAGTCGTTGCGACTGACGGAGGCCAATACAATATATATATATATATATATATATATATATATATTAATTATGACACTATATGTATTAGCATATACTATCAGTGCCTTTTAATTAGCAGTCTCTTTACAAGATTCAGCTCGATGAGTGTCACTCAGTAACAACAGAGCATATATAAGTCAGGTTCATTTTACATTCCAATAACCATGTTTTAAAAATTTTTTATTTGTTATTTTTATTTTTTTCTATTTTTGCACATAACATTTCTGTTAAATGTATTTTTTATGGTCTGTTTCTTTTGTCGTGTGCCAAACAATATTTTTATGTCAATATCGTCTCTGCAACACTACAAAACCTTCAGAAAATATCACAAAGAATAAAAACTTCTGAGGATTATTTTGATGATTTTGTAGTGTGGCAGAAACGATATTAACATTCTCACGGCAAAAGAAATGGACGGAATAAAAAGTACATCTGACAGAAATGTAATGCTTTTTGGAAATTAGAAAAAAACTAAAATAAATGAAAATGTAGAATCTCACTGAGGGGGTGTTGAGTGTGTTAATCGACAAATTTTCCATTATTATTATTATTATTATTATTATTATTATTATTATTAGTAGTAGTAGTAGTAGTAGTAGTAGTAGTAGTAGTATCACTATTATTTTTATTTGTATCTTGTATTTATTTTTATAGTAAAAAAAACTCAATTTACTACATATATGCTACATACCTGCAAACTCACACATGCGCAAAAACGCCAAATAATAACACATTTCCTCAAATGAAACAACAGTCTTTCAAATCGAAAGACATTTCTTCAAATGGATTTACATATCTGATGAAAGCGGACCACCGCTTGAAACGCGTTATATAAAATTATAAAATAAATGTTGAAAATTTTTTTTATAAATGTTGTTAGCCTTACTCCTTTACATATTATTAGTAGTAGTATCACTATTATTTTTATTTGTATCTTGTATTTATTTTTATAGTAAACAAGTTAATCTACTACATATATGCTACATTTGTTATGAACATTGTGTGATAGAGGGAAATCACATAATAGTTTACAAAGCGCTCTTTCTGTTAAGAATGGTTTTGTAAATAGTACTATTATTATTTATAAACTCATTCGTAACATGGAGAAGGTGTTTTGTTAACTATTCTGTTCCTACACCGTTTTCTTATTTTGCATACTAATCGTCGACTATTTTCAATTGTTTATGAAATAATTCAAATAACATTTTGTCAACTAACGACGAACTAATACAAATCGGCTTTGTTTTAAAATAGAAATAAATCATTAGTTGACTCACAATTTTCAATCAATTACAAGTACAATATTTAAGAAAAACTATTTAGAAAGATCTACTCGTGTATTATACGCCCCCTAAGTGTATTTTTTACGTTTGCAAAAATACATGCGGACATTACACGGGATTTAACAGTAATTTGAACATTTTAAAAAAGCAACAAATCTCTAATTAAATATTTTTAAAAATTACAATGATCGGAATCGGAATCGGTAATCGATGAGTCGAAAATTCAGAACAGAATCAGTAATTGTATCGGAATCGAGAAAAAATTTAGAATCGTCCTATGACTAATTACAACTTTATGAATTCCATGAAAAGATTTGAATGCATAATAGTGATTTAAGGTATAAAAATTCTAATAATAAATACTATTTTAATAAATGATAAAAAATGTAATGTAATTATGATATAACTTTTTAAATAATATTACATGAAAGCAATAATAATAATAGAAATGTAATATATCATGATTAAAATAAATAAAAAATGCATTATAAATAAATAAAACAATATAATCAACATTTTCATAGTATGAATACCATGAATAAAAATACATTCGAATGCTAATAGTTATAATAAAACCAACAATATTACTAAAATTAATAACAATGATATCCATAAGAATAAACATAAGAACAATTAATTAGATATCTGCATATAAAAAATAAATGTGGGTTATGGAAATACCTAATATAAAAATTAAGAATGGATTTAAATTTCTAAAACACAAATGATGTAATAATCGCTTACTTATTTGTTTGGGAAACACGTATACATTTTAATGATTATTGCGCCAACAACAACTATAGAATATCTTGTAGAAATCCTACAATACAAATATAAACATTCATTTTATTGTGGCATGAATGTGATAGTTATGAAAAATATAGAATAGCTTCCGTATGAACTACATAAAAATTATTTCATAAAAATTCAGGGATTTGAATTACGAACCGAGAATTTTAACAGAAACATCCGAAAATTATATGATAGAAAATAATGTTTAGAATTTATGGATTCCATTATAATTCCTAGATAAAAGATATGATAGCGACAGAGAAGAAAGAATGTAATATCGATTGAAGAGGAAGTTATGAAAGAAGCCAGATATAATCTATCGAGTAAAATTGTGCTTTTTAGGAATGCGTATCCAGAAATTTGCAGCCGTAACGTAGTCGTGACGTATGCAGTTCCGACTACTAACGCAGAAAGCCGAATCAAGTTTCAAAGCTTCTACACGATACGAATCGAACTAAACCAACTTTGCAAACTAAATCTAAAACTTAGGTTAGAGTTAGCTTAGGGTTGTGTTAGGGTTAGTTTAGAGTTAGGATAAGCAAAACAGTTCAGTTCGTATTGTGTAGATTGTTCGATCAGTTCGTTAACGTTCGCCATGTAAGAAAATATCTCAAATCAGGCATAGAAGCGGTTGTCGACACGCCGAAATTCTATAGTAAGTCCCACTCTCTCCAATGGTTCGCTTCGACTTGTGCAGCTTCTATTGCGCATAAGCAGCAAGCATTCCGCTGATTAAATCGCCACAAGCAAGGCACACATAGACAACATTTCATAGCATAAAAAATAATTGTAAGTGTGTAATAGCCACAGCTAAAAGGCACACATAGACACCATTGCATAGCATAAAAAATAATTGTAAGTGTGTAATAGCGACAGCTAAAAGGCACATATAGACACCATTTCATAGCATAAAAAATAATTGTAAGTGTGTAATAGCCACAGCTAAAAGGCACACATAGACACCATTTCATAGCATAAAAAATAATTGTAAGTGTGTAATAGCCACAGCTAAAAGGCACACATAGACACCATTTCATAGCATAAAACATAATTGTAAGTGTGTAATAGCCACAGCTAAAAGGCACACATAGACACCATTTCATAGCATAAAAAATAATTGTAAGTGTGTAATAGCCACAGCTAAAAGGCACACATAGACACCATTTCATAGCATAAAAAATAATTGTAAGTGTGTAATAGCCACAGCTAAAAGGCACACATAGACACCATTTCATAGCATAAAACATAATTGTAAGTGTGTAATAGCCACAGCTAAAAGGCACACATAGACAACATTTCATAGCATAAAAAATAATTGTAAGTGTGTAATAGCCACAGCTAAAAGGCACACATAGACAACATTTCATAGCATAAAAAATAATTGTAAGTGTGTAATAGCCACAGCTAAAAGGCACACATAGACACCATTTCTAGCATAAAAAATAATTGTAAGTGTGTAATAGCCACAGCTAAAAGGCACACATAGACACCATTTCATAGCATAAAAAATAATTGTAAGTGTGTAATAGCCACAGCTAAAAGGCACACATAGGCAACATTTCATAGCATAAAAAATAATTGTAAGTGTGTAATAGCCACAGCTAAAAGGCACACATAGACAACATTTCATAGCATAAAAAATAATTGTAAGTGTGTAATAGCCACAGCTAAAAGGCACACATAGACACCATTTCATAGCATAAAAAATAATTGTAAGTGTGTAATAGCCACAGCTAAAAGGCACACATAGGCAACATTTCATAGCATAAAAAATAATTGTAAGTGTGTAATAGCCACAGCTAAAAGGCACACATAGACAACATTTCATAGCATAAAAAATAATTGTAAGTGTGTAATAGCCACAGCTAAAAGGCACACATAGACACCATTTCATAGCATAAAAAATAATTGTAAGTGTGTAATAGCCACAGCTAAAAGTAAGCATACCGAGATGCTCAGAGAACGCATTGATCCCAGAAATTAGGAATTCCGGATTTCTTGAACATCTATAATAGTGTGGTTAATATTGGCCAATCAGCAATTTCCCTATTATCCAATTACCATGATGCCGTCTACACAGAAACGGGTGAAAAGCTGAACTACTTACACAGCGGTTAACTCTAAACTGCACCTTGAACTCTAGAAACCACTCCCGTCCTGATTTCCAATTACGGACAGAAAGCACAGCTGATTATTACATCATATATTATGGTTATTATAAAAAAAGACTTTGACACTTCCAAAGCATTTGTACCTGATCTTAACGCTTCTATTGTAATAAAACAATGCTTTCTGGACTGGACCTGTCTTTTTCAAACTCTTTAATAAATGCCTTGCCGATGTTTGCTATTTGATGGCTAGACAATTGCATCTGTTGTACCAGTTGTCATGAACTCTGGTGAAAGAACTGACCCAAAAATTATCGCCTCAAAAGTCTCCTCCTGTTCTTCCCTTAAAACTTTTGAAACATTAATACATCTTGCGACAGTTTGTCCCTTCTAAAATTCTAATTTTTTTCTGACAAATAGTATTGAGTCAGGCAATCACGTTCTACTGTGGATATCCGAATGCCCATCTATGAACGCATGAAACATACACTGGATAGAGCAGATTGAACTAGGGCAGCAGTATATCCTAAGCCTTTGGCCAGATATGCTATGAATGCTTTCACAGGAAAATGAAGTCGTACGAAGGCTCTAATTTTATTAGCTGCTACACTGAAGTGTAAGGTGGGCAACATGCGTTTCCCAGGATCACTTCAATTAACCTTTAACCTAACCTTATAATTCTGAGTTTACAGTAAAATAGCATTAAATACCATTTTTTTTACTCTTTAGTAAAACTCGACCGAGAATTGAACCCCGGTCTTACGCCTCATTAGCTAACACTTTGACCAAATGTGCCGCTAAAAAATTAAAAACGATAAATATTTAGAGCAATGTATCTTGTGTATTCCAATCCGGAGAGAATTATTGACTTTGCGACCACGTGTCTTCATGTAAATAGTGAACTAGGGCAAACCGGTTATGCCGTACTACGTAACTGACTCGCCTAGAATTTGAACGCCGTACCCTATGACTCAAAGTCCGCATCAAAAGCCACTGATCCATCATCATTTTCCAATTAACTCACGAGTTGTGATTTGTATTTCCGAGAAGCCATTAACCTCAAATGTCCGAATGTCATCCAACATTAAATGGCAGAATCCTTGACCGTAGGTTTATTGCTGAACATAAAAGGCGCGCTTTGCATTTTGTGACGGTCAATTGAGCACAACATCTGCCCTGAGACCAACCGGAGCGCGTGTAAAGTAGACTGACTTTGATCTAGCATGACACGCAATTGATGCAAAGATCTAAGATGGTTGCATGTAACCAGCGTTTTTGAAACTAACGCATGATACCAGTGTACATATTACGATTTCTCTTGTCTCAAAAATATACATGATGCCCAAAAAGTCACCTAGGAATGTAATTCGGTATATATGTATGACGTCACAAAATGCCATTAATTTTTTAATAAGACCTAAATAACAAATAGTAACTGAACGGGTAATAAATGGTCTCGTTTATATATATATATATATATATATATATATATATATATATATATAAGTATTTATAACTTAATATTTTTTCAAATTGACACATATGTACATGTGTTTCATGCTACCCTGGAATCATCAGTACTGGAGGAGCCAATGCCTGCCGGTCACACGTTTCGAACCTCAATACCAAAGTCACTCTTGACTTAGAAGTCGCAGCGCTAACCGATTGGACCATCACGCATTGCTGTGGATATGGTAGCGTATATATATATATATATATATATATATATATATATATATATATATATATATATATATATCTATAGTATACAAACATATATTTGACAAGTAAGCTACACAGAAGCGTATATGTTTCATACTCGTAGGTAATCATCAGGCTGGGTATACTGATGTTTGTTAAATATTGTTTTTGAATATCTAAAGTGTGATGATTCACCGCAAAGATTAAAGATGGACCCATTCTTGCCAGATATCTATATTCATACTACTTCTTTTACTAAGCAAGCTCTACTTAAGTATTGAGCACTATTGAAGTAAATACTGAAAATGTATACACAATATATCATATCACCGTATATATATGCGTATATACATGAAGTAATAATAATAATGATAATATATATATATATATATATATATGTGTGTGTGTGTGTGTGTGTATATAAACCTATGTTTAAATTTGGATTGATAATAATTATAAATGTTGTGAAGTTGTCCAACAGTAAATAATAAATAAAGGAAGTCAAGTCGAGTGTTGGTTTAACAAGTGTATTAACAAAGTAAGAAAGTTACTAGCACTTGGCTAGACAGTTACAAGACTGTGCTTTGTTTTCTCTGTGTCTCTGGTGACTCGCACTATTTATAGTGACAACCGGTGTTGTTTCTCCTGTGTAAGAACGGCCGGTGTAACAATAAATATTACTATAACTACTACTACTGATAATAATAACAAGAATAATTAAAAATAATAAGTAGGTAATTTAATATAGAAAACAAAGAATTAATTTAAAACATAGGTATAAATGGAACAAACTTAAATACCACAGTAAAACTTCGGAAAATGGCAGCGTGAATCAAATTGTGTGATGATTAGATGATAAAAACTTAAAATCTAAAAAGCAATAATTAACGATAAAAATGAAAAGATACGTGGGTTAAAAACAATGTTTTTTTATTTATAAGTATTTATGAGTATTCTCTTAAGGAAAAAAAAACTAATAGGGAACATTATGAAAGAAGATAATATCAATTTTTTATATTATTTTTGTTAAGATACGCCTATATAAAGAATCGGCCAGTTTTTTCACTAGTTTGCTTGAAAGAGGAGTTAATTAATAAAATAAAGAAAACAATTTTGAAGTTAAGAGCTTCGTTTGTATCTGGGTCTTATTTGATGGGAGATAAAAATTGCAAACCTATCTTGACTTCTAATGTGTGTTTTTTTTTAATTGGCAAAACAATGTTATGAATAAAGATCTTTTTAAAAACAAATCATTCAATTTTCTCTCTATATATAGTCGCATGTATCTCCTTTGATTAAAAGTAGTTTCGAATTAATAAGCTTGAATGACAGTTAGTTTTTGTTTTCGAAATACAAAATGCTGAACCATAGATTCACTTAATCTGTTTTCTTGGATTAAGATAATAAGCATTGTAATGTGGAATTAATGTAATTACTCACCGAGGTATTTGACAATGAACATATATACTTGTTATATTTTATTTGTTTTTGTTTTTTTGTGGAAATTGAACTTTTTTAGACATTGTTGTTGATTTGTTTTTCTGGATACTTACACAAGATTCTGTTCTGACAATCTTTCGTTATTTGAAATATTTTATGTTTTTTTGTATGATTTTTAAAATAAGCATTGCCTTCAAACATCTATAAGCAACTATAGTACTTTTTACACTCTTTATTTGGACATGACTTGAAAACTGATTTACATCAGCAAAAATACACACATATATATATATATGCATCTATTCAGACATTTGCCTTTGTATAAGACCGATACGAGACGATTCCCATGTATAAGACCAATAAGTTATTTTTTTCATTCGTTTTGTACTTGCAATCACGATTACAATTGATGTATCAATGTTTTATTTGCAATAATAGTCATTTGCGAAGTACGACCAAAACACTATAGCCTTGTTTGCATGAAATATTTATGATAACAAAAATGATTATTTTATCAGTTAAGCTGTTATATAATGATGGACGTAACTTGTGGGATTATATAAACCTTTATGAGAATGATGGTCATACCAATACTAATTTTATATATAAAACCAATGTCTAAAGATTTGTTGGTTTTTGAAGACACAGAAAAAATATAAGAACGTATATTGTAATGACATTAGGTCATCTCTATATACAAAGTTGTGGTTCCTGTCTGTTCACAAATTCTTCCTAGGGTTTTGGAAATCGACCCTCGTAACCATATATGATTATATAACATGATCCAGAGTAGTACTTCAATAAGTATAATTCGATTCGATCAAAAATAGCACAACATTATGGATATAATCAAACGATACAACAAAGTAAAAAATCAGAGTCGTTCCGGATTCGAAGATGTGCCTTAGAAGAAGAAGCACCTCGAATCCTATACGAGTCTCATTTTTGACTTCGATGTATTCTTTGATTATAGCCAACCCCACGAAGTAATTAATCGCTTTTTAGTAATAGTATCCGCGTAAACAATAGCGTCAAAGAAAAAATAAGGGTTTCTTATCACTTTTCTTCATCCAAAACTAGGAATATTGTCACTGAAACGTTAAAGGCAAGAAGAATATGAGTTCGATGTTTTTAAGGGGCAGCCTTAATAGAGAGCCGGGCAGCAAGATATTTGTTCACATTACATTTAAATTAATGCATGTTTCTACGGTCGTTGAAACGGGGAGCAAGAAGGAATTTGCCAACGCAAGCGGCCCGGTAAAAAAAGCAATCAGATTAGAAGATCTTCCGGAATCTAGAGATATCTATGCTGAAGAGGTGAGATTTTGCTGGTAGTCGGGTGGGTCGGGAATATTTACGTGTAGTAAGTTCATCGGAGCACATTCCGTGGAAGTACTTGTAAAACATGCATAGAGATGCAGCTTTGCGACGATGCGACAGAGGCTGTAGCTTGGCAGATTGTCCGGGAACTATTAGATTCGGAAATTGTTTTTTGTACAATACTTAACGCACGGGAAATGGTTGCTTTATAGAAATATAGGATACTGGCGGATGTATAAAGTTACATTACATAGTGTATAGTGTCGGAAATAAGTTTCAAAAATTAAACACATAAGAAAACTATACCAATTAGCGATGCAAATGTGTTTCTGTTATTTTACAAGTAAACATTGTTTATTTCAAGATTTTAAATAATAAAAAATATTAACAACATTCATTGGTAATCTATCAGTTTTCAGGGCATTTGACCAATTTTTATGTCACCGGATATGCCACGCCCTACTATTTTTTTATAAATTTTTATGTCACCGGATATGCCACGCCCTACTATTTTTTAAATAAATTTTTACTTTTACATTTGGAAACAATTTATTAAATATTCAATTCAAATTAATTTTAAATCTGATTTTTGTTTTGGAAATCACTTCATTCATAAGGAGCATAATGTAGTATCTGTTTTGATGCTTCACTCATTCTTTTCTGTGTTCTGGAAGTGAAAGAGAAATTTTGAGGCAATTTTTATTTTTGTCTCAATCCATAGAAACTCTTTTGGGGAGCTGACTTTTCCCAGCATTAAAAACCAACTATGTGTCCAAATTTGCCCTTCTGGGGAGGCTAGTAAATGTGGACTAAATTCATTAAGCGTATTTTTGTGGCATTGGATCATTTTTAAATGTATATCAAATCAAGATGTATGTGTGTGTTTCTATCAGATAAACGCGGCTCTTGTCTTCTTAGCGTACACTCATATAATTGGTCCCCCGATTTATAAAATCGGGGGACTTATGTTTTGAGGCATTCCGTCCGTCCGTCCGGATTTTTCTCCGCAACCATCGATTGAATTTCTCTGAAATTTTGCATGAAGTTGTAACTTTGGTCAGGTGAGAAGGTGACATTCTCTCATTTTTGAAAACCAATCTGGTTAGCCCCCAGGGTGTCAAAAGACCCCGAAATGGCCGAAAATGACATTTTTTGCCCCATAACTTTTCATCCATCCATGTAATTTCTCTGAAACTTGGCCAAAATGTGGAGGTAATTGTTCCTAATAGAAAATATGTATCGCTGACCTTGGAAAAATCTAATTCGCGCCCAAAGGGGGGTAAAAGCCCCCAAAATTGCAACAAATGAACCTTTTGTCCCATAACGTTTGATCCATCCATTCAATTTTTCTGAACCTTGGCCAAAATGTAGAGGCAATTGTTCTGGATATAAAATGAGCATCCTTGACCTCAGAAAAATTCTGGTTCGCGCCCCCAGGGGGTCAAATGGGGGTAAAAAATGCCCCACATTTATTGCATTTTACACTCGCCACATCGAGTCACATACAGAGGGGGACCACGCACGCGCGGCTTGTTTACTTCCTTTCTTTCGTAAATATTTTCACTTTGTAATGTCTGCGTCGTAATGTTGCTCTCGATCACTGTTTAAACAGGTTGGGGGTTTTGTTCAGGTTTAGTCGCCAATTGTCTAGTATTAGTTATTACAGCGTTATGTTTTTTTACGGACAATGAAAGGGACCCTTTTCTCAGTAAGTCATAGTAATATTCTTTGACTCGGCTGAAGAAAAAGAAATTCCCACTTCTCGAACAAAGGAGAAAACGTTATCTAGTTAATAAAGTTGAGTTAATTACCAGCAAATTACAATAGAAGAATTAAAAAAGTTAAATAAGCTTTACTAACTCCTGTGAGTACTAAATAGCAACATGACACAACAATCAGTATTCCCAACTTCATTCAGAAAAAAAAAATATTTCGGTGGTTGTAGCGATTTGCATGAGTCTCCAACAGAATAATTTCTAATATAAATGTTCCTTATCGGTATGAACCTTCTGTTGTACTCTTCGATGTCTCATGCAGATTCTACTCGTCACTACACCGGATACATTGTGGTATTTATGGTGCTTTTCCATAGCTCAGATTTTTTTCAAGGTAACTTGATTGACAAGTGGGGTCAGACGCGGTCATTTCCTCTGACATCCGAACAAAACATAATTCCCTTTTAGTTTTCGGGATCAATCATCATTTTTCACTTATCCTTGGTATCGCTAATAATTCATCTTTCGTATATATTTTAAGGCCATTGTTCACAATAACAAGTTCGTCATCCGAAGGTCAGGTCGAACCGTTCTCACTGTTGATTCAGTTTAGACAAAACATTCCTTCGTTTTATCCGCCTTGCAAAAACAGGTTTTAGCATTTTAGAGTATATAATTTTCATGAGAAAATCATTACTCATTAAATAATCCTATCATTGTATGTTTCTATTCTAAATCACTTCTCAACTCTTTTCCTTGGAATTAGAAATATAATTTTACTATACTTCCTTTAATAAATATAGTTAGTTAGTTACATATGCTTGTCCGTCTACGTATCAACATATCAGTAGTCAATTACTCCTATTTACTTGCCTTCCGACAAATGCAAAGTTAAAAACAAAGTCGTTTTTTTATATGGAGAATATCCAACTCCCCAAAAAGGGTCACTTTGGATATGAACACATATAAACATTAGCTTAATCTAAAAGTACTTCTCCTTAAGTGACCGAGGAGAGAATAAAATAATTGTAGCATCAGAAAAGATACTACACTTTGCTCCAAGCAGAACTGATGGTAGCTTCCTGTGGATGTTGATTGGCCTTTTGGCCAAGATCAAAGTGTAGTATCTGTTCCGATGGATACTGCACCCCATATACTGGTATTGTCTTGGCCTTCGGGGCTTGATTTACGCCGGTCTATAGGTTTGTCCTGTGCAGTTCTAGGAGGTCCACCCTCCCAAGCTTTGCCTCCCCTCTTTGGGGAGGAGTAAGTTTATTGCTTATTTCCTGAGGAATGCCGACGGGGCTGTCCAGGCAATTTTTAATGGCCAGAGTGCTCAACTTCTCTGGCGCTGGTTTTTCTAATCCCACTTTCCCGACCTTGTGTCACATCTTACTTTGTGAGAGAAAGATAAATAACTCTGTGGATGTTGTTGCCAAGTTGTAAGATAAAACGTTTATTATTATGTTTCGGATTTTTTAAGATAAGGATTGATAATGTATTATTTCGTTTATTGCGGACTGCTGTTATAATCTTGGATGTTATTCTAACCATATGACACCCCGACCTTCTTTAACTGCGTTTTAGCGAACTCGGGAATCTGTACAGAATTTCAAACAAACCCTTTATTTAATCCACGGGAGTAGGTTTCTCTCGTTCATCATCCAAGCGAACCAGTGACACAACGGATAAAAGTGTTAAGTGATCATCAGTTCTCAGTGATAGTCTTCTGAAGGTTGAAGGTTCAATCCTCAGTACGGGCGATACTAAGAATACAATTACGAATTTAAGACTTCTACCCGGTAATGGCAGACGGAACGAAAGCAAGCTACCCCCATGGATAACATTCACCCTTTTTTCTCAGTAGCACCTTACGTCTACATGGCGGCCTGCCTTGTTTGGGGTGAACTATAATAAAACAAAATAAATAAATAAAGGGTTCCGTTCGAAATTAACTACCGATTTCTGAGTTCGAAATAAAGATTGCCGAATTCGATAAAACGCACCTTAAGAAATTCGGAGCTTATATCGATCAAAACGTTGTGAAAATAACATACAAGATGAGAACAGTAGTCCGAATAATCTAAAGATTAAACACTTGTTGTTCTATTATAATAATATACACTAAGAACTCGGATTATATTGAGTAATGTTATATTTATATTTACAGTACTGGGAACTACTTTTCTAACAAATTGTCGTTGTACTCGTTGACAGGGGAATTAGAGAAATCATTGTATTTTACAAGTGTTTTTCATCTGTGTACAACACATGTGATACTCAGCCAATGCTGAGTACATCTACAAGTACATATTGCCCCATCAAAGAAAAATCGATATAATGCAAATATAGGTAGAATATGCAATATTCTGTTTATAAGGCCACAGCTCTCAGATATGTGAACATCCCATCATCTCAAAAACGGTTTATGTATAAAAATGGCATTTATAAGCTTTCTAATTGTGCACACAGATATTACGATTTTAAAATAGCAGCTTAAAACTCAAATGAAACGCAAGGATAGCAGGTAATATGTGAATTCGAACCTGCGCACATGCTATTTGTATAATTTAGATTATTCGGACTACTATCCTCATTTTGAGTGGTGTTCTCGCAACGTTTCGGCCGATGTAACCTCCGACATTCGTCAGGTGTATCTTATCGAACTGGGAAAGTTTCGTGCAGATTGGCGAGTTCGACAAAATACACCTGAAGAAGGTTGGAGGTTACATCGACCGAAAGGTTGTGAGAATAACACTCAAGATGAGAACAGTAGTCCAAATAATCCAAATTATACAAATTATCAATCCTTATTTTTTAATTCATAAACATAACACATGCTGTTATCTGAAGTGTTTGAATGAGAGATTTTGAGTAAGACTTTTGAAGGTTAGTGATGACCCCAGATAGAAGTCGCGAAACAATGTGACTCCCTAGCGGAGATTCTCTATTTCTTTGTCTGGAGATACTTCAAGTAGCAAGACGTGTCTAGGGCGATGCTCACAATGTGAGAGACATCGCGTAAAGTGTGACTGGGTGTAACGAGATGTGCAATCCGTCTATCAGTATGTCTGTATTTCTCTCTCTCCTCCATGCGTACGGAGGTGAACTGTCCCTCTGGTGTTATTTGTTTCATAAATCAACATCGTTGTCCGAGTGGTTTTGTATCCACAGACAAGCAAGCACATGGATTATACGACGCCACTGGTGTATAAGGGATTCTACGTGCATCGGTGAGTGAAAATATTACACTTGGCTATATCCATTATACTTACAATATATATATATATATATATATATATATATATATATATATATATATATATATATATATATATATATATATATATATATATATTGCATTCCACTTATCATTGAGAATCAATCCAAACCATAATTTTCATTTGTGTTTACAATCTCTTTATTTCCGTATTAAGATGAGTTTATTCTTCTTCTTTCATCTAACACTCAAAAGTATTTTCATTCAAATTGAACCTTCATCCCTTACACGCGTTTCATTTCCAAAATCAAATAAGTATATTTTTTAGTTCAACTTTGTCAATCATCAGAGCGTAGTATTATATATTGTTAAATTATGAAAAGGATCGTTCGGAGAGCTGATTCGAGTTTCGAGTGTGGTTATCTTTTTCGTGAGGGTTTCTTTTGCTATTTTCTGAATATGTTATAATTTACGCATGTAAGTTTTGGCCTTTTGTACTTTAACTTGCATAATCTTTATCAGGACTAAATCTGGAACTTCACCGTATTTATTCTCTCCTGTATTTTTGATGTAACATGTTCTTTCAAGATTCAACAATATATAATGCTACTCTCTGATGATTTTAAAAGTTGGACTAAAAATATACTTATCAGACTTTTGCAATAAACACGTCTAAGAGATGAACGTTACATTAGAAAATAATTCATTTTTAGTGTTAAATGAGAACAAAAGAATAAACCCACATCGAAGCACAAAAATATAGAAATTGTAAAAACCAATGAAAATTATGATTTTGGATTAAATTCGTATGATCAGTAGAATACAAAATTAAGATATATATGCTCTGAATTATGTAAAACAACATCATTTAGCTTAAAAATAGAAACATTTAAGATATTATTCAGACTAAACGTTTGTAAAATATATATTTATGTGTAAAAACACATAAATATATATATATATATATATATATATATATATATATATATATATATATATATATATATACATCTACAAATCAATTTTGATTTACATTTTATAACAACATTTTATAATAGCCTGATAGTGTAGGACTAGAGCTAAATAAAAATATATTTTGATATTTTAAAAACCACATCCAATGTAGGGAAACAATTATCACAAATTCACCAAATATCACTTTTTATTCACATACAATTGTTTCAGCCTTCAATCATAATATATATAAAATCTCGAGGAATTTATAAGAAATGTATTTCTTCTTGAAGAGGAACCATCAGTGCTCGTAAAAATTTGGGTAACGCTCAAGAAGAAAAAAAACTATATTGCATTACGCATTCATTTATTTGTTACATATTTTGTTTATATATATATATATATATATATATATATATATATATATATATATATATATTCATATTCTAGCAGACAAATATAATTGTAATGTTGAGATTGATGAAATTACCGCGATTTCCTAATTTCTTCTCATATATTGTTGCTGGTATTGCTCTACTGTTAGGCAATCTACCTTATTCTTTCAAAGATTGCCTAGGGGTAACAGAGAGATGGATGTATATATGTCCTTATGTATTTGAAAATCGCTTACTACTGAGTAGAACATGGGGTGGGCGCTAAAGACAGACAAACATGTCGATTTAAAAGTTGTATTTTTATTCACGTAGATATGTCTTAATTTTTTAATCAGTACTTTTATCTATTTAGTGTGTAAAATTGATAACTGTTAGTCCTTTTTTTAGCAGATGACGTTGATTTTAATCGCTTTTGGACATTTATTATTTTCGTTTGATTCCTGATATATTTATGCGCTAATCCGGCACATTGAATTTTTATTTAGTAACGTCTATATATATATATATATATATATATATATATATATATATATATATATATATATATATATATATATATATATTTTAAATCGACATGTTTAATTGTTTAGGTAAATTATATCCCGCCCACGGCAAGAAGACATAACTCAAGGTAAGGAAAGTGCGATTTTATAAGTCAATGCCCTACTGCAAGAGCACTCTGCTCAAACAAAAAATGACTGGGCAGCCCCGACGGCATTCCCCGGTAGGGACGACTCAGACGATTAGCAATAAACTAACCCCTTCTCAAAATGCGATTATTTACAGCCTTGGAGGGTGGCTCTGTTAGAACTGCACAGGACTATACTCTAGAACGACAGAGAACAAAGCCATCAAAACTCAGATTGCCAAATACTCCGTCATCTAATTTTGATATGTAATACGCACCCCGGATGGCGGCTGTTTTAACGGTTTTGTGTTTTATATGAACAACTGTGAGTCTTTCTTTTATAAATCGGCACTTTGAACTCTTCAGTATGTAAAATTGACAATCGTAAATGTAATTGTTTTTCTTTTTTATCTATTGCATCTATTTGTTATTTCGGTGGATGTTTGTTCTGCTTGTCTGATTCATGGAAAGCGCAAAACGCACACTGGTCAATTAAGTAGAGGAAAAGTAATGTTCTTCACTTTTTTACTAACTCAACGTTTGAGATGAAAAGGGATAACTTTAATGAAACACTCGGATAGCTATGTGTCTTATATAGAGATCAAGTATTAGTCAAAAGAAGGGGCCCCTTGATTTCTGAGAACCTACACTAACGTTAAATAGTAATGCAAGGCTTATTAGTTGAAACGAACATATATGAGCAGCTGTAAATTTTAGTAGCTATATACGAGAAAGACTTATCAGCACGTTGGGAGGTACTTGTAAACGTCATCCTATCTTACCCCCTCACTTTCTCCCTAGTTTTATATACTTTTCGGATTAAAGATTGCGTTATTCAAATTCTGATCTCAAATTACCGAACACCAAGTCATTATCACCTACTTAATCTAATCTCTTTTTCCTTCGTAATTGTCTGATCTAGCATTTCGTATCTGTTCTCTGCTTACGGCGATGTCACGTTTAAACCATCGCTTTGTCGTCGGGTCACCTAAGTTAAGGCACTTGAGTCTAGTCATTACTTCGATGGGTGAACATTTGGGAATCTCAGGTGTGGTACGCTTGCACGTTCCTGTAACATTCACTTTCTATAATACTGAAGTATATAAATATTGAATATTCCCATTCTATTCAGATAGGTAACGTGCAGTTTAAAAATGTAAACGAATCGTCTAAACACATGGATGGCAAAAAGTCGTTCGTGCCTTACCTGGAAAGTATACAAACGGCGGCAAAAACGAATATAAAGGGGCCTGATTAACAAATAAATAATTAATTATTAATAATTTTTCTTAAGAAACTAATTCAACTTTACACAATAGACGGACCACTTTTTTATATATAGCTTATGTATATGAGATATCACTATTTTGCATATTAGTTTTGAAAAAAAATGCATTTTATTAATTAACTATTGTCGTTATTTAATACAAGATTTGATTTGGTTTTAATACAACAAACAATTTTATTGCGCAATATTGTTTCATATTTTGGGCAAATATTGAGTATTTATCTTCAGATGTTCCGTTCCTTACAGAGAGTAACTATATTTTTTACAAGTAACGATCTATTTCCAAATTACAAGTGGGAATCTTTGGCAAGGCTGTCTCAATCACCTAACCCTAACCCTAACCCTAACGCTAACCCCAACCCTAACCCATTTCGTAGTCATGCGCATGTATATGCCACTCAGTAGAGATGATTTTGACAATGTTAACTTTTACATGGACGTGTCGTCGTCCTTCCATTGAGTGTGGTATTCCCTACCGGTCTACCATCTGATGGGTACCAAAGTTCAACGTCGTTTCACTTCGGTTATGTTACGGGTATCGGTGTGTCAACATGGATTTGATGTACATACTATGTGTGATCATAATGTTATGCCCTTTTAAGCAGGTGTCATTTTAACTATGACATATTCTCAATTTGATCCACCAGACAATTGCACAGACTATCTTATGTAGTAATAATACAAACTTAATATACAGATCAAATTCTGTCAAAAATGTATTTTTAATTTCAATTTTATTTAAATTCACTAAATTACCTCTTTTAATGTTTTGCGTTATTACCATCATGCAATTTCGCGTCAGAAATTCGCACAAACTGCAACCACTTTTTCTTCTATCCGTCCGGAAATTATTTGTTACTAAAGAGTCACCTTTTTACATGGCACATAGGCCACTCGAAGATAAGGGTCAATGAGTGTTAGTTGGATGGTAAGACAACACCGTGGTGATTGGTAATGTAGGTTGAAATTAGGCAGCATTTGAGTATTTAAGAGGCTCAACCAAAAGGTGTTTATATTTGACTTGAAAACGACCATGGTGTAGTCAGCTTGGATGCAGCCCCGCGGTTTTGTATTAAAATATGTGCATCTAGGTATACTACCAACTATCCTGTTCTCTTTATACTAGAAGCCAGCAACAATAATAAGCAGCATCCTGGAAAGAACTGCCATATCCATGTTTCGTTTGTTTATTCATATTACTGAATATCCTCTCTCCATTTCCTCCCCCCGCTTCCCCTCTCCCTTCTCACCTCTTCCCCTCTCTCTTCCCACCCCTCTCTCTTCTCACCTCTCTCTCTTCTTACCTCTCTGTCTTCTCACCTCTCTCTGTCTTCTCACCTCTCTCTCTCTCTTCTCACCTCTCCCCCTCCTCATTTCTCAACTCCTCCCTCCTCACATGTATTTTCGTCAAATTACAACAAAGTTAAATAATTACTTTTTATCTTCCGATTACTTTTTGTTGTTAATGACTCGACACTTATCAAGGCTAAAGTCACGCGAGTATAAGTGTTAATAGGATAGATACATTGTCAGTTGAATGATGAAGACTATTATGTAGAAACTGAAAACAATAAATAGAATGGACAAAAGTTGATGACTTATGAGAATAGTTTATGCCAAAGATGTGTTATATTTAATTTGAAGGCAACCATGCTGTAGTCCACATGGACTCAATCTCGGGGTAACGTGCTGCATAGATGAGAAGTTATTGGAAACAAAACTCTGTTTGTGGAAAATCCGTTTTATGTTTGGCATGCGCAGAGAAAAGGCAAATTATTTTGTAGTTGTAGTAGGGTTTAAGATTTTGCTGTTATTGTCTTACAAGGAGGAACCAAGGATTGAACCTTAGTCGAACATCTTTCTTCGGTGAATTCTCAAGTATATTTCTGACAAGTATATACACACTACACGGTGAAATGTTGTTAACACATTTTATCTGAAATAAATGGTATTTGCTAACTTGATTTATCTTAATTGTCTTTTTATTTTTATCATGTTTGCCGGGTGTTAAATCATTTATCAGTGCCAACGACACATTTGACGAGTGAAAGTTAGTCGTCATCGCAGCTTTCGAAAAGTGAACGATATATTCTGAACACTCACGTTTCAACTCGTCCGTTTCCGCAGAATGGTTGTCCGTGCTGATACTGCATAGCCGGCGAAGGTCCACTGACTTTATTGCCAATATTCACTTGAATTGTGTAGCTGTAGTTGACACCGCGCATTACTGACCTGGAAATGAAAATGGAATTCATTAGAAACATTTACCTTCATCACACTTACTAGCAACATGGCAACAAGTTAAGAAAAAATTAAAGTACGTAAAGAATCTCTTTATTCTGTTCACACTAAATTACTGACCCGGGGAAACAGCAATTCTTTCCTCATTTTCAGAGACATTGATCATGGATGGTGACAATTAAAGGATAAGCTAAAGAGACGAGTGAGTTAAAAGGTTGCCAAAACTACATCAACGGTGCATTTTTCTCTTGTCATCAGTATGAATGTACATACACATAACAAACATAATTCTCTCCTTCTGGAATTCCTAGTTTCGGTGACAAGCCTAGGCAAGATGATCCACGGGGTGTAGAGCGCCATTGTACATCAGACCTTTCGTCATCTACATAGATAGTATTTTAAGATCTACGGGTTCATCTCGCCAAGTGGTGTAACCCCGCGCCGATATTCCATACTAGGTAGTTCTACACGATGATAGCTTCGCTATATGAAACAGAAAAATGGACACACTAAGTTTCTGCTCTTTTCCAGAACATTTAAGAGTACTTATATCGATCTTGACCCAGTTTTCGCGAGTTTCTTGTCGGAAGCGTTCGACTATCCTACGCAAACGCCCGAGAGATGACGAGCCGATTTGTACCAGACGACAATTTTGATACGGTGCAGCGTTCTATGATTTTAAGTTATATTTTCAAGAAATTTTCTAAAAGAAACAACAAAAAAAAACAAGCAAAACATAGCGAAGTTACTGTTATCAAAGAAATATTTGTTGTTATTTTGATACGTTGCTGCGTCCTATAATTTTTAGTTATAGTTGCAAGAAATGTTTTAAACAACAAAACAATTAAAACAAGCAAAACAGAGCGAAATTACTGTTATCAAATAAATATTTGTAACCCTAACCCTAACCCTAAACCCTAACCCTAACCCTAAACCCAACCCTAAACCCTAACCTTAACCCTAACCCTAACAAAAAAACAAGCAAAACATTATAATCATAGGACGCAGCACCGTATCAAAATTGTCGTCTGGTACAAATCGGCTCATCATCTTTCGGGCGTTTGCGTAGGATAGCCGAACGCTTCCGACAAGAAATTCACGGAAACTGGGTCAAGATCGATATAAGTACCCATTTAAGATAGTTTCCCTTCCCATAAGTTTATCGTAACTAAATAGTAGTATATATATTTCAACCATGGAAAACAAGCTAATACCGAAGACGAAAATACAAAGATGGAGCTAAATTGACCACAAATAGTACTTGTAAGAAGACGTGGTATTTGTGTTAATATTTTGTGTACATACGGCCAGTTTCTTCTATAGACCAGTGTTAAATAAGCGACATTGTCTCGACGCTTTGCAATGCAATATTTCTATCATTTATTTTACTTTAATCTTATATAAAAAAAATGACCAGTATTGTTTAATGTTTGTTTTTAGAAAAAAAAAATTACGTCCGTGTTATGGTTTTACTTCGCGATATTGTCTAGGCGGTTAAAAATTCAACTTATTGTTGATGAACGAGAAAGCATTAGAAGTGCTGGTAATTTAACGAGATAGCTCGTTCATTTGGAAACATTGACAGGGTGGAGATATAGAAATTGAAAATAGAAGCTTTTCCAATGCCAGATTTTCGTATTATTTTTTATGAACGAACTTACTATTTAAAATACCTTTATTTTGAACAATTTAAGATTAAAGTAACAAAAAACAATAAACTTTGCATTGAAAAATGCTTATATTTTCAAGTTTAATATTTCAATCCTATCAATGCTTTCAAATGGTCGATCTGTCTATTTTGAATAATTTTTATAATTTCTGGCAAGGCCTCGTTCTTTGTTTACTTTCCGTAAAAATTAATTGTGTTTATACTTTCTGAAAAAAAAAACCCTAACTTTTCAAAGGTTTCCGGTAAAGTCTAATTATCGTTTTAATACCTTTTGGTAAAATGTAAGCGTTTTTATACTTTCAGGAAAAACTTTATTGTTTTCATACGTTGTGGTAAAACCTTGTCGTTCGTATACTTTTTATACTTTCTGGTAAAACTTTTAGATTTTATAATTTCTGTTTAAACCTAATTGTATTTTATATTTTCTTGTGAAGCCAAATTTTCATACTTTCTGGTAACACCTTAATGTTTCTGATACGTCTACTAACACCTAATTGTTTTTACACTTCCTCGTAAAACTTAATATTTGTTCAATACTTTCTCGTAAAACCTTATTGTTTTTATATTTCTACTAACAACAAACTGTTTTTACACTTCCTGGTAAAACTTAATATTTGTTAAATATTTTCTAGAAAAACCTTATTCCTTTTATTCTTTTTACTATATAAAAAAATTTATTTAATCTATACTTTCTGATAAAACTGAAGCGCTTTTTCGAATAACTAATATGATGTATAAACGACAGAGATTTCATAAGGACTATTATTATTTAGGTACCTTCGGATTTAGTTCAAGAATAACTTACTGAGATCGCCACCAAATCCCTTCCGGTGACATTTTCCTTTAAGCCTAAGAGAATGGTAACCTTAGAGCTAAATATTTGTTGGTTGATTATACTCTCCCGTCGAATAGCCTCGCAGTGATACATATTTGCGCCCACGGGATGGGCAATGCGAAACACGTTAAATTTTAAATTAGGATTACTTTCACGTGTAGAAATAAATACATACATCTTTTGTTTATCAGAGATTTCGACTCTGTGATGCCGCAGGTATTATGGATACACAATGGTCTTTACATTGATAAACGATGAAATAATTCACCGTCGTTGCCTATTCTGGAATCAGACGAACTCTTGACCGGAAGGCTTGTATCCGTTACTGAACACATTTTAAAACGTCGACACTCGGATTAATTCTTTTGGTCTATGCTCGGCCCACCCACAGGCGTCGAGTGTCAGTATGTATTGGACCTGTTTTTATTGTGTTTATTAAACAGAGGTCACACTTTTTCATTAGCAGCTGACTGTAGGATAAAAACGACGGTGATTTTTAAATTACCCATTCGGGTCTTATATATATATATATATATATATATATATATATATATATATATCTTTTGCTTACGATAATTAGTTTGTTTACTAGCGAAGTCCCATAAATTCCTCAGTTGCGTTTCCTTTTCAGATCAGGTGCTTTTAGTTATATTAACTATATTTTTCTTATGAGTAAAAATTAGTAGGTCACTCAAATAGAAAGGGTTATGTGATTGGTGGATTGTCGATCTAATGATGAAAACATCATGATAGAGTTGATAATGTTATAAATAGAAAAAACAAGGACGGTCTATCCCAAGTGTGCATGACTTATTAAAATTCTCTAAATTTGGCAAGAAGAAAGATGTTAAAAATACATTGTTTTGAGAAGCAGAAAGCAAAAACAAAAGTTTTATTGAAGTGAATAAATACGAAAGTTGAGCCCATTACTCGGACTAAAGTTCGATGCAAACTTCCCTATTTCAAGTTAATTCAATTTTACACAATTTACGCAACATTTCTTTTCATATACTGCTTCTGTACATGCGATATCAGTCGCAAGATTAACTAATTTATATCCTGGTTTTGAAAAGGAAATTTTATTGAACAATCCTTATTGGTTATTAATATATAAATTAGACTTGATTTTTTCCTCTGTATCATTGGCGAGAGTAAGAAAATAACCACATGCATCATAAGCTACTAGATGTACCACTATATTCACATCATTCACCCGAGAGTGCTTCAAGAAATGTATGACTATTTTCAACATCTAACAATAAATGCTGCTTTTAGACCTCTATTTCAGACTCTCTCAAAAACATATTCCTTACAGATAGTAGGAAAAAGTTTTCTCTCTAATCCTCATTTACTCCTACTCTCCCATTTAACGCCGGTAAATAAATTACATCGGGTATGTTATAGAATCATGATTGTAAATAGTTTATTGCATTCTTCTACTAATGTCATACATGATATACAAAATCCATACATCAATTAATAAATATTCCCTCATATTCCAGAATATCGGATTACATATAGGTATTTATTGTATATTGTCACTTAACTATAAAACATGTACTTAAACTCATTCAATAATTTCCAGTTATCATGAAGTAAACTGAATACATTCTATCGTACATTGATTCAAAATAACGTAATGTACTTAAACATCGTCTCCAGAAAATTCATTTCAGTTGCAGATCTTAGAGAGAATGTGCATTGAAGAAGAAAGGGTGGGGCCAAGCAAATTACAGATAGGTTTCTGCATCTTATCAAGACCCCCTAAAGTAGGACATAAATAAAATACATATTTACCAGATAATAGTTACATTAATTTGGATGTTTTTTTGCTTATTTCCATGAGGACATTTTTTTATCTTACTATTTAGTTTCTTGTAGAAATGTTCGTTGCTAAATTATTTGAATACAATTCATGGAGTATCATTATTATAAGTTAACAACTGGGAGATGTAAAAGACTTCTAGACTGACAATCGAATAGACACGCTTCCGTATATATATATATATATATATATATATATATATATATATATATATATATATATATATATATATATATATATATATATATATATATACAGCTATGAGTCAAATAGCAACTTGTGTTAAATGAATCATTTACAATAAACATTAAATTTGCACATTAAATACCGGACTATGAAATCGGCCAAACCAAGTTCAAATCTATTTGGACCGTTTGCATTAACTTATCTTTTGCAAATATGTGTGTATGTATATAAATATATATATATATATATATATATATATATATATATGTGTGTGTGTATGTATGTATATGTATATAATTCAACCTTTATCCCCCTCTCTGTCACTATAACCACACGCCTGTGTGTGTGCGCGCATGGGTGCGTGTGTGCATATTTATGTGTGTGGGTGTATGTATCGCTCACCTATTCACAATACTCAAGATTAGACCACACGCATACGGGCGCACACACGCACGCAGACGCGACTTCATTCTTGGAGACGACAAAAAGCAATAAAAAGTATTAAATTTCAAAAGAAATTCTCCGCACCCTAGGAGGCTGAGATGACCGATGGGTCATGGATAGGTAACACGCACTTGACCAAGAGAAGCAGGAAAAATGGCAAATAAAAAATAAAAAATAAAAGATACTCACACACCCGCAAAACCATGCATGCGCAAAAACAATAACAAATTCCTCAAATGAAACAACATTTGCTCAAATCGAAAGACATTTCTTCAAATGGATTTTAATATCTGATGAAAGCGGACCACCGCTTGAAACGCGTTATATAAAATTATAAAATGGTAAAACAACAAAATAATAAATAAATGTTGAAAAAAACAACAAAATAATAAATAAATGTTGAAAAAAACATTCTACAAATGTTGGTAGCCTTACTCCTTTACATATATATATATATATATATATATATATATATATATATATATATATATATATATATATATATATATCTATGATTGGTTTTATTCAAACATACATGTACAAAATCTGTAAATATGTAAATGTATTTTGTTTTATTTAAACGATCTCAAAGCTGACTATGTCCAACTCTTAAGTTTTCTCTTTTTTCCTTTCTCTTTTTTTCTCACCCATTTCATTATTCCCAAACACAATCTAAAGGAAGGATCAAATCTTACTTCTGCATGATGAAACTTTAACTGTTCTAGATCGATAACATCGGCATGCCAGTGTCGCAAATTTAGACATGTCTGTTTAAATAAAAACTATTATATATATATATATATATATATATATATATATATATATATATATATATATATATATATATATATATATATATACTAGCTGGACTCGTATCGGGCGTTGCCCGGGAGTAATATAAAAGAATGAATTGAATTTGTCAACATCCCACTGAACGCAAGCAGGTCACATCAGACAATTTTAATGTTCTATTTAGAATTGTGGAAGGGGGATAGTAGGAAGAAAGGATAAAGGTAAAAATGAAGGAAGGAGACGCGGTTGTAGGAGTCTTCCTGCCTATCCCATGGTACCGGTATTTCCCCAGAAATGTAGTTTCTACTATTCACAAGTTTAGGGTAATTTCCATACGAGGAAATCGATGTTTTTTTCTCATTTTTTTTAGATATTATGCGTGTGAAAAGTGCGGAATTCAGAAACTTTAAGCTTTATTGTCTTCTGTCGAGTATCTTGGCATATATTGACATAATTCGGAAGTTGAGTCGCTGATGAAATTGTAGCCGCCATGTTGAATGATGAAATACTGCAAAAAACTGTTTGTTAATTGCATTCTTTAAACACAGTAATGAGTATTAATATATACGTAATAGGTAACATAAACGTAATTATATATTCTCGAAAATCAGCGGAATTAGCGGGAGCGTCCATTAAATGTGTGCGTAATGTTTTGTATCATGTAGTAAATTTATAGCAGACAACTAGTAAATATTAACGGTAACTTTTTGAAAAGTAGACGTTTTTTCTTAGTTCCAGGTTTCGGCGGGGGAGTGGCAGTACTATCGTGTGATGGGAAAAGGTTTTGCTATTACCTTCATGGAGTGTGTGTTAGGGAGAGTCGAAGATCGTGGGGCAAAAATTATATTGAGTGTTAACTTGAGAAAAATAACACTATTTCTTAAACACGATCAAGTAAATAAGTGTAATACAGTGGTGAGTTTAGTAGCCTGTGATGCATGTGTTTATTTTCCCATGTTTCAAAAAGGTACAGGGGAAAATTGTCTTAACTTTATATATTATATATATATATATATATATATATATATATATATATATATATCGTTATGCATATATATATATCGTTATGCATATATATATATATGTAAAAATAAAAATGGAATAAAGTATAAGCAATTCAACAACTAACAAATATATATATATATATGCACAACATTGACCTAATGGACACCGAATCAAACTATCAGATCAGCAAGTTGAGTTCAAATACTATCGTAATTTACGCAATAAAATTGTAAAGAAAAATATGAAGCCACGGTTAAATAGTAACTTGCATGAAATAAATTGTACCCAATGAATCGTTCCTAATAGATCTAGAGGGGTCTCTACAATGCCAGTTATGTAATCGTTAATACAATTCACAATGTTTTCTGCAATCCAACCATAGTTGGTACAAGTAACCTTCAGTTTACGCTTGACTTTTCCAATTAATTTCCGTATTAAATTATTTTTGTTATCTCCCTAAATTATAAACCTGCCTAAATGCGTAAAGCAAAATTGTCAATAACTTTGACACACTCCTTTCTGTGCACTTCCATGACATGATGAGCGATTGGCCTCTTCAGTTCAAATAATACTCTGGATATTGTTTTGAAAGACATCTTTGAGATTACCCTATCGATATCAAAATCTGAGGGTTAAGAATAAGAGCTTGATCCAAAAAATGCACAATACTTTCGGCAAATAACCTTAAGATTAGTCCTGAATTATTCATAAAGTTTCAGTCATGAATGTTCAACAAGGTATTGGTTTCATCGCTGTGCAATGACATGCTGAAAATGTGCATATTTGCGTGTCAAGCAAAGCTACTATGACGTGCAAAATTGCTAAACCATTCATCTGTTGGCCTGCTTTTGGTTGTTAGGACACTCTTCAAAGTGACCCACTTATTATTAAATGGCGATAAAACATAAACAAAATTCTTTTAGATAATTAGTATAATTTAGATCATCTATAATATTACTGCTCTCATCTTGAATGTTATTCTAACATCGTTTCGATAGATGTAACCTCCGGCCTTTTTCAGTTGTATCTTGTCAAACACGGGAATATTTCTGTCAAAGTCGGAAATCTGCACGGAATTTCGAACGGAAGCCTTTATTTAATCCACAGGGGTAGCATGCTATCGTTTCGTCAGTCATGACCGGGTAAAACTCTTTAATTATTCGCAATTCTTTGCATCGCATGCACTGCGGATAAAACCTTCAACTTTCAGAAGACTGCACGTAGAACTGAATTGTACTTAGTGCTTTATCCGTTACCTTACTTAGTACTTTATCCGTTACACCACAGGTAGGAGGTTTACTCGGCCGAAACGTAGTGATGAAAACACTCAAGATGAGAACAATAGTCCGAATAATCTAAATTATACAAATAAGCGACATTGTTTTCTGACATTAAATAACCCACAAAATTGGTTGATTTGCCGTAACTCAAACAAACAAAAGCAAACCACACTTATTTTTCTTCTTTTCTTTGTTTCTCCTATCTCATCGTTTTCATGTTTCTTCATCTTTACATTTTTCTTTATATAAGCTTATTTATTTACATGTTCACGAGAAAATTGTTAGACATAATGTACATCTTTACTGTGTGATGTGGCCGTGATAATGTGCATAACGACAAGAACTGCTGAACTTGGTGTACCAAGTTCGAATCGAGTTGGTTCCATATAACTATTTCTTCTTATGGACGTTAGCAACCTTCAAGTAATCTCTCTCGTTGTGAAATAACCCAGACGAGTGTAATGAAAAGGTAATTTGACAAAAGTAGGCACACTTGACACCGGCACGCACCTGCCCACCCACCCCCCCAAAAAAGATAACATGACTAATTGTTGAAAATAAAATAATCGATGGTTGAATTCAAGACACTTATCTGGGAAAAACAAACGCGATGGATTATCAGAAATAAAATAATTGATTGATTTAAACCACCTTCAAAAGGAAATACCCTGTCGCCGAATTAAACGCCCTTTAAGCGGGGCTACATTGACAACGTAGTCCCACAGTGGCCGTTTGCAAGGGGAGATGGTGATGTTACAGATTGTTATATAATAACAACACGTAATTGATATCGTCAGTTCAGTGGCGATTTGGGCCAGAAAAAGACACCCGGTCGAATTACTGTTCGTGCGTATTCTTTCCTCACAAACACACACCCCTTCACTGCCATCGACAATGAAGATATACCACTATATTTTTTATATATTAGTGTGTCGTAATTATTTTAAGTATAGCAGAAATACAACATTGTTAGTACCTGAAGAAATCAGGGATACCAATGCCAACGACAGTATATATCGGTAAAATTCGTACCATGTCTTGATTGAAATACAAATATCTATATATTCCTTTCGCACTCCGACGTTAACGAGAGCAACAAGCAATACATCCATCCACACCCCCAGACATCGAGAGATAATGGCTAGAAATGTGGCATCTTAAGAAGATATTGCACTTTGATCGTAGATCTCTCACTCTTTCTCTAACTACCCCTTCCTAACTTAACGACAACATTCTTAAGATTCATCTATTCAATCTGCACGTTTTGCGATGGAAATCCTATTAAAAATATGAGCTTTACAAACCGATTGATTTAGTCTAGAATTCATGCAAAACTATACTCACCGTTAAATCAACCCTACGATGCAATACTTTTTTTTATGGAAATCGCTCCAGACAAAGCATGAAGCCACTTGATGTGAGGAACTAACAAATACCCCTTCAGGGTAAAAAAAACTAGCCAACGATGTGTTATATAGATAGATTTCTACCCAGAAAACAGCAATTATTCCCCCTTTGTCAGACACATCGCTCATAGAATGTGATAATTAAAGGATAAAATAAGGGAGGTGAAAGTTACGAAGCTGCCGAAAGTAAATCCACGATCCACTTTTTACTCTTCATACTGCTTCCAGATGTGGAGAGGTTCCGCTCAGAGCACTCATTCTTTACTTGACATCATTCAAAACCGACTTTACAATCTAGAAGTGATAATATATTCTGTTATTTATATCACCTTTCTTATAGAAGAGACGTTTCTTGTCTACCTCTACTGAATCATTATTACCATTCAAAGTGATTGACTGGACTTCAATCTCTGGTCCCTCCTTGCAAAACTTTCACACTCAGAACTCGAAACCGTTCCTTTCTTCCTCTATAATCCTTACATCAAACGAAATATCTATGTATTGATTTTCTTTTAAAGAACTTATCTGTGGAACACGTTATCACCAGATTGTTTCCCCGCGTGTTACAACATAGTTATCTCCAAATATAATGCTAATAAACACTTGTAATAAACTGGTCTCATGAGTTATCAAGCATTATTAATATTCTTCATTGTTTTCAGTTCTTTCACAATATTCTCCATCTTTTAACTGACAATATTTCGATCTCATTAACCTAGGATCCTTGAGGTACATTTAATCGCGTAAAGAGGTGACTTTTTAGTACATAAATAAAAGACGGAGACGCTAAAAACTCAGCTACATATTCTTATATGTGGACCCAAATGACGCGAAAGATATACCCCGTAAAACACACCGTAGAACACGTTGCACTAGACTAATCATATTTTCTTCTTCCTATTCCTAATTTTAATTCCTATCATAATATTATTTATCATAAAACTAACAATATATTCATGTCATAAACTTTTATCCTCGATTGGCTTTTAGACTTAATGACTGGTGACTCGTCATTCAATAAAATTAATTAAACTAACCACGAATGTATATATTCTAATATGGGCCCCACAACAAACTCTAAAGCCATACTTGTAGATTCTGTTACATAAGACGAACTATTTTAGCCTAAACCTTAAAACGGGTATTTTTAAAATGCGCCCATTCGATCTCAACATTTCGCGGATGAAAAAGCAATTTAAAACATGAAGCAATTTAAAACAAAAAAACAATTTAAAACATAAAGCAATTTAAAACAAAAAGCAATTTAAAACATAAAGCAATTTAAAACAAAAAACAATTTAAAACATAAAGCAATTTAAAACATAAAGCAATTTAAAACAAAAAAACAATTTAAAACATGAAGCAATTTAAAAAGAAAAACTGAAAGAGCTTCTAATAGACATGCGTGGGTTCTTTTAAAATAATTGATATTTTATGGTAAATGGGACATACTAAAACTAAGCGTGACAGACCGACTGGCGGGGAAAAGGGCGCATCTAAAGTGGACCACCAAGTAGGATATTGTAATGACTCTTTATTATTTGGACGAATCTTTTCGTCGTCGAAAGAAAGAAGAAATCTTCGCCTTAAGGCATCGTTACAGACAGAATGGCGGTTGGGATCAGAGGCGTTTGTCTCTTACTACCGGCATCCCATCATTAAGATATTATCCCCGGTTAGAAAACGCACGGCCCGCTGGTTGATAATTTGGGGTTAGCTAAAAGAAAGCAAGATGACAATACCAAAGCGTTAAGCTTAAAACTCCGTCTAAGGACCTTTGTAATATATATCATTACCTCATTACATTATTAAATACAGCATTTATACAATTAGACACTGACTGACATATATACACTATATATATATATATATATATATATATATATATGCATACATATATATATACATATATATATATATATATATACATACATATATATATACATATATATATATATATATATATATATACATACATATATATACATACATATATATATATGCATACTTATATATATATATGCGTGTGTGTGTGTGTGTGTGCGTGTATGTGTATTACTTTCATCTCTTCCTCCAATATATACTATTTTTTTTATTTCTCTTTCAATTTTAAAAAAATGTTCCGCCGGCACTCACTAAATAAAACTCAATAATGTATAAATTTCTCTGAATATAATTGGTATTAGGAGAATATTGAAAATAATAAATATTGATGGCTTTTAAAGGTCGATTTATGAGGTATTTACTGCCATTCAATTTAAAGATGACCACGTTGTAATCCTCAGGGAAGCGTATGTTTGTATCTCTTCCTCCCATATATTCATTTTCTTTAACCTCTCTTTCGATTCTTTTTAATTTTTTCCTCCGGTACGCACTAAATAAAACTCAATAATGCATACATTCTTCTGAATATAATTGGTATTAGGAGAATATTGAAAATAATAAATATTGATGGCTTTTAAAGGTCGATTTATGAGGTATTTACTGCCATTCAATTTAAAGATGACCACGTTTTAATCCTTAGGGAAGCGTATGTTTGTATCTCTTCCTCCCATATATTCATTTTCTTTAACCTCTCTTTCGATTCTGTTTTTGTTTTTTCTCCGGCACTCACTAAATAAAACTCAATAATGTATAACTTTCTCTGAATATAATTGGTATAAGGAGAATATTGAAAATAATAAATATTGATGGCTTTTAAAGGTCAATTTATGAGGTATTTACTGCCATTCAATTTAAAGATGACCACGTTGTAATCCTCAGGGAAGCGTATGTTTGTATCTCTTCCTCCCATATATTCATTTTCTTTAACCTCTCTTTCGATTCTGTTTTTGTTTTTTCTCCGGCACTCACTAAATAAAACTCAATAATGTATAACTTTCTCTGAATATAATTGGTATTAGGAGAATATTGAAAATAATAAATATTGATGGCTTTTAAAGGTCGATTTATGAGGTATTTACTGCCATTCAATTTAAAGATGACCACGTTTTAATCCTTAGGGAAGCGTATGTTTGTATCTCCTCCTCCCATATATTCATTTTCTTTAACCTCTCTTTCGATTCTGTTTTTGTTTTTTCTCCGACACTCACTAAATAAAACTCAATAATGTATAACTTTCTCTGAATATAATTGGTATTAGGAGAAGATAGAAAATAATAAACATTGATGACTTTTATAGTCGATTAAAGAGGTATTTACTGACGTTCTATTTAAAGATGACCGCGTTGTAATCCTCAGGGAAATATTCTTGCAATTTCTTGTTCCAGGGATGATACGCTTTTTTTCTTTGTTGTTTTTTACTGATGGGTCGCCGCTTATCAAGGCCCGAGCTCCACTCGAAGATAAGTGTTAAAAGGGTTGTTAATTGGACGATGATCAACGTCACGAGAGGAGTGGAAACATTGAATGGAATGGGCAAAAACTATGTTCATGGAAATTCTGTTGTATGTTACGCAAATGGATAAGTTTCTTGAAGTGGTTGTAAGGTAACGAGTTCTTTTTGTGAAAATGTTTCAAACGATAACAATAGATTGAAGCTCAGTCGAACACTTTCTATTGAAATAATAACCAAATGAAGTCAAAAAGAGAAAGAATAGCGACGTCTCTTCTGTACAGAACTGACCAGATGATCCACCACTAGATTGTGAATTTGATTTTTAACTCTCTCAATTGTTTTGTACAGGAAATTTTGAGCTCTATCTTGAATTTTTTTTGGGTTATCCTGAGCGTTTGAAACGAACATGTATTTTATTAGTAAACGTAGCTTACTCCTCCGATGTTGTCCCTGTGTCTTTTGACGTTCATTCTTATGTCGTGTTTTTAAATAATGCCATTTTAAAAATAAATAATTGTAGTTTTAAATAATATTTTAATATTTAAATTCAATTATTTGGTCATGAAATAATTAATTGAAACACATTCTTATAAAACTATGTCTAATTTTGTTATAATAATATTGTCATAATCTATATTTACAAAAGCGCCCAAAACATTCAATCTGTTTTTATATAGGGTGGGCAAAAATAAGGGTCCTATTTTTAAAAATTCATAACTTTTTTATTTATTGATTTTTTTTCTTTTTAGAATAAGTAAAGGACCCCTTCCGAAGCAAGCATGAGCCGTATTAGCCCTAAGGAACGTACCCTCATTTAGAAAACATTATTTTTGCTTAAAAAACTCAAAACAGTGTAAAAAACAATACTTTAGATTTTGTAAGTTTTAAGAAGTGTTTTTCGGCTAAAATTTGTTTTGTTTATTTCAAAAAATCTCGGAAGGGTCAGTCTACACACACATAAAGTTTGGTGAGTTTAACTTTTATTTTGTGGAAGTTATTAAAATTCAAGTTATTCAAATTTAAAGATAGGACCCTTATTTTGGCCCACCCTGTATATTTCCTAAGCATTTTAAAGCCAGAAAAGACTCTCTACACGACAGTGTAAATGCTTCTAATTCCTTTCAAATTTCGAAGGCCACGGAGTAATTCATTCTTTGGTAAAGGTTCAGAATAGTAAACAGTCAAGGAATCGTAAACGAAAATAAAAACAACAAATAATCTATATTAAATGCAATAGAATTAAATCATCTATTGATACGTATATATTTAACGTGTGAAAACTAAGTTTTTATTTTTATTTAAGAATCTGTTTCCGATGTGTCTTATCGTCATACTAAAACGAGAAAGGCTGCCCAAGTAATGGATGAACTTCGAGTAATTCCATGCTAAAACAATAGTAAAATAATATTTATCCTATCACTAAACCTAATTCCGAGTGGCAAGCTCCTTCTCTTAACAATAACTCTTGTAAAACACACACTTAACCCCAAAATTAAGCCATCACTTCGGTCGCCATATTGTTTTTCGCATGTCAATAAGACAGAGGAAGAGAGGAATACAATTTTGAAATATTTTTTTACAAAGAGTTGCAATAATTAAATTGTCTATCGACCCGTATACTTTTAAGTATACGGGTCGATATACAATTTAATTATACTTCGTTCACTATATATTATTAGTTGCTATTATATTTTGTTTATGATTTTTACACTGTTAATTACTTTGCACTTTTACTCGTTCTGTTTCTGTATCAGCTATTTTTCTTACATAGTACACTCCAGACAAGGCAAGTTGCCACTGTAGACGTAAGGGGCTACTTAGAATTATGGTTAAAGTTTTTGGGGTAATCCTAAATTGGGAACTGTGCAGCGAGATGCTTGTTCACATTAGTTTAACATTTCAGCATGTTTGCTATTGTAGTAGAAGGCCCTACGGCATCTGGAGACCTCCACAGTGAATGGGTGGGATTTAACTGATTGTCGGGTTGGTCGTATGTATTTAAGTCGAGGGGCCACCAGAGCAACAACTTCATTGGAGCACATTCCATTAAAGTACTTGATAAACAAGCACAAGGATGCAACATTGCTGCGATCGCATAGAGGCTGGAGCGTGATGGATAGTGAGGGACCCATTAGATTAGCGACTCTTTTTATGACCTTCTCTAAGAGAGAGAGAGAGAGAGAGAGACGAGTGGATGGGGCACCAGCCCAGATGTGACAACAATACGCCATGCATGGACGGTTGGTGGCTTTGTAGAGATATAGGATTCTGTCAGGTGTCAAAAGTTTTCTACAACAGATTAAAATCACTGACTTGTTGATGAAGAAACTTAAATACGTTCTGGTTGATTTTATTTCGTAATTGAATTATTTTTTTAATGGAATTAAAAAATAAAACATTTTAGTACTTTACGTTATAACAGTTTTTATATCAATAAATAATCACTTAATAATACATAAATACCATAATCTGTAAGTCAGGTAGAAGCAAGAAAACAAGTACACACACATAAAGAGACACGTGACAAGTTGTCTCCTAATTTTATTGATATAGAGAGTTAATCACCTACCCGTCTGTGTATATGGTGTCACTTGTGTATACGGGTCGAGGGAAGTCTGGGGATCGTCTCACTTGATACTTCGTTGGTCGACAACTGCTACATATGCGGGCACTTTCCGGGGTTGAGATCAGCTGTATTGCGTCGATCCCAACATAGGTGTTGTTGGGGTAGATTCGCACCTTGCATTTGTGAAAATAAACAAAATTGAAAAAAGAGAGAAAATTAGAAAACTGTTAAGTATAAATAGTGGATATACCCGTTTACGTATGTTGGGTGAATAATAACTATCACTAGTGACAGTACCCATTTAACGACGGGTTCATATATTTTCTTTTACTAAAGGGTCGCCACTTATCAAGGCCCGAAGGCCACTCGAGGATAAGGGTTAATGAGTTTGGTAGGTGGACGGTGAGTGGAAAAGACTCAAACGGAATAACATTATTCGGTTGTTTTTGTTTACGTCATATACACCTTTATAGTCTATTTAATACCACGTTCAGTCATTTTGGTAAGGGTCCTCATGCTTAACGATATTAAGATCTTCATATATTTATAGAGTAATTTGTGCGTAATGATATATTTTGTACATAAATAGTGTTAGAGAGTAGCAGGCGTGTTAATAGAAAGGTAAGGGTCCGGATCGGTTGGGGCGCACCGAACAGTAGTTACGTCGACCACATGATTTTCGTGCGAGGCCCTCTTTTTTTCTTTCTTAGCCGGCGAAACTTGAACGAGAGAAGACGTGTTTGCGCGCTGTTCCTAAATCTGGTGGCGTCAGTCAAAGTGCGACGATGTAGAGAAATCTATTTATAAGCATCTCTCTGTCTTTTTCTCTCACGTACGCAGGTTTATTAGCTGCCTTTGAATAAACCTTCATTTATAAACTTACTAATAAGTGTCGGCGTGTTGTTGGATTCAACTTTAATTTCAGTGAGAATTCACAACTGGAGACGATCGCATCAGTTACGGAGGATTGCTATAGTTAGACGTGGAAGACATGAGGTATGTGTTTAAATGTCCACCTATTTTATTTGGTTGTGACTTGTGAGACATTAGATCTTAACTGAGAGGGACTGTAACGTAACAATAATCTGAAAACAATACTTTCTATCAACCCCAAAGATGGGAATGGTTCAGGTACTACCACTTCTGTTAAAGTCGATCTGGAAGTAATACAACTAAGAAGTTTCTCTCCACTCCTCAACGGTCATATCTTGAACAGTGTTTTGCTAGACTTAATTTAAGTTATACATAGTGTTGAGAAATTGTGTAAAAAGACGAATTGTAGAAAGGTCTGTGAAAAATTTATTTTTGTGAGTTGACGTGAGTGTGAAGTGAACACCTTATCGGATGGTCACGGTGTTAGGGTTTGCAGAGTGCTTACCTTTTTAACCTTTTTTGTGTAATTCAGCTTGGCTGTAAAGGGCATGTCACAGAAGGCTTGAATTGGTCCGATCGTGTCTGTAGATCCGTCTATGAAATAGAATTTCACAGTCTTGATTCCAACGGCTGCTTTCCACACAACCCAGATGCTAATACTGCACAAAGAAAGCAAGAGAATAAGTGATATTTATTTGCAAGTGATGTGTCGTAAATTTAAAAATATGCAAGTAAACCATGAATTGTCTCCCACTGCCATCACTACTACTTGAATAATATAAACACACTCACAACCTTTTGTTGATATTTTGCAAAACTTACTAAAATAATTTATATATTTGCAAAAAAAGTTGCACTATTTTGATCTATTGTAGCAATAATTAGATGCGGTTGTATAAAAATAATATAGACCTAGAATAGAAAAGTTCCCTTAGAATATAAAAGTAGAACGTGTACAGGAAGTTGCATCATTAGAAGAAGTCCGCAGTGACACGTAGCTCGGAAGTTGCGAAATGTATTTCTCTTTGACAAATGAGATGATTGAGTTAGTCGCTTTTCGCAATACTGCGTCCCCCATCGCGGCGGGTAAAGGGAATATTATATGTAACCTTCTTATGTTATACATAATTACAGCTACCAGAGAAGAGAAAATGACGCTGAATTCAGTTGCCATATAACCTTTGCTACTTACGAGAGGCAACTTGCTGGTTCTGTCGACAAAGTGAACTACGGACAAACCTTAGGGATAGAAGTCTAACCTCAAAGCTGTGGCTAGAGTAGCCGGGTCTTTCTAACGGTTCAGAAAGTACCTCACTCCTGACGTAATCCTCTCCTTGTACAAGAGCAAGACAGTACTAAGATGGAAGACTTTTACCACATATGAGAAGGTGCCGCTCAAAACACACTCTCTCCTGCTTTGACAGAATACAGAATCGTCTTCGAAATGTGGTAGGGGGTGATCCATTTCGCTTCTCTGCAGCCTCTGTCTCAGAAAAGACACGTCGCTAGCCTTTCTCTATTCTATCGTTAGATTCATGGTAGGTGATCGACTGAGCCCCAATCTTTGGTTTCGCCCTGTAAATCATTTACAATAAAAAATCGTCTAGTGTCAAACATTGTAAAGAAGTTCCATCTCTACCTCTGTGTACTTAAAACGAAACCGAACTGCCAAGAACTTCCTATCTGTGGAATACAATACAACGGGGCTGCTTCAATGCTTAGTATAACATGGTCGTTTTGTAAGTCCAATTTCAACAAATTATTGTCAAGCCGCCCACTTAAATAATACAATTCTGACAATTGACGCCATCCTTTTTGTGTTGTTCATCGCCAACTGATAATCTAATTAACCTTTATCCTCGAGTGACCACCAGGCCTTGATAATTCATTACCCATTAGTATAAAATAGAAAATCTACAGTATGGTATACAATTTGCTACGAGAATTTAATATTTGATTTACGAAAATTTGTATTTCTTCTCTATTTCGGGGCCATTTAAAACCCCATTAGTCAAAACCATTGTTATCTTGCCAAAAGCAAAGGGATCAGGATAACAACAATTGATCATACATTTTCGTAAATTTTATAAACAAAAGTAAATAGGATAATTTCATATAAGTGTGTTAAATATTAGACGAGTACACCCGCTAGTGTATAATTTCATCAGTTACAAAAAAAAAACAGGAAATGAAAGGTCAGTTGGGGTCAACTTGGTGAACTCGAGGTTACTTTTGAATCTGCTGTGGGAATTAATAGAAACGGATGTGACGTCAAATGTCTCAAAGAGAGATTGAGTGAGAGAAGTGAGCAGTTCGATGGTACCACTAAACGTTTGAACATGTTATTTTAAAATGCTTTAAGATATGATTGAATAGTGATTATCGATCGCTCTCTGTTTCACCCGACAACAATGATCAAGGATTTGGAACAAAGATCAGGCAGAATAAACCTCTTTTGTTTTCTAACAGGATGTCTTCAGTTTATTCTTTTTTGAGATAGGAAAGAACAGGTGACATTTTCCAAGTCTGGAAGAACCATGTAAAGAGCTCGTACAAGAGCAAGAAGCTAACGCACGATGTATGAATATCAACTTCCATGTGTTTATGAATAGCAAAAAGTTTAAACGTAACAATTTGAAGCATATCGACATTTTGTCAATGTGGAGTGGGGGGCAATTTCAGCACCCTAAGAGTAAACTAGAGTTTCCCCTGCAATCATCAGCACTTGAATTAATTTTAAAAAACCATTATGCTTATTATTATCTATTTGCTGTATCGACCCGGTGTTTTTCGGGAATAATCACCTTAAGTTATTCTCACAACGTTTTTATTGTTCAGTATTTATGCTACAAATTAGCTGTTTTCGTGGAACTAATTTAATAAGGATATAGTGAAAATAAAATGGAATTATCTTTTTTTATTTCAGGACAAATGCCACAAATAAACGGTTTTAATGTAAAAAAACGTTAAAAAAAATCTAAATATGTTTCCGAATTTTTAGATGAGGATTGATAATTTGTATTATTTTGATTACTCAAACTACTGTTCTTATCTTGAAGTTGATTCCCAAAACGTTTCGGTCGATGTAACCTCTTACTTTCTTCAGGTGCATATTGTCAAACTCGGGAATTTATACGGAACTTTGAACTGAACCTTTTATTTATACCACATTGTAGATTGTTCTGGTGTCGATCAGGCATGATCGGATAGAAGTCGTAAGTATTTTTTTTTTACTTTCATTCTTAATTAGTAGCGCAGCAGATAAATGTGTTCAGTAAAACATAATTCTAAGTACAGTCTTTTTGAGTTTGACGGTTCAATCTGCACTTGTATTACTCCAGACTCCTCGTGAAGGAAAATATAAAGGAGTTTACATTGTCTTTCGAGACTGAGAGAATGCAAAAATAAGTATATCATAAATTACTATTGTTTTGTAGAGAATGGAATTATTTTACCTATATAGCTATTTGTTTTACTTATTTTGCGATGTAGATATTTCTGAGTATGAGTGACTGAAAAGACTGGCGTAAATGATAGACACAAATAGATACTGTCTCGTAATGTCAATTATCGGGTCGAACAAGTTCGCTAACCTCTGACCACCGCCTCAATATTACGTAATTTTAGATATAAAGAAAGTAACAAAAAATAATGGAGGAAATCTTTTCAACTTAGAATAAAAAAAAACAAGACAGGAGTTAATATTCTTCTTCTATGTCAATTTTAACAATGGGATTCCAGCAGAATCTGATTAAATGGTAGATATTTTAAGAGTTTATAATCGCAGACAAGAATACTTTTAGCGAATCCATTAGTGCAAGAACAGAGATGATTTCGTCAGCAAACGATTCGTCGATCCTCGTAAAAGCTGAACTGTTACCAATTCTGGAACAGCTAAATTTTATTCGCCATTCTACAGAGATTCTGAATAATTTCACTAGATTAACATTTAATATTCACTCTGTATGATGATACGCTAAATCAATTTATGTTCGTACGTACGTTATCACCTCCACTACTTATCAAAAAGAAATGGGATCCGTAGATACAATGCAAGTTTTTTTTTTAGTTTTTTTTATTTTATCCGATGGTGCTGTTGTGTCGAACGTGTAACTAAAAAAAAAAATACGCTTTCTTGGCCCTCGTGCTATGATCAGAGTGTAGAATCTTTTTCTGTCCAAACATGGTAAAATAATATCGTGGGGTCTGCGTTCGCACCGGACGTCCATATAAGTGAAAAAGATTCTGATATCGATCCTGAACCAGTTTTCGTGAGGTTCGACTCGGAAGCGTTCGGCTGTCCTACGCAAACGCCCGAGAGTTGACGAGCCGATTTGTACCAGACGACAATTTTGATACGGTACTACGTCCTATGATGATAATGTTTTGCTTGTTTTTTTTTGTTTTTTTTGTTGTTCGGGTTAGGGTTGGGTTTAGGGTTAGGGTTATGGTTAAAAATATTTATTTGATAACAGTAATTTCGCTCTGTTTTGCTTGTTTTATTTGTTTTGTTGTTTAAAAAATTTCTTGCAACTATAACTAAAAATTATAGGACGCAGAAACGTATCAAAATAAAAAAAATGTTTATTTGATAACAGTAACTTCACTATGTTGTGCTTGTTTTTTTTCTTTTTTTTTTCTTTTAGAAAATTTCTTGAAAATATAACTTAGACTCACAGGACGCAGCACCGTATCAAAATTGTCGTCTGGTACCATTCGGCTCGTCAACACCCGGGCGCTTGCGTAGGACAATCGAACGCTTCCGAGTCGAACCTCACGAAAACTGGTTCAGGATCGATATCAGTACTGTGAAAAATGTCACTATCTCCTACAATTGTTTTGGAGATACGCCCCAATGATAAGAGATACTCAGAATCTATATAAACCAACTTTCTAGAATATTTTGAACAAATATGATACTATAACAGCACTGAGCGTCTATAGAATAGAAATATTTTCCAGGCACGATAGCTAAACGATACAATTGTTAAATTTCCACGGGTTCCGATTGTTTTTATATCAAACTAGCTGTCCCTACGCGACGTTGGCCGGCAGCGATTTTACTCTAATTTCTGTTTCGTTTCATTTTAAACTATGAGGTTTTTAAAACTAATTATTATTACTTTCTAAATAAGTTCCATTTATTTATTACTTTATGTTTTGGTCATTTAATTATTGATTGAACCAAATTGTTATTTGTTTATTTTTATTTATTTTATTTTTACAAAAAGTTACTACTTATTAAAGTTATAAACACGCGAGGATAAGGGTTAAATTTGATCGATGGATTGTCGGTTTAATGATGACGAATATTATAAGTAGATGGTAAATGATTAATAGAGTAAACAATGTTTGATTACTTGTCGGGGCATTTTAAGACAAGTATTTGTGGATATTTGATTTGTAGACAACTATGTTGTAGTCTGCAGGGAAAATTAGAACTTAATGTGATATGCTAATGGTGTGTTCAGTTCTATTTATAGAATTATTGGATATGAATAACTTCTAAAACTTTTAATATTTTACATTTGTATTTGCTAATAACTTTAAAGCCAGAAATTACCTTTTAATCGACAGTTTAAATGTTTCCAAATTATTTTCAATTTCGTAGAGTTATTAATTATTTTTTAATTTTTAATTATTGACAAAAGATAACATAAGTGACTTGTTCACGAAGAAACCGAAATGATTTATGATGCATTAAATCTGACTATTAGAGAAGCTAGGCGATATATTTTAATTTATTTAATCCACATGGGTAGCATGCTCTTGTTCCGTCAGCCATGACTGGGAGAAACTTCAGTAATTCGCAATGCTTCGCATCGCCCGCACCGAGGATTGAACCTTCAACCTTCAGATGACTATCACCTGGAACTGAATTTAATTTAGTACACTATCTACTGCGTCACGGGTCCTCTCGGATTAAATAAAGGGTTCCGTTCGAAATTTTGTCCAGATTCCCGAGTTCGACAGAAATATTCCCGAGTTCAAAGAGATACACCTGAAGAAGGCCGGAGGTTACAGCGGTCGAAACGTTATGATGATAACACTCAAGATGAGAAATGTAGTCCAGATAATCTAAATTATGCAAATCATCAATGCTCATCTAAAAAATTCAGAAATATAATATATTTCGATTTCGACATTTTACTACTTAGGGAATTGAGATTGCTTACCTTTGCGGCACGGTGTTGTACTTAAACATCAATTCTATGTAGCACTTGCTTTTGCATTCGTATGTTTCCTGCATCCAACTCAGACTGCTGGCCTTACAGCGTTCGGCATCCGGTGGACCTAGTTGTTTAAAACAAAAATGGATAAAAATAAACATATTTGGCTGAAGGTAATTATAATATTTCAGTCACATAAACATATATTGAAAACATCATTTTTTATACTTTTTTTGATGAATCTTATCCTTTTCCCGTATGACTCAGCATCTTACGACTTTTGACCGGCTCGATTTTGTAGTTTCTCAACATCCATAGTGAAAGTGGTGCTATAGAACCGACAGGATTCGAACTCGGCACGGCCGGGTCGTCAGTCCCTGTCGGTATCCATATAACCAAGAGTAACCCCATAATCCTCGGCAACTGCAGTAAATACGATTCCGATAGTTTATAGTGACGTAATATTGACTTTTTTTGTAGAAAATAAACAAATATTTTTTTATTCATGATTTTTTTTTATTTTGCATGTCGTGCGAAGGTTTTAACAGATTTAAAGCATTTACCTTCTTCGATTATTAGATTTGCCAGTAGACTGTAAAGGAGGATTATTCGATTTTATTGAAACTTTATTTGATCTGATCGAATTATTTTTGTTGGGAGGTCAATTAGCAAATATGGGTTAAAATGGCGCTGAGAGACGTTCACACGGTAATAAATATTAAAGACGTCCTATGTATGACAGCAAACTTATAATGATACGCATTTTCGGAGATTTGGCTACTGTAAGTTACTCTTTTATTTGGCATTTTTCTAGGTTCAGTCCCATTCATGGATTTTATCGAGTAGAAACAATTATATGTCACGCCGCCACCATTTTTACAAATTGAGATTCCTAATCAGATGTGTAATCTATGAACACCGAACACCTCAGCCCGGGTGAGAGAAACCAACACAGTTTATTTCTTCCTTCGCGTTGGAGCTTACCAAATGAGATCTAATAAAATCATCGTATCAGCAGTGGCTGACAAAACCGTATAAAAGGGTACATTTCCTCACTCTGGCCTGACAAACGGGGCTTGTCTTCGGGGTTGCTGTTAGACAATCCAGCAGCAGCAGCCTTTCCCCCTCGAATACTTGCTAGACGAAACTGCGTTTCAAATGAACATCTCCAGCAGTAGATTCAACCACTCTTTCTACAGCACGCCAACAATCACAACCATCATAGCCACTATCGTCATAGCAACTACAGCATCGCGTTTTTAACTAACAAAGACAGACTAAATGTAACTCGATATATCAATATAATCCTCATTAACATCAGCAGATTTTTCACCGGTTAGCCAAAGTTCTACAGCAGCTACGTCAAAGGCAACATCTCACAGCAGAAAAAAATAAACAAAGGACACTTCAGTCAGGATAACCATAACAACTGTCCTCCGATAACAATCTATTATATTTCTCTTTCGGCTCACTGAATCATAAACTCTTCTTAATTGTCACATATATATTTTTTTAAATAAATGTCACCTTCATATTTCGCTGCACATTCAAGTTTGTTTTTACCATCTTTGTCATTTTCGTATTCATGTATACGTCTCTTTTTATAGTTGTAAGACCGATCACCAGTATCAACCCCTACACCATGTTGTAATACCGATCACCAGTATCAACCCCTACACCATGTTGTAAGACCGATCACCAGTTTCAACCCCTACACCATGTTGTAAGACCGATCACCAGTATCAACCCCTACACCATGTTGTAAGACCGATCACCAGTATCAACCCCTACACCATGTTGTAAGACCGATCACCAGTATCAACCCCTACACCATGTTGTAAGACCGATCACCAGTATCAACCCCTACACCATGTTGTAAGACCGATCACCAGTATCAACCCCTACACCATGTTGTAAGACCGATCACCAGTATCAACCCCTACACCATGTTGTAAGACCGATCACCAGTATCAATCCCTACACCATGTTGTAAGACCGATCACCAGTACCAACCCCTACACGATGTTGTAAGACCGATCACCAATATCAACCCCTACACCATGTTGTAAGACCGATCACCAGTATCAACCCCTACACCATGTTGTAACTCCGGCGTTATTTGACATGGGTAACGACCGGGAAAAAACAATGCAAAGCGTTTACAGGAACCACCACGGTTTTAAAAATTTCAAAAACTCAGCCAAACAAAAGAAAAGACGCTGCTGAGTAACTGACTTAATATTGTTTGTTAAAAGTCAAGCTCAGCAAAGCTCAACATCACTGTTCAAGAACTGCCAATATTCTCCAGCCGCTACGCAGTAACAGAACCTTCCCGACATTCATCTAGTACGTGAATAATTGCTATGAAATCCGATCAACGAAGTTATCACCAACAACACTACGAAGGAAGTTAAAAATGATTACAGCCGCATATAAACAACATAATAATTTTACAAATGAGTGTGACGTTGATTAGCTCAGTCAAGGACTTATCAACAAAAATTAACGCGCTCTGCCAAATGTACAGACAGACTTGTACTTGTCTCCTCAAATCTGCAGACTCAGTGGCAAATCTCGGACTTCGACAACTGTGCAGACACACTTGCACATTCAATTCCGCCATAGTGCACAAACGATCCCAACCATTGCGCGTTTGTTCGTTAACACCATAGACAACTGGAAACATGAGTAACGCACAAACAACAGTGCAGACTCACTTGCAGTTATCACCTTCATTCATGCAGACTAACTTGCACTTATACCTTTGAATTTGCAGACTCACTTGCAGACAACGCATTCCAGCAACAATACCGACCTCACTCTCAACAGGGAAAAATAACTTCTATCACAGACTTCAACCAAGACTCATTTACATCACCGATTTCATCAACAGTGCAGATCCACTTTTAGTACTTATTTCGATCACAGCAAACACTAAATTGCATCTCTGATTTCATTAATACAAAATCACTAACACAACACACTTCGACCTTCTTTGCGGATAAACTTTTAACACAGCTGCAAACCAGTTTTCTTACTAATCCTGATAACATTTTTAATATGTTCAATTATCATGCATAACCCATTTCCACTTCTCGGCAATCCTAAAAATAGGTGTGAATATGTTGTAAAAGATAGGTGTGAATATGTATAAAAGAAAACAAACTGAAAATAATCAGAATTAGAAAATATTCAATTCAAATCACAATGAATATATATATATATATATATATATATATATATATATATATATATAAGGAGATTGTAGTTTGCTTGAAGCATTGCTGGTAAATATAATCTGCACTTTTATATATATATATATATATATATATATATATATATATATATATATATATATTAAAAATTAAAGAAGGAAAACCGTAAATTGTTTAAATGGTAATCAATGTTTCGTCTTCATCTGAAAAATTCCTCAAGATGATTGATTTGCAAAAAAAGTATAGAAGTAAAAATATAAAACGTACAGCATGTATAGCCTAGAAATAACGTTTATATATATATATATATATATATATATATATATATATATATATAAAAGAAAAGGAAAAAAACTATAGGACAGTCTCGCTTGATAAGGTTGTATTTTACAACGAAAATTCGCGATAAAAAATTTAAATAAATGAATTTTTCATTCATAAAAATATTGCACGATGTTTGATTTTCAAAAATATTTAATACATTCTAATCCGTGCTTCAAAGATGTCAACTTCCTTACTATATATATATATATATATATATATATATATATATATAGAGAGAGAGAGAGAGAGAGAGAGAGAAAGAGAAAGAGAAAGAGAAAGGGGGAAAAGAAGGGAGAGTTTGCGTGTATTTGTATGTAAATTAATTTCCATAAATTAATAGGCATCACGTGTTTTCAACATAAAAAAGAGGGGAATCTCATCCAAACATTTCATTTAATCGGCACGGTTGTTGGTTCTGTACTTAATAACAGAGAGAGAGAGAGAGAGAGAGAGAGAGAGAGAGAGAGAGAGAGAGCGAGAGAGAGAGAGGTATGCACCAAAATATAAATACGTATTAGATAGACATATTAAACGGAACAAAGCAACTTTTTTTTCCAGAAAACTTTACAATATAGATTAATTAGATAATGCAGTCGAGCGACTTTTCGCCATAAAAACTTCTCGCTTTGATCACGTGATAGGGTACTTTTGTTTTTATTTATCGTGTGTTTCTTTCCAATTTCCTTGTAAGCATTTGTTTATGAACAATCGTACATTTATAGTTACGGATGACCCAAATAGACATAAAGTTATTCTGTTTTTTTTTTCCTGAACTCTAGCCGAGTAAACGTTTTGTAAGTACAGGGTGGGCAAAAATAAGGGTCCTATTTTTAAAAATTCATAACTTTTTTATTTATTGATTTTTATTTTTTATTTTTTTAGAATAAGTAAAGGACCCCTTCCGAAGCAAGCATGAGCCGTATTAGCCCTAAGGAACGTACCCTCATTTAGAAAACATTATTTTTGCTTAAAAAACTCAAAACAGTGTAAAAAACAATACTTTAGTTTTTGTAAGTTTTAAGAAGTGTTTTTCGGCTAAAATTTGTTTTGTTTATTTCAAAAAATCTCGGAAGGGTCAGTCTACACACACATAAAGTTTGGTGAGTTTAACTTTTATTTTGTGGAAGTTATTCAAATTCAAGTTATTCAAATTTAAAGATAGGACCCTTATTTTGGCCCACCCTGTATTTACAATACGTAGTTAAAGCTAAATAAATTGTTTGGGACCATTAAAAGAATTTCCAACGTTATTGATTGTGTTTAACGATTAATTAATTTATTTTTATTATCGCTTATGTTTGAATTAATGTTTTGAAACATGACGTAACTCATAAATCCATGATGTCACCTAAAAGCTATAACTATTTTGTTAAGATAATGCTTCATAATCTATTCTTAAATAGAGCTTCTTTTCCTTCAATGACAACAAAAACCTCTTCAACCACGATTTGTCACCTTACAATAACACCTTACATGAGAATTCAACAATCAAACTTCTCGACCTAACATTCACAGGCAATATAAATTGGAACAAATACATTGAAGACATTGCCAAAGCTGCAGCAAAAATAGTAGAATATAAAATTCTATGAGTAAAATATGGCGTTGCCCGTGATTGAATAAGGAACCCTCTGAAATCCTTTTTTTCAGCTCATAAAACCATATTACTATTTTAGTCTTCCTGTTTATATTTTTTGATTCAATTTTTAGGGTGGGGTACAATGGTGCACTCAGCATTGGTCGTATGAGAAGAAGTTTAAGTACAACGACATAATTTGAAATAAAATACGGTAAACTTTAGTCTTTACCTCCTTTGCGGAACACTCGGTGTTTCCAGGGAAAATATGTACTCCTGCTACAAGCCCTGAATCTCGTATTTTTTTAAATTTCTTTCTCTTAGTTTTTTTTTAGTTTATGGCCTCATCTCAGTCTTGCGAGACAATGGGCACCCCCTGTAAAGATGATTGCGTGTGTTCTTGTGTAGTAAGGCTTGCGCAATCTCCACCGTATCTCTCTAGGGTCAGCACTGCTTGATTTCAGTGACAAGGAGAACCCCAAGTCGACTGAAAACAACGCCGAGATAAGCGGAGAGCACATACAAAACCTGTTATTCCCAAATGATTCCCTGTTTATATACTGACCAAAGTCAACGTTGCGTAACTTCGGCGATCTAACGGAAACCAGTGTATCAACGAGATTATGCCGTATATATCTTTCAAGTTATAAATCAAATCAAATAAAGTAAACATCTTATTTATATCTTATTTATATAAAAATCTTATTTATATCTTATTTATATAAAAATCTTATTTATATCTTATTTATATAAAAATCTTATTTATATCTTATTTATATAAAAATCTTATTTATATCTTATTTATATAAAAATCTTATTTATATCTTATTTATATAAAAATATTATTTATATCTTATTTATATAAAAATCTTATTTATATCCTATTTATATAAAAATCTTTATTTATATCCGACGCCAACACAGATTTCACGACATTATTACATGCCTTATGATCAAAATGATATATCCTTATCAAAGTACTCTATGTAATGTAGTTTTAGAATATAAATGGCTATATGGGTATATCTGCAACATCTTGGGAGGAACTGATGAACAAGCAAACAGAAAAACAAACAAACAAACAATCAGGAAGTACAACTTGATATAGAGAAATAGATTGAAATAAGTGACGCTAAGACGGACATCCGTGAATGCGTCTGAGGAAAAAGAAAAAGGAAAAAAAAGAACAGTGAATTTCGCAGAAAAAACAGCAGAAGAAAGAATGATTAGAAAAGCAATGCGAAAATGAACGAGTGAAAAAGACTAGAATGTTGGATTGTGATTATATGTATTATTATTATTATGTTTTTTTTATAATAATGAGCTACCACTTACGTAGGCCAAAAGCCACTCGACGATAATAATCAATGGAATGATGAACAATACTATCAAAGGATTGAAAACAATTGATGGAATAGACAAATTATTGAGATGATCGCGGGATAAGTATTTGTTGACATTGGCCTCGAAAGCGATTATGTTGGAGTCTGTAGGGAAGAATGTCATTGTATATTAATAAAACTGTACGGTCAAAGTTGTATATCTGTGTGTGTGTGGGTGTGTGTGTGTGTGTGTGTGCGTTTCCTGTCTCCCGAGGATTACACATGAATATGTTATTATTTACACTTAATCGATTATTTATTGACATCTAAATGCCTTAGCGTAAAAAAGAACGAGCATTTAAAAAAGCCTATTTACAAAATAATAATGTAGTTACGAAATTAAATACACCGGAATGCATTTCATTTCGCTGTAAAAAAAAAATCAGCCATTTTAATCTGTTGTCAATAGTTGAAAAAAAAGAAGGAATAACTGAGGATAAGCAGAGTGTTGTTACTTAATTGGACGACTTGAAAAGTATATTTTGCTACTGAACTTGAAAAGCGCCATGTTCTAGTCAGCAAAAAACATTGTAAGTACGACTTTAGCATTATTAAACTGGACTACTGTTCAATTGAAATGAAGAAACGTACACGGTTAATGACGAGTAAGACCTTCCGTAACTAAAGCCATCTGACTTTCCTAAATAAATACTTGTAAGTTTATCGTTGTAAAAATCCGTAAACCTTGAAAGTAAATGGAAATCTCCCCTACTGCGTACGGAAGTAATTTGGATCCGGATGAAAGAAAGAAGTAAAAAAAAAAAGGATTTGGTCAATGGCTAATTAACGTGACAAAAGCCCTGTCCTTGGCCCAAATGGCTTCTAATTACCGGCTCGCGTCTGTTCTCCAACGACAGGTGGAAATCCAAAGTCTAGATGGCCTTGGACTAAAACCTGTTCATGGCCAACTTGACAACAACATGTGTTACAATGGTGCACCTGTACTTTTTTGTAATCTTGTTTTTATTTTTTTAAGCGGAGTATATACAGTACTGAAAGATTACCCAATCCAAGACGGGTACAATGAATTCCCAGAAAATAACAATTTTGCAGCAATTTGATGCCCCTTTACGAAGATCTAAATGAATATATAATGATACTAAAACTTATGACTAGAATCCTTACTCTAAATCTGATAAAAATCGATTACTTGAGTTTAATTCTAGAAAATATCTACAATTTAAGCTTCAAGTTATTAAGAAAGAAATTGAAATTCAGATAATGTTGCATAATTCGTTCCTAATTACTCTGTATCAAATTCAATGCAAATCTGAAATATTTGAATTTGCAAATAGGATATTGTGCACATGCCTTGCACCCTGAACACCCTTCAAAATATTCCAAAGAAACGTAAATTTGGGGAATATAATTAATTATGCCTAATAACTATTTTTTTAAATTTCACAAAAAACGAAAGTATTTAAATTTTCACGAAGGACTTCATCCCAGCTTTTGATTCCTTTGCATATAAAAATATTAACTAAATATAGCCTACATTTTGACGTTTTACGCCTAGCAGTTGTGTTCCAAAATTCATAATTATCTGTTGATTAATTTAGCAGGGAATCCTGTGCATACAAATATACGAATATATTAACATACCAAACTTTATAAATATACATATATTTTGTGATTATGTAAACTAGCAGGGCTACCCAGCGTTGTCCGGGGTCATAAAAAAATATAAGAAGTTAAATAGCGTGTGTAAAATCATTATATTAAAACTTCTATCTATTTCCTGCTCTATCTCTAGCTGTCTCGTTATCTTTCTCTCTTTCCCTTCCCCACCATTTTCCCGTCCCTCTTTCACCTCCGCTCAACCCATTTCTCTTTTGTTTTAAGTTGTTGAAGAAGAAGAAGAAGAAGAAGAAGAAGAAGAAGAAGAAGAATAATAATAATAATAATAATAATAATAATAATAATAATAATAATAATAATAATAATAATAATAATAATAATAATAATAATAATAATAATAATAATAATAATAATAATAATAATTATAATAATTATTATTATTATTATTATTATTATTATTATTATTATTATTATTATTATTATTATTATTATTATTATTATTATTATTATTATTATTATTATTATTATAAACAACAACAACAACAACAACAACAACCGGATCTATCACTTTGAAATGTAAGACTTAAATCTTACATGTATTGCCCCTGGACAACAACGAGTAAAACAATACACAATGGAATTCTTGATGCCGGGTAAATCCATTTTCCTCAACCGCTTTCGACAATAATATAAAAAGAAATGATGTTGATGATGAAAATAGTCCGAAGAAATTTAAACGCAATACTGTAATTTACATTTATTGCTCACGAACAACTCCAAGGAGAACAAAAGATTATATCCCCCCTCGCCTATCCAATATAATACAAAAAATAATAATGAGGATGTTATTACTCCTAGACAACGCCAAGTGGAACAAAAGTTTATGTTACTCCCGGCGTAACTTACCAAATATAATAGGGTAATATTAATAGGGAATTTACTGAACTGCCAAAAGTACACTTAAAATCAAAGTATGAAGAGAAATAATTCATATAATGACTATTTATTTGCTCCCTGACAACGCCGAGTAGACAACAATTTCTGTGTCGCAATCATTTAATAAATATAATACTCTAATGTAAGTAAGGAGACCTTCCCAGAACCGCCAAAAGTACCGTTAAAATCGAAGTCTGATAATGATCACTGATCCCGGACAACGCAGAGTAGAACAAATAGTCCCGGTCAGTTTCTAATTCCCTGCCCCCATTGTGTTTCAAGATTTTAAGAAAATACATAATGGTGATGAAGTCAATAGTCTGAAGAGAGTTAATATATACCAGTTACCAAAATACTGAAATCTTACAATTATTGATCCCGGACAACGCTGAGAAGAACAAATGTTAATTGTCAATTCCTAATTTCTTCCCCTATCCATTTCAACATATTAAGAAGATACGTAATGTTGATTAATTCTATAGTTTAAAGAGATTTACTATGTATCCTTCACTTAAAGTAATACTGTAATCTTACAATTATGGATCTCGGACAATGCCGTGTAAAACAGATGGTCCCGGTAAATTACTAATTCATTGCCCCCCCCCCTCCCGCATTTTACAATAATATAAAAATAAAGGATATCGATCCGTTTTGATTATGGCTCTTGTGGTATTAGCAAGTTTCTGGAAGACTTGAATTACTTCACTTTTCATCTTGCTGCTGCAAGGAAGATGTGCTCCCTCAAACAAGCTAGACATATTCTCACACTTGTCAGTGTCCTATATCTTTAAAAAGCCACAATTCGCCCATGCGTAGAGTATTAGATCAAATCTAAACCTAATTGAAAATCTAATACTCTTGGTAGACGTGGGTTCATTGAATTGTATCAAAATAACATCTATAACGGTATTAATTTAGCCAAAAAGGTTCGATATACCGTTAAAAAGACAAGACAAACAAATTAAAACGATAATTGTCTGAACGTTGACGATTACAAAATATGTTTGTGGGAAATTTGCCACTTTTTAGCGAAGAAATTAGAAAACGTTATATCTAGGTTAATAATTTTTGTATTCTAAAAGTTCAAAACCTAACGAAACGTTTATCAAATACATTGAAGGACCCCTCTGCATTCACCACGGCTTCCAGGCAAAACCTGAACATGGTAAACGCTGCGTTCAATATTTCCGAATATTTAAAATCCGGCGCGAATCATCATGACGCCGATCACTCAATTCCAATATTCCGGTGATTTGCAGTCCGCCATGGTTCCCAGCTCTCTCACCTCCATTAACAGAAAAAGAAATAGTCCTCCGTTGCAATTAACTGCTATTAAATACTTCAAATGTTTCTGAAATAATCAAGCACTCATCAAAGTAATCTCGAACACCCTGTACTTCGGCTATAAAAAAAATATCTGGGAATATTTATATATTTTTTTTGAAAAATGTATTTTGTTTTATTTACCAAGCGCCTCCTCCTTGTTCCAGTGAAGTTTCTTTTTTGAATCAGCAGGAGCACGAGCACTGTGTGCGTATTGGATCAACGCGCCGTCTTGTGTACATTTGTGACATTCGGAATGAGATCCGTACACGTTATCTCCAAGACCTGGAAGCCAGACAAAGGTCACAGAATCTAAGGTTGCCGCAACTACCTATGCGAATAAAGAAGAAAAAAATAAAACAATTAATTAATTATAACAACAGTTGAGAAATTGCATACACATACACACATATTTATATATATATATATATATATATATATATATATATATATATATATATATATATATGTATATATATATGTATATATATATGTATATATATATATATGTATATATATATATATATGTATATATATATATGTATATATATATATGTATATATATATATGTATATATATATATGTATATATATATATGTATATATATATATGTATATATATGTATATATATATATATGTATGTATACATATATGTACATATATGTATGTCTGTGTGTTCCTGTATGTATTAACATATAATTATTTCAATTATTTAAATATTAACTTGTGAAACACGTCAGGTAAAGCTTCCAAAATTAAATTCACTTTCCAACTTGCACAGCGAATAGAATCTCAATTGTCCTCGTACAATAAATGAGAGCGTAATGTATGTGTTGCATTACCCGTTCATTCGGGGTACCCGGTAAGATCCATCAAGAATGACAAAGAACTAAACGTATATGGAAAAGATTTGGTTGTCTTCATTTTCTATCAGCGGATGGTTTACGCCGGCTACGCACACACATATAAAAACAATCTTTTGACATAATTTTGTCTCATGAAAGTCTTTTTCTTGCTGAGGTCACAGACTTGGTTTCCGCTAGAAACTCGTTCATATATACATCCGATTGGAAAGCAATTTACTCTGCATTGTCTATCCGAGCGTGAACTGAAGCAATTGTTTTACAAGAACTTCCAATTGTCTGTTTAGTGAAATACAAGTCAAGAGATTCCTTCACTGTACCAACTTGCTTATCAGTCGCATTTCTAGTCAACGGACACGAAAGCCTAACAGCAAGACGAGCTAATAAAGCTTTATCGGTGCCATAAACATCGGTAAACTCCCATCCTTCCGGTACTTCGATACTCCGATCACCAAGCGCTCCGGCTCTTCGCGTTTCTGAAACCGCCGCCTTTCAAGTCTCGCTTGCACTACGAAACCTTCTCCTTTTTAACAGTTATCAAGTCGATTGTTTTCCTTTTTGACGTCCCACCCACAATGGACTCGTCCACGATTAATTTTTGCCACTTTTCATTATCTTACACACACACACACACATTTTATACAAATCACGTTATAATTGTTTCAAAATTATTTTCATTCATGCCTAGCGTTTTAATAAACAATATTCAGCGTATCGTCTTTGATGGAAGGCGAAAGGGAAAAGTTTTGTAATACGAAATATTTAAAAAAAATTACGATAAAAATGTAAACTATTACATGGACAGAACTATAATTTAATATATACACACACACACACATATATATATATATATATATATATATATATATATATATATATATATATATATATATATATATATGTGTGTGTGTGTGTGTGTTTGTGTATATATATATATATAATATATGAACACTGTATTGCCATGGGTGTTAACTGTGATGGCACGCGTGATGTCACGTTTTATAAATTTCAAAAATAAAATTAAGTTTTTAACTATTAGCTTTATTCTCAGTTTTAATTTCCACAACAATGAAAATTGAAGTTGATGATCTATTAATATTCTTTTGCGACGAGTAAAACCTCATGAAACTGCAGTAAAGTGATTAGTTAAACATAATTTATTATTTATTATTGTTTATATATATATATATATATATATATATATATATATATATATATATGTGTGTGTGTGTGTGTGTGTGTTTGTGAGTGTGTTTATGAAGCGTTTTAGCTCATAAGAACAGAATGTCATAACAAGAAGTTTTACAATTGTTTCAATGTTAATTTCTTTTTACAATTTTCATTTTTTTAATGAGTTATGTTTCTTCATGGGAAAATTAAAAACTATTAAAAAGTATATCAAATCTTCTCATCAGCCACAAAAAAAAATTCCGTTAGTTTTCATCGATTTAACATGGGACCAATACTTTATTTGTCTTTGTTTGTATTACTGTCATTTATATTCATCAAATTAGACAATTTGTTGTCCTATGATTGCCACCAACATTCGATAAGTTCCAATACGTGTGCGGGCGGTTCATAACAGGAATCTATTAACATTGGATTCGAAGACTGTTATGTCGTTGTTACCTGCACGCAAGCAATTCCCTGGTAACGTGTTCTAGAAATGAGAAGCCGTTGCGAATAAGCTGTCAGTCGAATTTCTTCCTGATGTTAGGCACACGGAGAAAGAAAAGGAAATTTTTTGTTTTGTTTTGTTTACAAAGCAAGTACTCGCTGTGAATGAGTTAAAATTAGGAATCAGAGTTTGGAGCTCAGTCGAGCACCTTCTATGTTGTTAATAAAATAAACATGCCTCGCCCTACAAGGTTTTACCTTCTCTTTGAGAAGTTGTTGGTTTATCATTGCTCGCCTGGGTCGCCCTTGTCAGGAAATTCCGACGGAGCTGCTAAGGCATATTTGTAGGTGAGAGTGCACTAATCCTAGTGCATCGTTTTAATATATAAAATCATAAATTTTATTTTCCTAAAAATCATTGGCCGAAAAACGTCTTCTTTTCTCGTTATTTCATGGCATGAAATTTATCTTGTTCTTCCCTGCCCTCTTCGATTCTTTCATGAGAGATCGTCGTCGTTGACGCTGCCTTCTTCTCGTATCGCTTCTTTCTTTTCGTCTCTCACCGTTGCGTAAAGGCTTCTGTAACAACCAAGAACTGAAAGTGCACCTTTTTTTTTGAATAAGTATATACATTTTATTAATTAAAACTATAAATACTCGACAGAGATGAGTTTTCCCTCAAAGGATCGTCTGACCTCCTCCAAGTTTAACATTGTAAATTGATGTCAATACTACCGTTTTTAATACCGAAATACAATACCTATCTGTTTTACGGCATATCAACTCCTTTTCAGGTTATGTAATGCCAAAACACAATACCTATTTAGTGTACGGTATACCAACGCACTTTCCGGGTTATTTAATGCCACAACGATATATATATATATATATATATATATATATATATATATATATATATATTCATTCGTTTTATGGCATACCAACCCCTTTCCAAGTTATTGAATACCACAAAACAATATTTATTAGTTTAACGGCATATCAACCACGTTTTGACGTTATCTAATGCCGAAACAAGTGTCTGTTTATTTTACGGTATACCAATGCTTTTTCGGGTGATTTACTTCCAAAACATGATACATATTTGCTTTTTCAAGTCCCCTGTAAAACATTCACTCGTCTGGCTACAACAAATACAAGAACCTTTACTTGTAGTAAAAACAAAACGAAACGTCCACGAACAAAGTTTTTTTTCCTAGAAAATTTCATATATGAAACAAGATACTACGAGACTGCTTCCAAATCGACTATAGCATGGTTGTCTTCAAGTCTAATGTAAACAAATACTTTTCAAGCTGCCCTCTTGGAAAATCAAAACATCTAAAGTATACCTCTACCCCATTCCATCCACTGTTTCCAATCATCTTACGGCGACGACCAACGTCCATTCAGAAATCTGTTTAAGCCTTATCCTTGAGTGGCTCCCGGGCCTCGATTATCGGTGATCAACCAGTAAAAGAAGAACAAGTTTTTATTTGTTTATGTTCAGAGTTGTACTACATCACATCATTATTTTTTATTTGGTTTTAACCATTTCCTTTTGAGTTGGGTTAAATGTCGGATCTGTTTAAAATTGTTATTTTTTCTTATCACTTCTTTTAAAATATAGGTTCTATAGAAATCTACGATAACTTTACTTTGTAAATTCTGATACTTAATTAGTTCGTAATACAAGGTTAAAAAGAAAACTATCATTATTTAACAATTGGCTGTCGTTCGATTGAGACCAATGTTGCGTCAGTTACTAAACATTGCATGTTAGGAATATCATCATTTTAAAACTGTAAAAGGTAACTGGTCTTTTTCCTGATTTAAAAATCATTCACCAACAATTACTTAAGAAGTTGTTTGTGTATCACTGCTCGCCTGGGGCGCCCCTATCAGGCATATTTGTAGGTCAGAGTGCACTAATCCTAGTGCACTGACATTTCAAGTTAAACCCCGATCGAGAGATAATTAAAATAAGATAACTAGATGTTGTTTTTCGTTTTATCAGGCTTTTGTTTTCGTTTAACATTGTGTGTATTCCAGGTTTTTAAATTAACCATCGACTGGCAAGCATCCATTATTATTATTATTATTTTCATCACATCAGCACTATTATACCGATTTCTGTTCACGAACATAAGGGAGTTTTATTTTCGAAACGTGCTTTCTCCCTTATTCTAAGTTCGCCGGGCTTCTGTATCTGTTAAAATTTTTGGGGCTACGTTCCTTAAAATGAAACTTAATTGCACAGTGGCATTTGTCGTAAAAGTGGAATAAACTTACTGCAACCTACAACTGTCTACTAAATCATGAAATCGCTGATGCTCCGCATATGAGATAATTTCTTCTCTAAAATATTTGTATGCTATCCCTTTCCACTATTTTCTGTATATTTTTTAAATAACAATTGAAATTTCTGTAACTATATATTGAAAACTTTTTTTTCCGAAATATACAAAACTTTCCTATGAAAATAAGTAATTGTTTATTCAGTAATTTCCGGAATTAAGAACAGTAAACTCTTTTCACTAGACATCTTAAGTAAACAAATATATGTTCAAACTTGAGTAATATTTTTATTTGTTATATATATAGAGAGAGAGAAAGAGAGAGAGAGTACATTTCTCCCTATATATATATATATATATATATATATATAATTACTTTAATAATAAATATTTACATATTATCTACATACCTATACGGCTTATCTTAGCGGAATCATCAATTTAGAGATAACCATTGGAGTCAGTCGCACGATTCTAACCCCGAATCAAGAGTCATATTTAACCTCAATTCCGAGCACGCTAATTAGTTAGGCTACCATGAATTGCTACGGACGAGATGGGAAATAAACTCTATTTATGTGTCAAAAAGGCGGTGAGCTATAGTCGGCTGTTTAAAAGTGTTCGATAGGAAGGAACTTGCATTTATAGCTTAGATTTTACGGCGTTTTTATTGACCATAAAAGGGCCCAGCTGAGAAAGGGGCTACAAATAATTATTTTAATTATAAATATGAAAATATTATCTACATACGTATGCCTTTCATCCTTTCGGAATCATCAGCGTTGAGATAATTTTTCAAGTCAGTCGCACGATCCGACGACCCTGACAGGTAAAATAGCCCAATTAAACATTTATTGGGCAGCAGGGCATTTGGATACTCATCAGAGAACCTTTATTTGTCTTCTTAAAACACGCGCAATTTCTAGCGTCCCCAAATTTACCCACATTTTTGTAAAAATAAATCAGGTCGTTGATTTACTGCACTGCAACTTAAAAGCGGGGGTGCAGAAATACAAGTAATGTAATTTACCTGGCGCGAATGTGGGCGTCGAGATGAATGCAGGGGATTTGTCTTGATTATAGGTTTCACAGGGACGAGGAATTAGAGAGACATTTCTTCAGCGATCGTTCTTAATATCACTGGGTGGTCTGCTGCCCGAAGGAAGTATCAAGTAAAACCGTTTCAAGGTATTTATCTACCTCCCACAAAGTAAAATGTGACACAAGGTCGGAAAGTGGGGTTTGATAAGTCAGCACCCTAAAGGAAGAGCACCTATTACATTTAAAAATTGCCTAAACAGCCCCGTCGACATTCCCCGGTAGGGGCGCCTCAGACGATTAGGAATATACTAATTCCTTCTCAAAGGGTGAGAAGGCAAAGCCTGGCGGGGTGGACCTCCTAGAACTGCACGAGACAACCCCATATACCGGCGTAAATCAAGCCCCAAAGGCCAAGACGATACCGGTCTAAAAGGGTGTAGTATCCATCGGAACAGATACTACACTTTGTTCCTGGCCAAATTCAAAGATGGTGCCTGATGTTATTGAACAACAGTTTTATTTTTTCACTTAATCATACTTCATGCAAAGACAGTCCACCTATCTATCTATCTATCTATCTATCTATCTATCTATCTATCTATCTATCTATCTATCTATCTATCTATCTATCTATCTATCTATCTATCTATCTTCTTCTATAAACTTGCTGCTCAAGTGCCCCCTCGACATAAATCCACTAGATCAACCCGACAATCAGCTCCCATCACTTCTACTCCAATAGATTCTTTCCTCGTGGTGCCGGCCTCTGGATATTCCTTCACTGCTCACTGTTTCTCCGACTGTACCGACATGTAGAAATGTAAAACTAATGTAAACAGACATCTCGCTGCACAGTTCCCAACTTAGGATGACCCCCAAATTTACACCCTAATTGTCAGTAGTCCCTTACATCTATAGTGGCGGCCTGCCTTGTTTAGGGTGAACTATGATAACAAAAGGATAAATAAATACAAGTCAATGTGTGTTTGTGTTTAATAGAAATAAATATGGTGTCTTCCAATATGTTATTGTGTGGTCTACCGAGTTGTTTATATTAAAATATGTGATCTATCCATTAACTCTAACCCTAACCTGTTGTCAGCGGTCGACTTAGGGTTAGGGCTAATAATTTAAGGTTAGGGTTAGTAAGTTAGAGTTAATATGTACATAACATATTCGATTAAAACCATTCGGTAGATCACATATTTGAAGAGCGCCATCAATATGTTAACAGAACATTCTAATAAGTTTCAATGGATTTTTAAAAAATCACAGAATCAAAATACACCATTAACATTTTCTTTTAGTTCCATCTGGTGTTACAAGATGCAATTATCAGTTTTGTCCATGTATAACTAAATATATGAGAACGTAAAGCAATTTACTCCATTTTTAAAAATAGATTTTCTTCTCTTCATGAATCAAAGAAACGTAAACAAAGAATATCTCTGTGAAGCATGTATTCAAAAACGTTTTAATCATTCAAATAATTTTCGCTATTTTCGGATATTTTAAGATTTGAAATATATACTTCTTTTTGATTCGTTGAAGTTATTTGTCGTTTTACAGTTGTCCGCAAGAAAAGCAGCGTCCACAAGTAGTTGTTAAGAAAACACAGCCACGTTATAATTTGTTATTGTAGTACTTAACCTAATATTGCAAATGTTATTTTTAACTTTTCTTTCAATGTAAAAATTGTAAACATGACTATATTTTAAATTATTTTCAACCAGAAATATATCTCCACGCGTGTAACATCAGGTGAACACGGCTAGTATGATAATAAACCTCGGACAAGCTTGCATAATTGCTTGTTTGCACATTAAATGGTAAGTAAGCTGTGGCTCGAAAACGACGACAAGTGGTGGGAAGATGGGACCAAAAATAGAGGAAGCTAGTAGTTGCAACAGCGACGGCGTAAGAGGAGACTAAGAGGATTACGTAAATAAATAAATAACATGAATAAAGAAGAATAGAAAAAGAAGAAATATGAATATTATTCATTTCTAACTCTGTATTATATACAGTTATGTACAATGTCCCTACGTTGAAATGGGTCAACGTGCTTCTTTACTAAATATTTAATATTTAATTCAAAGAACGCATTTGACGCTCTTGGGAGGCCAATAAGCAAACTAAACCAATATAGTTCATCATTTTGTCATGAGGTAGCTAATAATTATGCGAACAGCTCTGATTTTTGTGAGATTTTAATAATAGGTATTGGAAATAAATAATTAAATATTCTCCAAATTTCATTTGTTTAGTATTATAAAGAGTTTTAGGGAGCATGATATTGCCACAGAATATCATTTGAACATTCGAATATTTCAGATATTCATTAAATCTAATCTATAGTCATTAGACACCAATTAAAAGTATTTGATAAATGTAGATCTCATAATCCACTGGCAATATACTTTGACTTATACTGTTTCATTGAAATTGCTCCAGACAACGCATGGAGCCACTTAATGTAAGGAGCGAACAAGAACGAAACATGATAATTGCAAAGACAGGAGATGCCTTTTCTAAAGTGGACTTTGACAAGCGGTGACCCATAAGTCTAAAACAAAATTAGTGTTTATAATAAACACTACTACAATTCTCAAAAAATCCTCACGTATTAAAAGATTGAAAATTAAAAAAAATATTTGTGTCCAATAAAAGGATGCTCTTTAATAAAATAAGTAATAATTTAGATTTTTGCGTTTTTAATGCAACTATTTACACAAGAATACTGTTGGACAACGTAAAACCCATAACGTCCAAGCTTGTACGTAAGTACTTCCCTTAGAAGCAAGATGTGGCATGAGGACAGAAAGTGGGCAAACCTAACCTCCCCCCTGGTGCGGTATTCTTGTTGAGTTCAAAGCTGAGGACGGACCCGTCGAAATTTCACGGAAATTGTGTCTCAAGCGATCGGCAATAAGCTACCGTCCTGAAAAGAATAAAGTATTGCCTGGAAAGATAACGTCCTAGGAGCGCCGCAAACCACATCTCGTCTTGACAAACAAGGATTTGATGCTGTCAAGACAGACCCTAAATTGACAGAATGATTCCAAGACGAATCTCGGCGGCATGTTAGAGGTTGTTACTTCTTTCCCATCCCAGGCAGATGTATTACATAGCCGGAAGATGGGGGTTAGGGGTCGCCAGCGCTTCCGAAAACACATTCTGGCTCTGTAAAAGACCCATAGACAGACCGATAGGCATTCGTCGGTAGGAGGTCCTCAGGCGATATGCAGTATACCAACTCTTCTTGAAATAAAAAAATAATAATGCCAAGGACGGTGCACCTATTCGGATTGAGTCAGGCCATATATAACCTCGACAGGCGGGTCAGACTTCTGCATAGAGCTCCCGAAGATAGTGTGTCAGGATTGTCTGTGCTAAATGAAGTCTTCCTCGTTGGTCGCAGCTGTCCGTTAATATGTAACATTTAAGGGGGTAACGTCCGAAACTGAGAACAGTGGTTGCATGCGAATTCCAGGTTGGAGACCCCACGGCAGATCCTAGTATGTCTGATTGAATGCTGGGAACGGACCACTTGTGAGTAGGGAAAAAAAGCTGGCGTAACATCTAAACTGTCGGTAGGATGGCGATGTACATTACAAATGGAGATACCAACCGAGATGGATCCTCTGGACAGACCATATGCGCTTCCACAACGGCCAAACAACATCCGAGATGTATAGGTGGTTGCGTTGTTTATTCGACCATATATCTTCACATTCGTTGTTTTTTTTTTGTTCGTATCGTATTGCAATAGGCGGACGAAATAAAAACGGTAGAAATGTCCGATAAAGAGCTCTCTGAAGGCTAAGAATGTGTTATTGCCCCGAATGTAGATTACATCTAGTCATAACTCAAATAAATATTTGCTTGTCCGCTTTCTAACACGGTCCAGCGTTCGGAAATTATTGCCAATATCGCTTGTATTTGAGAATAACTTTGCGTGCGTGCACACACACATACACACATACACACACACACATATATATATATATATATATATATATATATATATATATATACATACATATAAATATAAATATATATATATACACATGATTGTTTTAATATTTCATGTATATACACATACTATTATATAGTAATATATACACATACTGTAATAAAGTAATATAATATATTATATATATATATATATATATATATATATATATATATATATATATATATATATATATAGTATTTACTTAAACAGTGATCAGTACGTGAGTAAAGTAGAGCTTAGTATTAGTAGCAATAAGACAATCTATATATGGCAAGCCAGGTACACATACACGTTCATGTTTCATTCGCGCATAAATTCACCAGGCTAAATGCATTTAACCTGATTATTCCCTTAACGTTTCTGTGTGGTTAACAAGATATATTTTCATACTTTTCATTTATATATTTAGTTAACCACATATGCGTGTTTCGTGCCTTTAAGAGCTATACTAAAAGTTAGATGTGTATATGTTTAAATATATATATATATATACATATATATATATATATATATATATATATATATATATATATATATATATATATATATATATATATGTATAAAATTAGTTCCTTAATTTCTATTTATCTACCTCCCACAAGGTAAAATGTGACACAAGGTCGGGAAAGTGGGATTAGATAAGCCAGCGCTCGAGGGTGAGCAATTAGTTCCTTAATTAATCATCCGATCACTATGAAAATGGGCCATAACTGCTAGACGTAAGGGCATGTAATGCGGATTTATTTAGTTTCATTAAAAGAAGGTAAATACGTTGTAAAAGCCATTCGTGAAAATCAACATACCTCTGATTATTTTCTAAGTTCCTATAATATGTATTAGAAATCAATTACTAATATTCCACCAGTTTCTATGGATTAATTTAAAGCGTTTTAAAATACATAATATTGGCACAACTTCTTATTTGAAGATTCACATGATTCAGATTTGCATTGAATCTGATCCTTAATTATTAGTTAATAATTAAACAAGATTCTATGAATTTCAATTGCGTCATAATGCATTTTGAACTCTTGAATTTTAACCATTTTCTAGATTACAAATCATGTCCTGGATTTTGATCAAAATTAGAATAAGGTTCTAGACATGACTTTTAATAACATTATATCATGATTTTAATTTTCGTAATTGGACATGAATCAAGGGAGGCGCGAGAGCGCTCTATCCCTTAATAGACTTCACGAATGGCATATGCTGGAAATCTCATTTCTTTGATCAATCATAACTCAAAAACCAATAATACAAATTAGTTCAAACTTTGTACAACATTTTTATTCGATAGGTCCTATGAGTGTGTAGATTTGCAGCATCATTAGTCAAGGCAACCCAGAGATCTAGAAAGTTCAATCATTAAATCATGTTATATGCGTGTACGTACTGTTTGTGTGTGTGTGTGTGTGTGTGTGTGCGATATATGAGTATGTGAGTATGGGATCTTAATGTAGACTTCAACAATGTGTGCAGCTTGCTGCATCCTTAATCTCTTGAGACCTCCGGGTGTGAGTGTGATTACTACAGCTAACATGCTACGTTTGCACTTTGGTAACCATGGCATGTACTTGATTGTTGGTGAATCACCAATGAGTGCATGTGCAGCAGAATTAAACACAGGCAAAAAGTAGCTTTAAATATGTCATCCTATCTGTTCATAACAACTACTGCCCGACATCTGTGATATCGTCTGTAAATGTTTATCACGCCTAAAAACACATATCCACGCCCTTCACCAGAAGGTTTTAAACTCGTATCACATTGATGTGCAAAAAGTGGTCAGAGCGAAAACCAGTAAACAGTCATCATATATATATATATATATATATATATATATATATATATATATATATATATATATATATGAACAAGATTTTGTTACATTCCAAACGCCAATATTTTATTTATCTTACTAAACATTTGTTAAAACAATCACGTTTGGTAAAATTTATGGTTCTCTTTCGTTCAACAGAAGATCAAACCGAAATGTGTATGCCAATATTTCCTCCCTCAACTGATCAAAATAATAAACAAGTTCTCAATTAGAAAAAATATGCATTGCTATGCGACAAAATATAAAAGTTTGAAAAAACAAACGCCTCACATCGAATACCCTTCCATATACAGCGTCTTTGAAATCACTACCTAAAGAAAGCAGCCATACTGTTATTTTCCAAATTTTTTAATGTTATAATTGAAAAAAAATTCAATAAATAAATAAAAATCTTGGTTATTGGAATGTAATAAAATATTGTGTATTTATATATGCTATGTTTTTTGCATTTTGACAATCATCGAGCATTCAATCGGAATAGGCTGGTATGCACGATTATTAGATGTATATGCTAAAACATATTTTCGCACTCCTATATATATATATATATATATATATATATATATACTGATTGGTATTTATAATATCCTGGATTTACATATTTTGACATGTGACATGTTTCCATCTAAGTTGAATTTCTTTGAAAATTTTAAAATCTGTACAAACAGTAATATAATTTTACAGATGTATCCCTATGATCGCCTATGATGATAAAAGCTTGCATTGTTGAAAATCCGTGGGTTAACGAAAGGAGTAAAAAGTTTGTTTATCTATTGATTGGTGTAACTACTTGATAATTCAATAACTATGGTTCTTCCAATTTTTTTTCTCATCACTCATTTCAATATATATATATATATATATATATATATATATATATATATATATATATATATATATATATATATACAGTTATTAAAGTAATGTACTTCCAATTTAAAAGAAAACATATATATGTATAAATTGTAAGTACTTTCATATGTCGTAGGAATCAGAACTAGACACATCCATGGAAAATGCTTAGTTAGGCTTTATCGACAACTCAAACAACGCAAATAGCTGACATGTTGGAATCGATGAAAGAAACGATGACGTTTAACGCATGAGTAAATAGACACAGAGAGAGAAAGAGAAAGAGAGAGAGAGAGAGAGGGAGAGAGAGATAGAAATAAATGAGAAAGAGCGTTAAAAAGAGATAGAGTAAAATAGATTGAGAAAGAAAGACGGACACTGAGAAAGTGTGGAAGATCGAATGGCATATTGAAATAGAAAGATGAATGAAGAGAAGAGACACGGCGTAAAAGAGTAAGTAATATAGTGAAAGAGATAGAGATAAAGAGAGGGATAGAGATAGAGAGAGAGAGAGAGAAATAGAGAGAGATGTATGAAGAAAAAAGGCGCGATAGATAAAGCGAGAAAAGAGAGAGGGAGCGAGAAATTGAGATGTATCGTAAAATAGATAGATAAAAGAGAAAGCGATATATATATATATATATATATATATATATATATATATATATATTGTGTGTGTCTGCAAGAGAGAGAGACAGAGAGAGGGAGGGGAGAGGGGGAGAGGTCCGTCTCAATCTGTGATTGGCTAAACGCAATATCATCACTCGATTCATTTGAATTTCACATGTTGATTTTCATAATTTCCCTGGCTGGGTAATTGTCTATGACTCATCGCACACTACAGTTTTTATCGCGTTTGTAGCAACTCAAACCGAAGAATATCTACGACGGAGCAGCGATGAGGTGGGATGGTTTGGCGGAGAGGAAAAATAATAGGGGGAACGTACAACAGGCCGGGGTCGATGGCAGTTTGGGAAAAGGCAGATTCAGGGACACGAACACACATGCACACACACACATGCACACACACACTCACACACGCACGCACACACTAGTATTGGTAGAGAGACGAATAAAAAGATAGCTATAGAAGTTGGTAAATAAACGATGATAATAAGTACCGATGAAGATTAAAGGCGCCAACTGGCGAGTTGGAAGCAAATATCGTTTATCTTATGCATATAATACGCATTCAAACACAAACAATATATATATATATATATATATATATATATATATATATATGTGTGTGTGTGTGTGTGTGTGTGTGTGTATGTCTAACAGTGTTTGAATGAATAAATATTAATTCTTTGATACCTACTAGTGTTTCTTGCTTTCACAGTCACAGTGTAGGAGAGATAATAATCAGTTCTGGTCGAAGGATACGATCCCGGTCACAAAGTCACCCTTGACTCTGCAGCTATCATCTTTCCCCACGCCCACCAACAATCACCACAAGAAATGAATAGGGAATTAAGAACTACATTATTTTGTAATATGGTGGGAAAAATCCCAGCAAAGTTCTCGATTAATTGAGAATTAAAATAAAGAGCGTAATATTTATTTATTTTTGGTACAGAAAAATTAGTACAACATTGGTACCGTCGGTTTCAAGCACAGAAAGACTTAACCATCCGGCTCTCTTCAGCTTATGTTGTCACCTGGTACAGAAATGTGAATTCACGTATAACTTTCGTTTGGATACGTTGTTTGCTTTAGAGTGTTATGTATATTTGTTTAAAATTGGTGGTAGGAAGGTGTAAGACTATAAAGTTTAATAAGGTTCGAAAATAGGGGGGGGGGTGAAATGTAACAAATGATATTTAAAATTGGAAAATTTTGAAAAATATATATTTTTTAAATATTTTTTTACAATGTCTCCATCCAAGTCCCGTGATTTAATGTTTATTATGAGCGTATATTTGGTCGTTAATGTTTTGAGGGTTAACTTTTCGTCGTCTAGAAAATGCTGAGGTGAGAATATGGGTTTAAGGGTTAAACTTTCGAAAGAATAAAAAGATTAAAAAATACATCAAATTTAAATCCAAGTCCTGGATTAAAATACTTTAAATCAATCCCAAAGAAATGTAAATTAAGTGAAGATTTAACCCGAGTCGGGTCTGTGCAGCTGGTCTAAGGGAGGTAACTCTACAAGGTTCTTAATGATTCTGTATTCGGAATTAAACATTTTTAACTAAGATATAGTGAAGACTTATGGCAGTAATACTATTGGTATACTGATTAAGTTTGATCTTGAGATAAGAACAGGGATTAGATCGACAAGATTGAACCTATTTAGGAGATTTAACATTATTAACTAACGTATAGTAAAGACTTATGGGAGTGATAATATTGGTATATTCATTCAGTCTGATATAGAGATAAGAACAGGGATTAATTTGACAACTTGAACCTGTGTAAGAGATATCTAAAGCCTGCTGAATTATATTCGTGAAATGGGGGTGTTACCCTCTTAATAACTTTAAAATTATTATTTTATTATTGGAACAATTATTTTTTCATATATATTATTTCATATTTATTATTGGAATATATATATATATATATATATATATATATATATATATATATATATATATTCGTGGAATTGTAAAATTTGTACATTTTGGGAGCATTTCTCTAGATGTATGGTTTAAGCTCGGGAAAATGTGTCCTTAAGCTAACCCAGTATTCAAAACACTTTTTATGGTTCATTTTATGAATTAAAATAAACATTGCTTTGAAACAACTGTAACCAAGTAATATACATTTGTGTATGCTTTTTATTTGGAATTTGATTTTTTTAAACATATATATATATATATATATATATATATATATATATATATATATATATATATAGTAATCCAGGTAGGGTAAAAATCCACAGGGTAGAAATCCAAATGGAATAAAACCGGGCTTATAAAAGAGTGCTGAATAAAAATATAGAGCTGTATTGTGAATGCTTTTATTCAAACATGTACAAGCTCTGCTACACTGGCGTGTCGATGTTATCGATCTACAGCTCTCAAGAGCTGAGGTCTAATCAGGCAGAGAATTTTTTTATGATCCAACCTGGTCGTTGAATTCCAGGAAGAATGAAGGCAAGCAAAGAAGAAGAGGAGAAAAAAATAAAAGTCATGTGACCGATTTAAAAAAAATATATTTGCCGTTAGGAATTCATATTTTCATTTTTGTATCCAACGCTGAGCTGGGGCAGAGGGGGGGGGGGGTGCGAGGAAAAGAAAAGAAAAAGAAAAAGAAGGAAAAAATATTATTGCCGTTAGAAAAGTTTAATTTACAACTATTCGTATTTTTATTTTTTATTTTTATCCAACGCTGAGCTAGGGTAGGGGGTTGAAGGAAAAGAAACAGAAAGGGAAAGGTGGGAGGGATAGAGAGGGGTGAGGGGTGGGTGTCTATAGCCATTTAGGATTTGTCGCGGGCTGAGAATGGTTAATGAAAGATTCGAGTTTAATTCATATTTTTATTTTTATCCAACGCCGAGCTGAAGAAGAGGGGGCCGAGGGAGATGAAACAAGAGAGAAAGAGAAGATAAAGAAAGAGAGAGAAAGAAGGTGTCAAGAGTGTATATTTGTAGCCATTTAAGAAAGTTATCGTTGGTTGATGTGTCTGCCTCTTGTACATAGCATTGTTTTAATCTATTTCAATGCAGACATATAACAGTTACACGACAAAAAACCTACAGGGATATTTAGTTTAAATTATTATTAGTGATGAATTTATGACCTTAGTATTAATAAATTATGCTGTTATATTTTGATCAATTGGCATTTAATTTTAATTATTTTTATGGATAGGTAAATGTATTTTAAATAATATTTAGCAGTTAATTAATAAAATATAGTGGTAATTACCTTTATTTTTAGTAAGAGTCATATATGGATTAGTGGCAGTAGTATTAGTAGATTCAATTCTAGATAATAATGAGTTAAAATATAGGGGGTGTTATTCTTAGTAAGGATCGTATATAAGTTTATGACATTGATATTGATGGATACTATTATATTTAGTTTTAATTATTTTGGAGTATAAATAAATGTATTTCGATTATAATTAATAGTTAGTAATGAATTAATAAAACATATTGGTAATTACTTTTATTTTTAATGGAAGTCATTTATGGATTAATGTCAGTGGTATAAATAAATGTTAGTATTCGTTGTAATTGTATTACTTATGGTGGGGTTAACACCTGTTATTAGATTAAAGGTAATATTAGCGGTACGGTGTTCTAGTTAAAATTGTTAACGCAAGTTATGGTCTATGTGTAGGGGGGATTAGAAATGCTGGGGGCCAGTAATTTTGAGTAAAGTGAGCAGTATATAATTATTTAAAAAGTGATTCTGATAATATGTGGTTTACTTTTGTGGGATTTTGTGAGCTGGATGTTGAACGCATACACCTACCTGTGCATGCATATGAATACATATATGCACATGTATACATAGACATTCATACATGCACTCATACCCATACATATATACACGAACACACAGATACTCATGTATGTGCACACATGCATACGTATACACACAAATACACAAGCGTACACATACACATATAAATAGTTATAAATGTTATATTTTCATACATATGCATATACATATATCCACAAAATTCACCTATACATATATATCTAAAAGTTCTACTTGTACGTGTTATAATATTTATTCAAAAAGGGGTTAATTGTATTGTATTTGTAGTTGAGGGTTAAAGTTATTTTATTTGGAGGTGTTTATGAGTGTTGATTTTAGGGGGGTTGTTCGGTATTGTATTTTTTTAATGGTATTATTTAGGAGATGTTGTACAACTTACTAAGGAGATGGGATCTGTTATGCCTACAGTTGATCGATGTTTCCTGTTTTTTGTTTAAAAGCTTTCCTCTGTCGGTAAATTTTATTATTTCAAACTTTTCGCCGAGGCATAAATAGCATGGTGAGTTTAAGGAGCTACATATGCTAGTTTTTCTGATAGTGTTCCAGATTACAGTTGGTGATTTATTTTTTTAGTTAATTCCCAGTGGTAATTTGAGAGTGGGGTTCTGTTTTGGTAGCTTGGGTTGTTGAATGAACATTTATGGCCTGTGTATCTTTCTTTGAAAGTATTACCTGCCATACCTATGTAGTATTTTTTTATATCTGGAGTTTCCTTAGTCGAGATTGTTGCTCGGTAAATAGTTTTTGTTATTAAACAGTTTTGTTGCAAGGGGCATTCATTTTTATTTATGCAGTTACAGGACTTTACTTTAGTTGTTTTTTTGTTATTTAATTCAGGGTTTCGGTTGCTGTTTAGGATTTTGTTATTGTGTTTTTTAATTATCATTTCTAAGTTTTCACTGCAACTGTAACTTACTTTAAGTGTATTTTTGTTGAATATTTTATGTAATATGTTTTTTGGGGAAAATATGTGTTCATGAGGTTTAAAAATCTTTTACCAAGTTTGGTTTTAACGGCTTGATTGAAGGGGGTGTAAACCCCCTAAAAATCAACACTCATAAACACCTCCAAATAAAATAACTTTAACCCTCAACTACAAATATTATACAATTAAACCCCTTTTGAATAAATATTATAACACGTACAAGTAGAACTTTTAGATATATATGTATAGGTGAATTTTGTGGATATATGTATATGCATATGTATGAAAATATAAAAGTTATAACTATTTATGTGTGTATGTGTACGCTTGTGTATTTGTGTGTGTACGTATGCATGTGTGCACATACATGTGTATCTGTGTGTTCGTGTATATATGTATGGGTATGGGTGCATGTATGAATGTCTATGTATACATGTGCATATATGTATTTATATGTATGCACAGGTACGTGTATGCCTCCAACATCCAGCTTCCAAAATCTCACAAAAGTAAACCACATATTACCAGAATCACTTTTTAAATAATTATATACTGCTCACTTTACTCAAAATTACTGGCCCCCAGCATTTCTAATCCCCCCACTCATAGACCATAACTTGCGTTAACAACTTTAACTAGAACACCGTACCGCTAATATTACCTTTACTCTTATAACAGGTGTTAACCCCACCATTAGTAATACAATTACAACGAATAATAAAATTAAATTTATACCACTGACATTAATCCATATATGACTTCCATTAAAAATAAAAGTAATTACCAATATGTTTTATTAATTCATTACTAACTATTACTTATAATCGAAATACATTTATTTATACTCCAAAATAATTAAAACTAAATATAATAGTATCCATCAATATCAATGTCATAAACTTATATACGATCCTTACTAAGAATAACCCCCACTATATTTTAACTCATTATTATCTAGAATTAAATCTACTAATACTACTGCCACTAATCCATATATGACTCTTACTAAAAATAAAGGTAATTACCACTATATTTTATTAATTAACTGCTAAATATTATTTAAAATACATTTACCTATCCATCAAAATAATTAAAATTAAATGCCAATTGATCAAAATATAACAGCATAATTTATAAAACTAAGGTCATAAATTCATCACTAATAATAATTTAAACTAAATATCCATGTAGGCTTTTTGTCGTGTAACTGTTATATGTCTGCATTGAAATAGATTAAAACAATGCCATGTACAGGAAGCAAACACATCAACCCACGATCACTTTCTTAAATGGCTACAAATATACACTCTTGACACCTTCTTTCTCTCTTTTTTTAACCTTCTCTTTCTCTCTTGTTTCATCTCCCTCTGCCCCCTCTTCTCCAGCCCAGCGTTGTTACAAATAAAAATATGAATTTAACTCGAATCTTTCATTAACCATTTTCAGCCCGCGACAAATCCTAAATGGCTATAGACACCGACCCCTAACCCCTCTCTACCCCTCTCCCCTTTCTCTTTCTGTTTCTTTTCCTTCACCCCCCTACCCTAGCTCAGCGTTGGATAAAAAAAATAAAAATACAAATAGCTGTAAATTAAACTTTTCTAACGGCAATTATATTTTTCCTTCTCTTTCTTTTTCTTTTCTTTTTCTTGCCCCCCCTCTACCCCAGCTCAGCGTTGGATACAAAAATGAAAATATGAATTCCTTACGGCAAATATATTTTTTAAAATCGGTCACATGACTTTTATTTTTTTCTCCTCTTCATCTTTGCTTGCCTTCATTCTTCCTGGAATTCAACGACCAGGTTGGATCATAAAACAATTTTCTGCTTGATGAGACCTCAGCTCTTGAGAGCTGTAGATCGATAACATCGACATGCCAGTGTAGCAGACCTTGTACATGTTTGAATAAAAGCATTCACTATATATATATATATATATATATATATATATATATATATATATATATATATATATATATATATTGTATATTTAGCTTCGGAATGGTTGGAGTAATTCCTGTGGGGAAAGTCTTCCGGAACAATTTCTGCAGTTATAAACTGCAAAATCTATTAAAAAAAAAATCTGTGTCTTTAATGCTAAAAAATATTTACGCCTGAATCTGACATTTTTTTTAAAGGACGCCTAAATGTGTTATAACAAACGGCTGCAAGATGTTTCGTCACCCTGACGACAGATAAGAAAAGCTGCTAGCGGATGGATCGTAAGGGGATAAACTGAGTGTCCATTGTGTTAATCCAAGAATGAAAACATTTGTTGGTTGGTTACTAATGAAAATTGCTCTAAGAAAACATGAAGTAGGCTTAAAATTTAACCGGTGTAATCCGGGTAGCAGAATTTTAGTATTATGCGAAATATGTGAAAATAATGTAAAAAAAAAAATTGGTTCGATTTCCTGTATTGATGACTATGTTAAGAGAAGCTGTTAAGTCGAATTTTCTTTTTAATTGAAAACCTGCGAAGGGGCGCATATTTTCCTAAAGCCCGATTTCATTATTAATGGCTGCCGAAGCAGTGACCCAATATTGTTTATAATGTGTTTTATATCCCAGGGACAACCGACTGATACATATGTATGAGGTCACCTATATATGTAATGAAGATTAAATCAACGAGATCAGTTCTCAACTGTAGTTGTTATGGTTTAAGTAATGTAATTTAACTTTTATTTTCACATTTATAGTTTCTCACGTTTTAGTCTCTATATAGTGAAGAGATTATACTGACTTACAATATAGGTACACATGAAATTGTCTGCCGACTGGGCAAACTTATTTCCCGTTATTCATAAAACCTGAAGTATCAGACGCTGATAGTGTTATTGTATAGTAGGATAAAAAATAACATCGATGGTTCATGCTTAACCAATATTCAGTTTAGCGATGTTAATTCATGTCGGTGGGAAGGTTCGAACACAGTTTCCAAGTCGCCACTGACTCGTAGTTTGGTATATATATATATATATATATATACATATATATATATATATATATATATATATATATATATATATATATGGCAATAAAGCTACACAGAGGCTTCCGCGTTTCTATCCCTGTAGGGAATCGTAAGGCTAAAATGCAAGGAATTCGTGTTACCGTGTGTTTTTCTATATACACGTGGTGTTTAGTCTAGCTAGCCAACCAATCAGAATTATTGTTATTACCCCCCCCCCGCAGCTTTAATGTTTTCATTAGCCAATGGTAGGGTTTCTCTCGATTACAGGTTCGGTTGATTTTACCTCTTCTTTTGTTATTTTTGTATAGGATGACGCCCCCTTTTGTGAATGTGTCGAATTAATAGGTTACCTTATTTTAACACGCTCGTGCTTAAGATATTTTCTCTATTTCAGGTGTACGTTTAATTTAGTTTTTATTTACGTAAGGATCACAATGCATAAGAAAGAAAAACAATTAAAGTTTATTCTGTGTATATCTCTTCTACAGTTTAGTAGGTGCTGGGGTCTTTAAAGTTTAGAATTGCTTATTTCTAATCCAGACATAATCTACAGGGGTCGTATAAATTTCTACATGTGCTTGCCTGTTTTACTATTTTCCACTCAATTATTGGCGAGCATCTGCCTTCTTTGAGCTCCCACTAATCGGTCGCTAGTGCTGATTTTATTCGACGTTTCTTTTGTTATTTAAAGCGTTTTTATGATCGTAATATTAGTTTTAAAATCTATGGGGGCAATACCCATGTTAGCATGACAATTCACTACGGTAATGAAACGCTGTGGCCTCTGTGTAGCTTAATTGCCATAGGCATATTTTCATAATTTACTTCCTAGCTATACTCACGAATTGAGCACTGTGTAAGTAAATACTAAACATCAATGTATAATATATTATATTTCCTTATAAGATTTTATGTGGATACATGAAATTATATATATATATATATATATATATATATATATATATATATAATCAAATATAAACCAAAAGTTAACTTTTAGTAAATATGGCCTATAGTGAAAAGGTTAAGCTCAATATACGAGATAGAGCAATTATAAAGATAGAAGAAATAAGAGTGATAGACATGTTCAAATGTCCAATTTTTTTTCAAATTTCGATTGTTCAATGCAAGGTGTATTCTGTAATAAACCAGTGTTTATTATTCTTTCCTTAAGTCAAGGCTTTTCAAAGATCGAAATATTATCATCAGAGGAGAAATACAGATAGATAAGTTGGCTGTAGAAAAAGCCATAGTTGAAATATTTGAAAAACATTAAAAATATTAAAAATGGGGTGAAAAATGTTCGTGTAAAAAGGATATGTGGTTTGTCCAGATGGTAGTTGTCCGTTGAAGGAGTGTCCGTTGAGGAGAATATTGAGAAGACCATCTGGACAAACCACATATCCTTTTTACACGAACTTTTTTCACCCCATTTTCTACTGCGGATGTATTAACAGTAATCTCTGAACGCATATGCCATACAATGAAGAATGCAGGTTAAGCTAGAGCGGTAGTGCTTGATATATCCAAAGCCTTTAACAAGGTCTGGCACGAAGGGCTTCTCATGAAAGCTAATTCGTATGGTATTACTGGACGAATACTTGTTTTAATTAGAACCTTCCTATCCAACAGAAATATCCAGGTTGTCATCGATGGCCGTACATCTAAACAACATGACATAAATACGTCTCTCACTATCCAAGCAACAGCCTCTGTTCCACCGCCGCAATGTTGCATCCTGTCGCTTGTTTTTGCATGTACTTAAATGGAATGAGCTCCGATGAACTTGCTACACTGGTTGTCCATCGAGCTAAATACACCTGACACACCCGACATTCGGTTAGATCATATTAAGTCACTTTGCAGGTCCCCAGATGCCGGAGAGCTTTCTACGCTAATAGCTTATTTCCTCGAGCTGTCGGCATTTGGAACTCCCTCCCTGTTTCTGTTCTTTGACAGTACCGACATTCAGATATTTTAATTAAGTGTAAAAAAACATCGCGTTACACAACTCATCACCTGGAATCATGTCACTAATCAACAGTAGCCCTTCACGCCCCTAGTAGCAATATGCCTTTTCTTAGGTAAATTAACGTAAAATAAATTAAAAAATAAAAACATACGTGTGCACGCGTGTGTACACACGTGTTTGCATACACATATGTGTGTTTGTCATTTTGCGAATGTGAAAATGGGAATGTGACGTATACACATTCACAACCGCATGTGTGCATATCTATGCCCGTATGTATTTGCGTGAAAATGTGTGTGCATAAAAGAAACAAGAAAGAACATTGAATTAGCATTAGGAGTATACGTTAAACACGAATAGAGTCATAGGTAGATATATTAATAGACACAAATGTTGCCTTTTGTTTATATACATGTCCAAATTGTACCTGCTCGACTTTGCCGGAATGTAGTAAAGTTATTTTAGTTTGTAAATCTTTTTTTTGCACATTTTTAAACTTATACAAAAAATGAAATAACATATAATCGAAGCGTAGATATTCTTATTATATTCTTCAATTAAAAATAGAAGTTATCTCCCTTACATTGTTTGAATTATGCTTAGCAACACAATTCATTTATAATGTGTAATCTAACATTTCGACATCGAATTTAAAAAAAAATCATATATTACCTTTTGTTGCAACGGCAGTTTCTATCTGAACGAAAATGTGCCAGAGCGGGTGAAATAAATTCTATATAAGATATAAAAAGATAACATTCTAGTAAACCTTATGTCTAGAATCCTTATTTAAATTTTGATCAAAATCAATTCTCAGATTTTGAACCTTAAATCTCTAAAAGTGGGGTTAAAAAAATTCAATCCAGGGTATCTTGCTTCATTTGTGTATAATACCTACGGATCAAATTACATACAAATGAGACATATTTGAATTTTGTCAATATTATGTCTACTAATAACACTTTACAATACGCAAAAGAGGTAAAATTTGAGGGGTAATTTATTAATTGTCTACTAATAACACTTTTAAATACTCGAAAGAAGATGAAAGTTGGGGGTAATTTATAAAATGTCTACTAATAAAACTTTTAAATACTCAAAAGAAAGTGAAATTTGGTAGAAATTTATTAATTGTCTACTAATAACACTTTTGACTAATCGAAAGAAGGTGAAATTTGGTTGAAATTTATTAATTGTCAACTAATAACACATTTAGATACTCGAAAGAAGGTGAAATTGTGGAGTAATTTATTAAATGTCTACTAATAACACTTTAAAATACTCAAAAGAAGGTGAAAGTTGGGGGTAATTTATTAAATGTCTACTAATAACACTTTTAAATACTCGAAATAAGATGAAATTTGTGGGGTAATTTATTAAATGTCTACTAATAACACTTTTAAATACTCGAAATAAGATGAAATTTGGGGGTAATTGATTAAATGTCTACTAATAACACTTTTAAATACTCGAAAAAAGTTGAAATTTGGGGGGAATTTATTAAATGTCTACTAATAACACTTTTAAATACTCGAAAGAACGTGAAATTTGGGGGAAATTTATTAAATGTCTACTAATGACACGTTTAAATACTCAAAAGAAGGTGAAATTTGGGGGTAATTTATTAAATGTCTACTAATAACACTTTTAAATACTACAAAAGAAGGTGAAATTTGGTGGGAATTTATTAAATGTCTACTAATAAAACTTTTAAATACTCGAAAGGAGGTGAAATTTGGGGGAATTTATTAAATGTCTACTAATAACACTTTTAAATACTCAAAAGAAGGTGAAAGTTGCGGGGAATTTATTAAATGTCTACTAATGACACGTTTAAATACTCAAAAGAAGGTGAAATTTGGGGGAAATTTATTAAATGTCTACTAATAACACTTTTAAATACTCAAAAGAAGATGAAATTTGGTGGGAATTTATTAAATGTCTACTAATAAAACTTTTAAATACCTAAAAGAAGGTGAAATTTGCGGGGAATTTATTAAATGGCTACTAATAAAACTTTTAAATACTCAAAAGAAGGTGAAATTTTGGGGGAATTCATTAAATGTCTACTAATAAAACTTTTAAATACTCAAAAGAAGGTGAAATTTGGGGGTAATTTATTAAATGTCGCTACTTGTCTAGATTTTGAACCTAATTTCCGTGACTGCCCGGTAGCAGCGAGCCGACAGCTAACAGAATCGTCCGAGACCAGCCGAGTCGAAAACGAGGCTGGCGTCAAGCAGCCGATAGCGATTTGAAGGAGAGACGCTTGTTAGCCAATTGCAAAAAATGAATTTCGAAGTGCTGTGTTGCACGATTGGGTTTCCGGAGGAGTGCATTAACTTTTGTCAGCAGAAAGCTCTGCTGACAAAAGTAATGCAATGAATGCGATGCAGCGGCGGCCGGCCGACTTTGCCGGTTAGCACCGCGAAAGACTGTGGCGGACAAATATGCCTTGAGATGCCCCACCCAGGAATGCCGGGCTTGGATTTCCTTGCGATCGGGGACGTTTTTTTCGCGATCAAAATTAGAAATTTCGACCATTCTAAAGATGATCCCAGGATATGGCGACCGGTAAAAACCTACAAAAAGAATGCGGCGTACTGTCTCGAACCACGCAAGTGGACTGGAAGAATTTTCTGCGGGAGGTGTGCACCGAACATCTAGCGCGAAACCCCAGACGACTCGGAGGCCCAGGGCATATGGTTGAGATAGACGAGAGTCTGTTTAACCGTAGAAAACATAACGTCGGCCGTGTTCCCAGTGCCCCTTCCCCCCCCCCAAAAAAAAAACAAACAAGCCCTACCCCTCCAGGAAAAGAATCTTCAAAATTCCCCCATCCCCCCCCATAAAAAGTTAAACAAAATAAAGGAAAAAAATGCCTAATGTAAAAAAAAAACCCTCCAAAAAAAGATAAAGAAATGAAGAAAAAAATATGTTACAAAAAAAAATTTTTTTTAAATAAGTTAAAAAAAACAACAGTTTTTTATTATTTTAGCGTTTAAAAGTTACAAAAAAAACAGTATTATTTTAGCGAAATTTTTTTATTTATTTCAGCTATGGGTTTGTTCATTTATTTCATTTTTTGTATAAAAATATATGCATTTCTTTTTCTTTGCGTATATTCATCGTCTTATATTGTTGTCGTCTGCCGACTCGGCAGGTCTCGGACGCTTCCGTTAGCTGTCGGCTCGCTGCTGCCGACAGTCACGGAAATTAGGTTCAAAATCTGGACAAGTGCTTTAATAATTTCTACTAATAACACTTATAAATACTCAAAAAAGGTGAAATTTGGGGGGAATTTATTAAATGTCTACTAATAACACTTTTAAATACTCAAAAGAAAATGGAATTTTGGGGAAGATTATTAAATTTCTACTAATAACACTTTTAAATACTCGGAAGAAGATGAAATTTGGGGGTAATTTATTAATTGATGTCTAATACCAATTGTAAAACTTTCACAAAAATCAGAGGAATCTTTTTTTAAATCAAAAGCTTCAGTTCCCCCTTAACAACATCTGAATGACACTAACTTAAACTAAATATAGCACACATTCGCCACCCTTATACATAATGATTAGTAAATTAGTTTATCAATAAATCCAGTACATATTAATATATAAACATATAGAGCTACCTAATTTAATATACATATATTAAAAATTTAGTAATCCACAGACACATGTTTTGTGTTTTCTATACTAATCAGTGCAGCTAAGCATATATATAAAACCGAATGTCTGTGTGTGTATATGTGTGTGTATGTGATGTTTGTGTGTTCCCTATAGAGAATCTCTCTTAAATAAAAAAGTGTGTTTTTATGTAAAATTTTACCGGGGAAGAATATGGAAGTGTACACGAATATCTAAGTGTATTCTTCAGGTGATAACCTCTTAAATCTTAAAATGTATCATATTTTTTATGAAATTTAAATCATATGTACAAAGATTTCTGGGGATAAGACCCGAATCTCTTAGTGCCTTCTAGTGCTTTTTATGATATTGATGGGATATCCATTAGAACTTGGTGAAATTACTAATAATTTTTTTGCTAATGGATATCCCATCAATATCATAAAAAGCACCATTGCACGCAAAGTTGCTATATTTAATGGTGGTAAATTTATTGGCCCGTCACGTTGCTCTATTTATTTGAAACTTCCATGGTTGAGTTCTGACGGCCTTGATATTTTCAAAAGGATTTATTCTTCTACTCAACGTTGTTTTCGAGCAACCATGCTGAGAGTAGTTTACACGACTCGAACCTTTTTCTCTTCTTTTCGTAAGGATGTTTTGCCAGCGATTCAAAAGAATTCTGCTGTTGTCCTGTGTCAGTGGGGAGCTGACTACGTTGGCAAGACATCCCAGAGATTAGAAATTAGAATATTCCAACACATACCACGTGATATTCGTTTACACAAGGTTTGGAGATCATCCGGGAACTTCCAGACACAGGAATCAACCATCGGTAATCACCTGGTTAGTACAAATAGTTGTTCTGACAAGTATTACGATGGGTGGTTTTCTGTTTTACACAGTGCCAGGTCGAACTACCATCTCAATATTATTGAGGCGTTAGTTATTAACAATTCTCAACCTAGCCTGTGTAGACAAACTATTTTGAAGCATCAGTTGGAGATCTTTAATGATTCAAATAAACCATAGCGTTGAGACATTTACTTTTTTTTCTCTCTAAATCGTTTTCTCCGACTTAAATAATGTGTCCCCTCATATCTCATTCGATTTAATTAGTTTTTAATTTATCATTCTGACGTTTCCTCTTAAAGGGTCAGAAGATGAGGCCCTAAGAAACATTTTGGCAATTTTCTTTTTTTTGCCACCCGCCCGTTTCATTGATTAAAAAGATGTCTTCTCTGAAATGTATCCTGTGATTTTGTTGTACGCGAAATTTACTTATATATATATCATGGTAAACGACTGATGATCCCTTAAAATTGTGTTAGAAACAAACTAATATAATGACTGTAAAAAATAAATTGACTTACATGAATAGTTTTCCACTGAAAGACTTGGGACTATTAGTTTTTTTTTGTTTTTTTAATATAGTTTTAATGGTTGTGAAACTTCCGAGACTATATATATATATATATATATATATATATATATATATATATATATATATATATATATATATAGCATAATATAAAATGAAATAATAAAATAAGGTGCGAATCAAAATTTATTAGAATTCAAAATTCAGGCAAAGTATCTCAACGTCCTTAACTCATGAGTTTTCAAAGATAATTCTACTTTGCCTGAATTTTGAATTTTAATAAAATTTGATTCGCACCTTATTTTATTATTTCATTTTATATTATGCTATTAATGCTCTATCCAGTATATTGAGCTTCAGTCTTTATCCGGATGTTTCACTAATTAAAAGATATTAGTTGCCTCTTATATCTTTTGTTGGATTAACTTCATATATATATATATATATATATATATATATATATATATATATATATATATATATATATATATATATATATATATATATATATATATATATATAATGTAGAGGGGCAAAAATAAATCGTAGACGAGTCCATTGTGAATGGGACGTCGAGAAAGAAAGACATCGATTTGATACCTGTTAAACAGAAGGTTCCGCAGTGCAGGCGAGACTTGAAAGGCGGCGAATGAATGGGAGTTTGCCGATGTTTATGGCACCGATGAACCTTCATTAGTTATGGTACCCAAGCTCGTATTGCTGTTAGGCTTTCGTGTCCGCTGACTAAAAATGCCACTGATAAGCAAGTTGGTACTGTGAAGGAATCCCCTGACTTGTATTTCATCAAACAGATAATTGGAAATGCTTGTGGAACAATTGCTTCAGTTAGACAATGCAGAGCAAATTACTTTCCAATCGGATGTATATATGAATGAGTTTCTAGCGGAAACCAAGTCTGTGACATCGGCAAAAAATTCTTTGATGAGACAAAAGTATGTCAAAAGATTTGTGTTATGTGTGTGTGCGTAGCCGACGTAAACCATCCGGTGATGGGAAATAAAGGAAACCAAAGTGTTTCCATATACGTTTAGTTCTTAGTCATTCTTGTTGAATCTTACCGGGTACTCCGAAAGAACGGGTAATGTCACATGGTTGACTCTCTGTAAAGAGTACAACCGAAACATGTATGCACATATGTAACCAATAATGTTGTATAAATAAAAAAAATTATACTTAAGAAGGGCTCTACTTGTTATGGAGCACTTTTTATAAACAATGGAGTTTCAACAGATTTACATCTACAGAAACTAATACAATACGTGTACTATATATATATATATATATATATATATATATATATATATATATATATATATATATATATATGTGTGTATATATATATATGTGTTAGGCCGCATATCTCTTTTCTCTCTCTCTCTCTTTCTCTTTCCCTCTCTTTCGCTCTCTCTCTCTCTCTCTCTCTCTATATATATATATATATATTTACAGAGAAAGAGAGAGAGAGAGAGAGCGATATATATACATATATATATATATACATACATATATATATGTATATCTATCTATCTATCTATCTATCTATCTATCTATATATATATATATATATATATATATATATATATATATATATATATATATAAATAAATAAAGAGAAAGAGCGAGATTTTAGTAAAGTTGGTTAAAGATCGATAAGTATTGATAGAATCCATACAAACGGAAACTTGAGGTGTTGATGTAAGGCATAATTTGTTGCGCAAATCCCGGAAGTGTAGATTAGTCTAAAATTACCTCTGCCTATTCTTGCAACATCTGAATCCATAAATACGTGTAGACATTGAAGCATTTTTTTTTGTTTAGTTCTGTTTATCGCTTACAACGTTTTTTTCGAACAAGATGAACAGACCTGCATTCGCAACTTCTATCAATAGGAACACATAAAATCTAATCACATTAAAAGAGGAAACAAAACAAAAAAGTAACATGATAAACGTAGAAAAGATAAACGAATCTCACACTATGATGTTACGCGTTATTATCTCCGAACAATGTTTACATCCTGACAACACCCTACAGAGTTAAAAGAGGAGACGATAGTCTTAAGATGCGTCCATTCAATCTCAGTGATGAAAATGGTTGTACAACTCTAAGCATAACAAGGAGACGGGCGGATGGACAGAGTCTTTTATCGAGATTCGTGGACGGTACAGATCGAGAAGACAAAAGCGAAAAGCTCTGTTTCTGCTGGTAAAACATCTCGGGGATCACGGCTACTGCCACCACTGCCGAAAAAAACGTCACTATCTAATGACACAACGACTGACTTGTCGAAGAGAGCAAACAGCTGTTTTTGTCAACGACGAAGACAACGGTGAATAGAAGAATATCTAACGTAATGTAACAGACGCTTCGAAAAAGAATTTTCTATGGAAATCGCTCCAGACAAGGTATAAAGGAACTTAATGTAAGGCGCTAAACAATATACTACTTCAAGGTCAAAAACTAGCCAACTATAAGTGTTAAATACATAGACGCAAACCCAGGAAACAGAAATTTTCCCCCTTTGTCAGAAATATCGCGCATAAAATATGAGGACTAAACGACAAAATAAGGGAAGAGAATGAGTTACCATGATGCCAAAAGTAAACGAAAAGTCCATTTTCTACTCTCCTTTTCAATCAAACAATCAATCAATTTTATTAGTAAGCGTACTAAAGTGCAACAAGCCATGTAAATAAACATAATATAAGAACATAAATTTAATAAATAGCATAATTAATATAGCATGTATTAATATTAATATATTTTATTAATCAATAGTAATTAATACTTTTAATTTATAATTTATAATTTATTATTTATAAATTTATAATTTATTAATATTTTTCATCTTATTAATTAATATTAATTAATATTTGTATTAATTAATATATTATATTAATATTAATATATATATAATAATAGCATAATTAATATCATAATTAATAAATTCAAATAAATAATCTTGTAAATAAACATAATATATTGCATCTATATACCGTCTGAATGTTTGTCCAAGGCGACTTCAATCATGGATATGGTAGTTATCGTCACGAGCAGAAACGCGGTCAGGGAATACTACCTGCTGTATGTTCAGACAAAAGCGACAATTTAGATTCCCGTTCGTGATGCCCTCTTTTAGAATCATTAGCTGCTCAAGTGAGGACATGTTTCAAAGGTTATGTGACAGTCACAGTATCCGTGGGCACCCGGAAACGATGTTCAACCGTCGCTTTTATCTCATTAGAAAAAAAACAGCAGTCTCTATTCGTGGTTCTGCTTAGTTGGACAACCTGCTAGAGAAGATGGTTATAAAAACATACTCAGGTTAAAAGTTGCCTTGAACAAATATTCAGACTGTATGTGGCTGTAAATATCTTCTATGCATCTCTTTACATGGCCTGTTGAACTTTGCTATGTTTGTCAATAAAGTTAATATGCTTTAATTTGATTAAAATAAAAACAAAAACATTATTTCAAATTTAATATTGACAGACCGAGTGACTGATGTGAATATTAAGGTCAAAACTATAGTTGATCTGAAACCATTCTATTCCACCTGATTATGTATCAGGCCATACAATTAGCGATACAAACACACACCTCGTATATTAATACATATAACCTGCTGTACCTAGCAAGTTATATCGATACCTTACTTTAAAATTACAATTTCAAATCATAAATTAAAGTAAAAGTTCCCCTTATTAATATTAAGAAACACATATCGGATTCGGAATCGATTTAAGCCATTTATAAATTAAGTTTCCTACATTCTTTTGTGTAGTCCTGCTCGATATCTTTTCTGAAGATAATTACTAATGGAGAAAGTGGCGCTAATTTCCACACTCAAACTTACATCTACTACCATTTCTACCAACGCACAGCGGGAATACTTGTTTTTGATAGCGAAGGGAATACAATTGTTTACTACAGACACGCTACAAAGTAAAAAAAAAGGTAATTCATCAATTACTTAAAAGTCGGCAATTCATAGCCTTGTACTCAGTGCGGGTGCCATAGGTGGTCGGCGATAAACGACCTCTACATTTATTTAAGTAAAATACGATGGGGAAGGTGTAATCTCATCTGTGCCCACGAGGAAAAGGTACTATTCGGGAAGATGTCATCTTTAGACAGAGCAAGCACTAGTTATCACACATCTAGCTCAAAAGCTCGCAATGATAATAATAATAATAATAATAATAATAATAATAATAATAATAATAATAATAATAATAATAATAATAATGATGATAAAAATAAAAATAAAAATAAAAATATTAATGATAATAATAATAAAAATAGAAATAAAAATGATAATAATAATAATAATAATAAATAGAAATAATAATAAAAAATAATAATCATAATAATAAAAATAGAAAAAAAAAATAAAAATAATATAAATAAAAATAAAAATGATTATAATAATAAAAATAATAATAATAAAAAATAAAAATAAAAATAATGATAATAATAATAAAAATAGAAATAAAATAAAAAATAATACTAATAATAATAAAAATAAAAATAACGATAATAATAAAAATAATAATGATAATTATAAAAATAAAAATAATAATAATAATAATAATAATAATAAAAATAGAAATAAAAATAATAATAATAATAATAATAAAAATAGAAATAAAAATAACAATAAAAATAATACTAATAATAATAAAAATGAAAACAGAAATAATAATAATAATAATAATAATAATAATAATAATACTAATAATAATAATAATAATAATAATAATAATAATAATAATAATAATAATACTATCTCGTTAGTGCCATTTAGCGTATTTAGGTACTATATGACAGATATTGACATAAAACGAAAACCCCGTCGAACAAGACTGCAGCATATATTTATGGTGTAATTCACTTAACGGGCACAATATGTTCAAAGATGGCGGGCTCGGTGTGCAGTGTGAAAAGTCTAAACAACCACACACATCGACTTGACGTATTTCATATATCCAAATAAAATCGGTGAATTGCTTAATAGAATCAACCTGTCTTTGAATAACACCCGAGAAATTTTTGACCGGATCAGAAATATATTAAGATATGCAGATTATGAATACATCGAATTGACAATAAAAAGAAAAAAAATAACCTAAATACAAAATATGGAAGAGTAAGTTCTACAATAACAAGGGAGAGAACTTCCACAGCTATACATTTTTTTCTACACAATTTCAAAGAACTTTTCTTTTTTTTCTCCACGTGTCTTACATAAAACGGAATTTTCATAGACGAGAGTTTTTCTCAAGAACCTTTTATCTCATGAACACGTTGCCACAAGATTACTTTCATGAGAGATACAGCATGATCACATTCAAATCTAATGTCAATAAACCCTTCTCGTAAACCGCTATTATAAGTCATTCGGCCTTATCCTCGAATAGCCCTTAGCCTTGATAAATGGCGACTCACAGAGAAAATACACACGTTCCGCTTGTAAATGATAAATAGTAATTCAACGAACAGCACATTTAAACAACTTTTAGATCATCATCATCATCATCATCATCATCATCATCAGCAGCAGCAGCAGCAGCAGCATCATCATCATCATCATCATCATCATCATCATCATTATCATCATCATCATCAGCAGCAGCATCATCATCAGCATCATCATCATCATCATCATCGGCATGAACATGATGATGATGATCATCGTCATTATAAGGGTGTTTTATCACTCCTCGAGGGGGAACCTCTCCCTCGTTTTTTTTCCGCCTTGTGTTATCCGTGGCTAGGCGTGACTGTGTAGGACGTAGTTGGCTGTCAAAATCTCTCTTGGTCTTTTCCATTGCCTCGGGGTCCATTCGGTCGCTGTATGTCCACTTGTTGTCTGCATATCTCTAAATGGGACCAGCCTATATATGTTTTACCGTTCGTATGGTGGTGATGATGTCATTTACTCCAGTCTACTCTCTGATCCAGGTGTTTGTTCTTCTATCACGTAAACTGATTACAAACATAATGCGTTCCATTTTGCATTGTGCCACCTTTAGCTTTTCTATCGCTGCATGTCCATGTTTCACTACCATATGTCATAACAGGCACAATGTATTCATTGAACACTGTTTGTTTAATGTTTATGGTGGACTTTCTACTCGTCACGATGTTGTCTACTTTGGAAAGACAACATTAAGTAGATAAAAACCAAGAGATATATATTCCAATTTTGACAAAAATCCTGTAAATTATTTTGACTCAAGAAAAATATCTTAAGGAAATTTAAGAAGAAACTTAAATTCAAGGAATCTTAATTAACATGCAATGTCTATAAATTAAAAAAATCATGAAGATCAGAAATATTTTAATTTTCGAATATGAGCTTGTACCTATATTGTGTCCCCTAGCAACCCTTTAAAATGCTCTCAAGAAAATTAAATTGTGAATATTTATAAACTGATGTCTAATCCCTATCGTTAAAATTGTATTAAAATCCAAGCTGTCTTCATTTTCACCAATAGCTTTTACCCGAACCCTTTTGCCAAATTCGCTTAAAACTAAATTAAATTAAATATAGTTCACATTACATACCGTTACGTCGTAGCATGTGCATCCCAAAATGCATAACGATCGGTTACTTAGTTTCGTGTACTCAACACTAACATATACACAGCATATAAGTTAACTTTATAAAGACAGATACTAGGTATAAGTCTCTGTCTTTATGAAGTTAACTCTGTTTATATGTTTATTTGATTATATTTACATGATTAACACATAAAGTAATTAATCAAGGATTATGAAATTGCTTAACACAGCAGCTAAGCGTAAGGTGTCAAAATATATGCTATTTATAGTTTAACTAAGTTTAATGCAAACGGGTTCAACTCCTCTGTGGCAATTCATATACCACCGATATTTGTAATGTATTAAGTATTAGATTTCAATTTACAACTATTTCACCAAATGTTATTTTCGTTGGAATATTTTAAAGGGTTTTAGGGGAAATAATATGGGAACAGCCTCCCGTCAAAAATTCAAGTATATCAGATTTGCATTGAATTAGATCCAGTCATTAGACACCGATTATGCAAGATTCCCAGACTTTCAATTTCTTTTTAAGTCTCCTTAAATTTTTGCAACTTTCTAGAATAAACATCATGCAATAGATTTTGATCAAAATTAGAGTAAGAATTTTAGACATATGGTTTGAATTTAATCTACGTTAAAGGATATAAAAGTGGTGCAAAACAATTCTTCATTTTACCCGTCCTTAGGCTTGTATTCTTGTAGTTTCTACATGTAGTGATGGGTATTTATTTACTCCTCTCCAGGAGTTAGGCACAAGGCCAGTCGTATCTTACTCCCACAAGTAAGATGTGACCCAAGGTCGGGTCGGGAAAGTGGGGTTTGAAAAGCCAGCGCCCGAAAGATGAGCACTCTGGCCATTAAAAATTGCCTGGGTAGCCCCGTCGGCATTCCCCGGTATAGGCGCCTCAGACAGTAAGCAACAAACCCACTCCTCTCCAAAGAGGGGAGGCGAAGCCTGGGAGGATCGACCTCCCAGAACTGCACAGGGTAGACCCATAGACCGGCATAAATCAAGACCAAGACAATACCAGTCCATGGGGTGCAGTATCCATCGGAACAGATACCACACCTTGATCTTAGCCAAAACGCCCAGGATGTAAATAAGATAAGTCGTTGCAATCAACGCATGTAAGACCGATAGACAGACAGTGTCTCTTATGGAAGTATGAGAACATATCTAATAACGCTATTTCAAAGTTAAACATAACAGATTGATAAAAATGGCAATTTAAAACAAATGTAAGCGTGAAATTACGTTTACTCAGACTAATATTCAACTCGCAACTAGCAGGTCACATGATCAAGCTAATCTATCAGCGTTCTATCTTCATATGACCTTGGCTGACCCCAAGGGCATACCTTGTCAATCATATCGTTGCACCTGGCAAATCATATCTACGCTTAACTTTAAACGTATATTACTGCCAAGCAATAGTTAATAGAACAAGTGAGATACATTTATTCAAGGAATGATTGTTTTTAATTGACTCCATAAAGGACTGACATTTAAAGAAAACTAAATAGCTAGGGATGCGGATGTTCGATTAGTTAACGATTCGTAACCCTAAGTGTTACTGGTTGTCTAGATAAAAGAACTATTTCCAACTCCCCCCTTTCCTTTTTCTCTTTCTCTCTGAATTTATTAATTACGTAATAGTTTTGTGACGCCAATAAATGTGCAATTTTATCATCCAACTCTGTTTTAACGGATGGTGTCATCCTTTATTAACGTCATCTGTTATAACGTCATTCCTTTGTTCCATCATCAAGTGTGCATGGAGACAAACAAAGAAGATAACAAACAAGAAAAAAACAAAAATAAAAAACAAGATCCACAATTTTTACAAACATATTAGACATTCCGAGTCTAGTTACTGTACGCATAGATGACCCTGACTTTTGGTGTCTGTTTTGATTAAGACGTTATATCTTTATCACTTTAGCATTTATGGAGGCCTTTTCTTAACAGATAAAGCTTAACCCATGTTAATGAAACCATGGTAGGTCTCTGGAATATGTAACATAATTTGTTTTCAAAATGTCATTCATATATATATATATATATATATATATGTGTGTGTGTGTGTATATTTCGGCAGCAAGTTCTTTATTATACATGTGTCATTGAAGACCAGGGAGTTTTCTTTCTTTGCTATCTTTCCGGTTAATTTCTCGACGCGGCGAGCGATTCGTCGGTTTTCCGGTGTCAATTGGTGGATTATGGCGCCTAACGTTGTATCTTGGGCCATTTCTCGAGCGCTTTCGGTCTCGCGACCGTCTTCAGGGGGCTGTGTCTTATTATTAGTAAAGCACCGTATTTATGGTTTTATTTTTGGTTATATCTATTAATTTACATATATATATATATATATATATATATTTATTTATTCTTTTATTTACTTACTTATCAATTTATTTATTTTTATTTTTATTTCTTTTATATATCTATTATTATTGTTGTTGTCATTGTCGTTGTCGTGTCATCATCATCATCATCATCATCATCATCATCATCATCATCATCATCATCATCATCATCATCATCATCATCATCATCACCATTATTATTATGATGATGATGATGATGATGATGATGATGATGATGATGATGATGATGATGATGATGATGATGATGATGATGATGTATTAATTGTTAAAGACTGATATGGCGTTAGTACCGGTGGTAAATGCTATTTTATTAATTGTGGGTTGTAATTTTTTTATGTGTAGGGCTTCGAAGAGTTTTCGTCTGTTGGTGCAGTTGTTTTCATGTATGATCTTAGTGTTGGTTGTTAATATATATATATATATATATATATATATATATATATATATATATATATATATATATATATATATATATAGTGTGTATTAAGGCAGCATTTTCTCATTTATGCAAATATTGTTAAAAATAACAGAATTCGTTTGTTTTATTCTACCCTTTTTCATTTTTCATTTTTTCTGATGGTCTTTTTTGTATTAAAATAAAAAAAATGAGTGCATTCTCCATAGGTTTCACAGGTTTCACGAACGTTTTCGATTCTTCGTCTAATCATCCTCAGGTGTCAAAAGCAAATGAACAAAAAAGCTGGAGAAAGAAGAGAATTTTAAAAAGACGGCGGAGAAACGCACATAGAACGTTTTTTGCGTTGTTCCAGGAAGTTCTTGGCGATTTAAATTCAACAACGCTGGATAGCATCACAGAACAAACTCACATTACGTTAAGCCATTTAAAATGTTACCACTGGTTTCATATGTGATGTTGTTAATTTTACATTGTTGTGTTTTTATGTAGATAGCTTCCAGTATTTCAATCTTTTTAAATTGGTTTCGGAATCTATAATTTTAGTGTAATTAACTAGAATTATTCTTAAATCAGAGCGAGGCTAGTTATGGTTTTGTAGATGTTATTTAATTGAGCTAGAGTTTACAATATGCATGGTGAGGTGCGTTTTTAAAATTCTCTTATTTCTCCAGCTTGTTTGTTCATTTGCTTTTGACACCTGAGGATGATTCGACGAAGAATCGAAAAAGTTCGTGAAACTCATGAAACATTTATTAATTTTATCTTATTTTAATACGAAAAAAACCATCAGAAAAATTGAAAAAATAAAAAAGGGTATAATTACACAGACGAATTCTGTTATTTTAAACAATGTTTGCATATATACCCACAATTAATAAAATAGCATTCACCACCGGTACTAACGCCTTATCAGTCTTTAGCTATTAATACATCATCAACGGATATGACGTCACATGACTCAAAAATAGAGGGTGATAGGGAAAAGAGTCCGTTGAGAAGCACGCATGGGCATCGGATGTATAATGACATCGGCTGACAAGATATAACTAATCAATAATGTCAATCTCTCTTCCCTCTCTCTCTACCTGTCCTTCTCTTTCCAGTCAGTATTTTGGAACGAGGATCACGTTAAATAAATGATCGCTACCTTCCATCAGTTTTGTGTCAGGTGAGTCTTTTTGAAGGTATGAATAAGAAGCTTCACAGGACGGTATTCCTTTAGTCTAAGAGGATCACGTGGAAGCGTGTACAAGATGAACGACCAATAAATAAGGTATTAATAACTATTTTGACACTTAATGTTTTTGTAGTGATTACGGCAACTTGGTTAACGAATGCATGACACGATGTAAAGAACACAACGGTGAGGAAAACAGCTTCCCAAAGGGTGAATTAAAGCCTGGGAAAAATGCCATGAAAAGAACTATATGTATGCCTGGTTGTGGCGTCTCAGACGACCGGTAATAAACAAGCCCATCTCTCTAAAAAGGAGAGTTCAACTATTGGGACAGAAACAGACCATACCAAATTTCGGCAAATAGGGGTCTGATGGATAAAGTCAAGATTGCCAGAAGGATGCCAAGCGTGACGTCAGATAGAAGTGTGAGAAAATGTATAAACTCACACGTTTATCTTAATGCATTTTCCGGGACTTTTAGGCTGGGTTAACAGTGTAGCATCAGTTCTGTCCTCGGTTACAGGAGGAGAAACCATTGTAGACTGACGCAATTTTTCATAGTTTGCCCATCCAGAGTGCCTCATCTCGCGGGGCTAGATATCAACCACAGAAAAACCGACAACATGTCTACCTTTACCCTCGTGGGGAGGCATGTTAATAGGGGCCTCGAAACTCATGAGAAAATGCGACCTAGATTTAGGACGGATACTTAAAACTATTGTCAAAACCAACGAACTAATCTTCATGAATATTAACTGTATAATTTTGGTTTTATATTAAGATTTATTGAAAAGCAACTTAAGTTTGACAGACACCCTTTTTAAATAAATTAAAATCTTTTGAGTCGATGAAGCCCAAATGTTATGCATATATTCAACGCTATTGTCGCAATCGATACACCAATTTTCATGAAGCTTTAGCTATTAAGATTTATTGCAAAACCCTAAGTGTGACAGGCCGACTGACAACAACAATAACTGCTTATATAAGGATGCACTTAAGAAAACGTGTCCATGCTCTGTTCTATTTCTTCAGCTTTGTGAAATGCACTAATTTATTATTTTTCCTTAGACGGATATATTCACATTTGACGTGCAGGGTGTCCTACAAAAACATCGCACATTTAGAACAATTAATTTACACATACTTATTTAAGTGAAACCCTCTTACATCTACCAGAATCTTATATATTGATAAAGCCACCGTGCACAGAATACCGTTGCCGCATCTGGAAAGGTACACTAAACACTAGCCTGTCCTTAGACAGCGCACGAAAAGATTGTTGAACCTAATATGTCCTGCACTGTCTGCCAAGATCCAGTCTTTACTTGTCTCATAAGTAGTTCTATCGAATGTGCTTCCATGAATATACTGCACGTGTACCTCCTCAACGTCAATACCCCTATCTACCTGACTAGCAGAAAAATTCACCCTTTCACCCTAGAGGTAACTGGCTGCCGAAGGATTTTCTACTCTCATACCTTCTTTCCTCGAATTACTTGCCTTTGGAATTCCCATCCCTGCTCTCTGTTTCCCCGACTGCACTAACACGCAGAAATTTAAATATAATGTGAAGTAACATCTTGTTGAACAACTACGCACTTCTAATAACCCCATAAATCTGCCCCCTAATCACAGTTATATTGTGACTTTTTTATATGTTTAAAAAATATCCTTAGAGTAACTCTGCGAAATAGACAGTTAACTTCCTAGGTGTCGACCACATCACCTCAGTACTTCTTCCCTACAGACCCCACCATGGTAATGTTCAAATCCAATGTCAACAAATACTTGTCACAAACCGACCCGATAAGTAATCTAACTTTGTTCATTCCATTCATCATTATCTAACAAGATCAAAGTGTAGTATTTGTTCCGATGGATACTACACCCCATAAACTGGTATTGTCTTGGTCTTCGGGTCTTGATTTACGCCGGTCTATGGGTCTGTGCAGTTCTAGAAGATCAACCCTCCCAGGCTTTGCCTCCTTTCTTTGGGGAGGAGTAGGTTTATTGCTTACTGCCTGAAGCGTCCCTGTCGGGGAATGTCGACGGGGCTGCCCTGTCAGTTTTGTAGGCCAGAGTGCTCACCTTCTCGGTTGCTGGCTTTTAAAATCTTACTTTCCTGACCTTGTGTCACATCTTACCTTTTGGGAGGTAGATAAATAACTGCTTCATCATTAAACTGACTATTCATCTATTTTTCTATCCTCGAGTGGCTTCAGGCCTTGAAAAGTGGTGATACATTATTAAAAAAAGTAATAAAAATGCAGATAGCAGAAAGAAGGTTAATATTAAGATCCATCAACACTGTTTTTTGTTGTTTATTTTTAAACATAGTTCACCCCAAACAAGGCAGGCCGCCACTGTAGACGTAAGAGGCTACTGGGGAAAAAGGGTGAATGTTTGGCCGGTGGGCAATCTAAATTAGGAGCTGCGCAGCGAGATGTCTGTTTACATTAGTTTTAAATGTGCATGTCAGTGACGACAGGAAAGTAGAGAGCAGTACGAGCAAAGAAGCTTTTGGAGTAGAAAGGTCTTCATCATCTGGGGACCTCCAAAGTTAATGGATGGGATTTGGCAGATTGTCGGGTTGCTCTAGTGAATATATATTACGTAGCCAGCTCATCAGAGCACACTCTATTGAAGTACTTATAAAACAGGCACAAGCAAGCAACATTGCGGCGATGGGACAGCGATGTGAGCTTGGTGGATAGTGAAGGATCTATCAAGTTGGCGACTCTTTTCTGGACCTTGTCTAAGAGGGAGAGACTAGCGGATGATGCACCAGCCCAGATGTGACAACAATACTCCATGCATGGGCGAATGGTGGCTTTGTAGAGATATAGGATAATTTCAGGTGTGAGAAGTTTACTGGTACGGTAAAGGGAGTCCGCCTTTTTTGCAACAGCCCTGACAATGTTTTCAATGTATTTATTCCAATTCATGTTATGTGTGAAAGTTAGGCCGAGGAGTTTGAATGATGAACTCTGAGGCAGGGTGTTAGTTGTCATGACAATCGGTGGTAAAAGAGGTTTCTTTTAGTTATTGAAAGAAAATAGCTTTGTCTTTGCTGCATTAACAGTTACCATCCATTTTTTACCCCATTCCACTACTGTTGTTCGAAAAATAAGACTGACGTTGTTTGTATATCTTTTCCAATTACCAGACTCCAGCTATAAAGAGAAATCAAATTTATTTGAAGAAAGATCAGAAAAACATTCAACAAAATATGGGTCGACCAAATGAGAGTTTATATTTGCATGACGCTCCTGACAGCTGAATTCTTGAATTTTGTTATCAAGCATGTGACGAAGCTCTCTTAAGTATACACAGAAGTAGAGTTAATTAAATTAAGTGTTATAAATAGACGATTGTTGTTTATAACAGGAGCTAAAACTGAACAGAGCAACACAAAGTGTAACTTTCGGACACCTCGTAACTCTCGTTTCCCTTATTTTGTTCTTAAGTCCTTACATTTCATGAGCGATGTTTATGACAAAGGGGGAATAATTGCTGTTTTCTTGGTAGGAATCTATCTATCGCACACTAATCGTTGACTAGTTGTTGCCTACCTTGAAGTTGTAATTTATTTTTAACTCGTGACATAAAGTGGCTTCGTGCCTTGTCTGGAGCGATTTCCATGAGAAAACATAAGATATCCAATGTGTATTACGTCATCAACTGCACCACGACGTCGACGACGATCTAGTAAAGTCGTATTTTGATTAGAATCAATTATGATATTTCTAATACGCGTCCATCAACATAGTTTTTTTAGGCTGTTATGTCTGCGACATCTCTCTTTTTTTTTTAGGATGTTATGTCTGTGACATCTCTCTTTGTAATTAAAATAAAAATACACGGGGATAATACACCATAATGTTTTCTTAAAACAAAATTTGCTGGTATATTGGTGGGGCAACTTTATTTATTGATTGTGTCCTTTAGTTAACGCTTTGGCACAGAAGCGATGCCACATCACAATGCCGAATATGTCTCCACACAATAATATTTTAATACACTTATATCATACAATCAATAATGTTATACCATAGAAGTAGACACAAAGTTTAGTCGATTTGAAGTCGCATCTAGCTTGAACATTTTTATTAAATCACTTTGTAATTCAGAAAGATCAGATATAAAATGACAAGTCGGTGGAATATACCATAATGCAAATCTTTGTGCATGAAAGCTGTCTATATTATCATTCGTTCTATTTCAAAAGTCTGCATGATTTTGCGCGGGGCTATTTGGTTTCAAACCGAGGAAAAAAAAAATATTTTGCTATATTTCTTAAAGTTAAGCGACGTTGAGCTCAGGCAGTACAGGATGGGTGACTATTTGGAAATACTAGACGATGTATGTAATCTCCTCTAATCGGGATATACACGCTGACTGGCTACCGCATATGAATTCTTATTCCCTAGACACTTCCACATTCAGTGGAAGGCGGAATGCCCGACGCTGGGCGAATACCACAAAAAAATGTTATTACCGGTTATCCGATATCTATTTAATCTCATTCTGACAAAAATCATCAAAACTTCGTGTTTTATAGCTTCGATATAATAATGCAAATAATAACTATATGTGTATATAAATTATCGTTTTCCATGATTACACCGTTTTATCTTGTCAGAGCACAGGAAAATGATGAAAAAAAAAACGCGATTTTTATTCTTTAGTATTCATTAAAATTTTATGAATCAAGATTTATACTAAGCATATAATTACAAATTACTTAAGACTTCTAGCTGATAATGGCTGACAGAACGAGAACAGGCTTCCCTCGTGGATTAAATAGAAGGGCCTCAGAAGAAGAAAAAATAATAAAAAAGAAAAAAAGGAAGAAAATAATGGCTGGTAAAACGATAGAAATTAAGACTATGTAAAGGCGATTCTCAAAAAAATAAAGAAACAATATAACTTTGTTTTGGAATATTTTAGATATGGATTTATGATATGTACTGTTTGGATTATTCGAAATACTGTTCTCATTTTGGGTGTTATTCTCAAAAAGTTTCGGCCGATGTAACTTCCGACCTTCTTCAGGTGTATCTTGTCGAACACAAGAATCTGTACAGAATATCGAACGGGACCTTTGTGGAAGGTAAAACGACTCAATGGAGCAACGCACATGATGGGCGACAATATCCTTCTAATTAGACCTATATATGATTTGATCCAATATGGGAACTATGAATCAAAAATAATAAATTAGATTACCATTATATATATATATATATATATATATATATATATATATATATATATATGTGTGTGTATGTGTTTGTGTATGTGTGTGTGTGCATAAATATATAGCAATAAGTCGTAATCTATAGTGATGACTAGTAAGAGTAAAATAAAATAGGTGTAAGACCCTTAAAATATATGCTAGGATGGCTCGGAATAACCCGAGGCGTAACGGATCAAGTACTAAGTTATGATAATTTCTAAGTGACAGTCTGCTGGAGGTTGAAGGTTCAATCCTCGGTGCGGGTGCTACTAAAACTATAATTACTAATTACTTCAAACTTCTACCCGGTCTGGCTGACGAGAGCAAGCTATCCCCGTAGATTATTTAAAGGGCTCTATTTGAAATTTCGTACATATTTACGTGTTCGACATAATGATTCTCAAGTTCGTCAAGACTTGTTATTATATATATATATATATATATATATATATAGAGAGAGAGAGAGAGAGAGAGAGAAATATATATATATAAATATATATATATATAAATATATATATATATGTATATATATATATATATATATATATATATATATATATATATATATATATATATATATAAAGAGAGAGAGATGAGAGATGGAGAATGACAAAAAGCAAGAGACAGTCCATACACTCTGTGTGCACTTGAAAATACGTATAACTTTATTTGAATTTACAGTAGAAATAATCTGTAAAAATGTTATAAAGTTTCATGCACCCAGTTCTAAATATATTTATTGAATAATGCTTTACTGTTTTTTAAGAATCAATTTGATCTATGGCTTCAACTGAGGAAAACGTAAACTGTGTTGTTTGGTCGGCTGAACTGATTTTTTAGGAAGCTATGTGAAAACAATTGTGTATGAAACCCAACCAAGTACATTAGAAAGTTTGGAAGCTAAAATAACTAATGTGATTTCAGGCATTACGTTAAATCAGTTGTCAAATGTTTTTTGTAAACTGCAAAATCGTTACCTTTAGTATAGCTAATGATGGAGGACATTTGGAAACTTAAATAACATTTCAATAGAAACCTAAAATAGATAGTTTAACTTATTTATAATCTTTTTTTACAAATTAATTAGATCGTAAATACAAATAAAATGATATATATATATATATATATATATATATATATATATATATATATATATTATTTCTGACTTTACCGTGTATATCATTTCCTTGCGTTATGTTTACGATTCTAATTTGAATTCATATAAAACATAACCCAACTTTTAAAAAAATGCGATTGCCTTAATTACAATACGAGTAATGTTTTCCGATTTTAGATTATTCAGGTTTGTATTGTAGTTTCTTTTTTAACAGTTTAACAAAGCAATAATTTATGGGTACCGGAAGACAATATCGGAAACCTTTAAATGTATATCAAACAACTTTTTTACGTGTGTGCTATTACTAAATGTGGAAGAATTTAGTATACATAAATGATTAAGAGCTTGTTTACGTAAAACCTCATTGTAAGTGGACATAATATTTTTCACTGAAACGTTTTGATGACCTGCATATATATATATATATATATATATATATATATATATATATATGAATTATTTTTTATTCAAAACATGTACAAAGTCTGCTACACTGGCATGTCGATGTTATCGATCTACAGCTATCAAGAGCGGAGGTCTCATCAGGCAGAAGGTTTTTTTTTGTGATCCAACTCTTTCGGTGAAGTCCACCGAAAGGGTTGGATCACAAAAAAACCTTCTGCCTGACGAGACCTCCGCTCTTGATAGCTGTAGATCGATAACTTCGACATGCCAATGTAGCAGACTTTGTACATGTTTTCAATAAGAAAAATCATTCATAATACAGCTCTATGTACTTATTGAGCACTTTTTATAAGCCCGGCGGGATTACATTTGGATTTCTACCCTGTGGATTTTACCCTACCTGGATTACGATATATATATATATATATATATATATATATATATATATATATATATATATATATATATATATATATATAAAACATAACCCAACTCTGTAAAATACGATTGTCTTATTTATGTTTTATGTATTTTACCGCAAGTGCGTGTCAGATTTTTTCCACACACCTCAAGCCTCACTCACCCATACAATTAGAGTAATGTTTAAACTTATACTCATAGATGCTTTTATTTCTATTCGCAACTTCATGATTAATTGTTTACGTTTTTGTGTTGAACAAGAAATTATCAATTGCCGTCTGATAGCCTTCACTAGTGAAGGCACGAGATAAACAGTTTCAGGCAGCAAAGAACGGTGTAATCGAAACGATGAGCCTTTTGAATAGTTACTCATTCTAACACCAGGCTGAATGCAGAAAGGTTTACACACGTGGTAGAAACGTCTCATTCGAATCTCGAGTTTAGTTGAAACAAAGATCTGAGAAGGCTTCGTATCATTTCAAGACATAATTTCTCTTTTGTGATGAGAATGCTACATATGGAAACAAATAACCAATCGAGCGGCGAAAGTACATCGATTAGTCCTACATCCTTTATTTTATTGAATCACAGCAAAGAATGTGCTTACTCGCGAGAAGAAAAAGTGTTTTTTTTCGAATTAAACAAGCTTATGATTTGGTTGCTACTGAAACACGATATCAGAACTCTTGTCATCATTTTATTTCTTAAATGAAACCACCAAAATTTGCCGCAGAAGATCGTTTGATTATGAAACCGCTCATGAATGTAATGGCATTTGTGGATATATAGAGGGCAATGAGGAGTTCCAGTGTATCTTGAGTGAGCTTCTTGATTATATGAATTAGACAATGGGTGGAAAGTGTACAAACACTGGAAAATACTTGGAGAAAAGATTGAGTTCAGATTTAGTGCGAGAGTAACCATTACATGTGTGAAAGGCCATACCAACATAGCGATGTTTAAGGATTCTGCTGATAAAATACTTCAATAATAATGGTATACAAACCGTAACTCTGACTTGGCGTTGTAACCGGTGCGCATAGTTCAAATAGCTGCAGTAATTATTCGGGAAAACATGCGAAGTAAAAGATATGATTGTGATGAAACTTTCATGGCCTTTTGGCTAAGATCAAAGTTTAGTACATGTTCCATAGACTGGTATTGTCTTGGCCTTAAGGGCTTGATTTACGCCGGTCTATGGGTTTGTTCTGTGCAGTTCTAGGAGGTCCACCCTCCCAGGCTTCGCCTCCCCTCTTTAGGGGGGAGTAAGTTTATTGCTTACTGCCTAAGGCGCCTACCGGGGAATGCCGACGGGGCTGCCCAGGCAATTTTTAAACCCCACTTTCCCGACCCGACCTTGGGTCAAATCTTACTTGTGGGAGTAAGATAAAAATTGGCGTTGTGCCTTACTCCTGGAGAGGAGTAAATCAATACTCATGTTCTGGGTAGTACTGATCTTGTATCTTCAACACTTGAGAATGCCCTGCAAACTGCGATATGTTATGTGCGGAAAAATAAGCAACATCTCGCAATGAAAAAATGTGTTGCATTAGCACAGTCAACGATAGGCTCCTGTCGCCCGTGTTCGTTTATTTCGCCAGCGTTTTCGTCAATAGCAGTTTTCATATATAGTTCACATATATAGTATTCCTCTAAAGGACTCATATACATATTGCATTCTCTCATTTTTGCTTTCAGCTATAGTGATGTATAACAATGCATCAATTCGACTCATGGAAGACTCTGACTACGATCCGGAACATGTTGTACAATTTGTGTTGGACAATTCGGATAGCAACTTACGAACACTAAGTAAGCATTATACGTGTTATTCAATGGGAGGAATTGCGTGTGTCACTCCAATAAGTTCGAATAGTAAAAAAAAGCATATCCTGTATGAAAGGGAGAACCGTAAAAGAAAATAAAGCATTAATGTGCATTCTATTTTTTCTTCTCAGTATTATCCGTTGCAGGTAAAGCGTGGGCTTTATTCTAGGGGGTTATTCTTTATATGGAATGACGCCTCCTACCTTTAGAGTCACTCTATCTATCAGTAGTGATATGAATATAACGCTTTGCTATCATGGGCTCGATTTATCTCAATTTTTTATCAAAATCAAGCAGCCAATCAAACCCGTATTGAAATTCTAGTATTTATCAAATAAAATGCATCTCATTTGAGCACCGTCGATACAATCTTCAAATCTGTTCAAACTAAATGTGAAAGCGTACTTACACATGTCCCCAGTTACCTTTGCCTAGTCTCAATACATAAATATCGCGGAAATTGTTCAATTGAGCGATGATTGTCAACGTTGTTTGTTCAACTCGATGTAATTCATGGGATCATTTAAATCGCTTATCGTTGATAGCAGTATCGGATATTTGTGGGAAGCGGTGTATCTATCACGGACAGCTGTTCATGTGTTGATATGTACGATAATGGCCCTATGGGTGTGGACGTATCTGTTGGAAATCGTTGGTTTGATTTGCGCGAATTAGCGCGGGGTGGACCCGTGCAGTCGAGTGCAGGATTAGGCCTGTTCTCACAGTAAGAAATAAAAGACGTGACAAGGTCACCGAGTGACGAGACCTCAGATCAAAGGTCAATGTGCACCTGCGAAAGGATATGTGACGTCACGGGCTTTTGCGTGGGAAATAGGGGGATCCATGACGTCACTCGTTCTTCGTGAGAAGCGAGTTTTAACAGTCTGGGTTTTGGAGGCGGATCTATCAGACGTGATTGTTACCATGTAGTCTACAACAGATTAAGGAAAGTATTTCCCTAAGAAAATACAGGCGAAAGATCTATTTCCTCCCCTCCACGAATGGTTAAGGAAATAATTGTTAAGTAATTACGAAGGCAGTAATTGTCTTTCTCTCTCTCTCGATGTTAGTGAATATCTCCCAGCTGAGTTGATAACTAACGCTTGAAATAAAAAAGAAGTAAAATTTTAAAAGATTGCTTGTCTTCCGACACGATCATGAAGCTTTTATTGCAGTGGCGTGGTTCACGGCAGAAGAAGGAGGAAGGAGTTCAACCACTAGGCGAGATCGAGACGGCGCACCCCCTACGCGGCGAGGGAGAAATCTAAAGGTATGCAAACTATATGAGTTTTGATGTTTTAAAAATGACGAGTATTAAACGAGAACTGTTTCGGCCCGAAACGGGAACTGCCACGGCCCTTTCTGGGACGAGTATGGTAAATGAGAACCGCCGCGGCCCAGGCACGGGGGCTATGCAACACATAGTTCGTGCATTTACTTGCAATATTAGAGGCCACCTACTGACGCAAGCTGTCATAGCTAAGCTGATTATTTGATGGACAAATTCCTGATGAAAGCATTTTAGGCGACATTTTATTTTTTTTTCATGCTGAAAGGAAAATATATCTTAACCAATAATGTGAATCATTTGGTGGATAAAGAGGATTAAATCGTCAATAATGTGTGTAATCAACACGGAAACGAACATCAAACAGGCATATTTTAAGCGCAATATTCCCAGCAAGTAAGTACGATATTCTCAGCTTATTAAAGATGTTATAAGTTCTGAACACACGGAAAATTAATAGCGTCACTTAATCAATATCAAATAGTATTTCCTCATTTCCGCGCTGCTAGTCACCTGGCTTATGCCAAATACGTTCAACCTTATATACAACAAATGGTAGATATTCCTTCAGAGGTACCAGAAGACGATTACATGTCATAGATTGGGTATTTCACGATCAAACGGAGTAATGTGTACTGAATATACGACAGTGATAAATACGCATCTTTAAAATATATGGAGGTATGACTAGAGAGTGTTGCATAATGGGTATGCCACTTGCTAAATCGGTGACAGCTCTGCCCAGATGGGTTAATTCAAAGGTTCAGCTTGATCTTCCCGTTTCTCATTGTAAATCTGACTTTTCAGCTAATTCTTTGTGAATTACTGCACAAATCTAGAATCATGACATAAAGTTGCAAGTGATGCATATACATTGAACATCAGAACAGCTTTCAATGTTGCATCAAAATCAAACTCGGACATTGTAGAAGTAGGTACTGACACAGACCTAGTTATAATGTTACTCTCATTGGAAGGTAGTGAAATGAAATTACGCAACGGATCATCTGTTACTCATGTTAGAATTGATAACATAACAGAACTCTAATAATTATATGGTACGATGAAAACTAATTTGGCTGTGATACATGATATTAATGGTTGCGACACAATATAACCGTTATTTAAAATTGGATATGAAAACAGCATTGAAAATTCTATGTGGCGACTATACGGAACTAACTGTAGTATTCCCTAGATAATCTAGCACAAAGTAAGAGGTTGTAGTGGCTGGTGAAAAATTGTGTTTTTTGGCGGGAGTACGATTGACATACTTGAAAATTTCAGATACACTACTTACAGAGTTCATTAGCTAAAAGATATTTACACAGTTTACTCCAGTTCGCATTGTTCTCAGTTTAGCGAGCACTAGGGTTTACTTACAAGTATAAATGTGTTCTTTTCAACCTGTTCGTGGGAGTTAGCAAAGAATGCTGTGGATGTCTCTGGTCAATTACGTCTCAAGATGAATTTGCACTTCAGTCGATGTTGAATTAAATTAGTTGTGAATATAAAGTGTGTTTTCCTGGAGATTTATCGAAACAAGTTTGTGAGCCTCAGGATTAAAAAAAATAAGAAAAATATTGCTTACTAAAGAGATTTTCCAGTTGACACTAGAGCGTTGACACAACTGAATGTAAACAAAGACGTAATTTATCAAACCACATTCTCCGCAACCGAATGCTAATGACAACAGCGAGCTATCAGACGAGATATCAAAAGAACTACTTCGGGATGCTGGAAACCACATAGATGGATGTACATCCACACACGGTAGACTTACACAGCCATGACGAGTGCATAAAAACTGATGACATGAATCTTCAGCAAATAATAAAAATTAAAAATATATAAATATCTATTCGTGTTTAGCAATTTTTTTAGATGAGGATGTAAAAGTGAGTGTTTCAAGTCCTCTGGATGTTAGGGAAGCAAGGTTATACTTTTATATCGAACCGTAAAACTTTGTATGGTATTTAGACCTGGTCGGGCTATGTCGGTTTTCTCTGAAAAATTAAAGTTTACTGGGAATATCAAATTGATAAGCAATCCTAAGCCGCATGTATAGCCAGTTCATGGGAAGATGACATACATCGCTTAGCATTTCCAAATGGTTACGCATCTGACATCACCTAAGCTTTACGTCGTTTTACGTCTGTAAAATATGGACTGAACTGTACAATAGTGATAGACCTGTTATCGCGCCTTGATAATATGGCGACGTTTGAATCAATTGCGAGAAAAAATGTTAGAAAGTTGCATTGTGAACAGAGAAGAAATTAACAATATTTTATTTATATAGGGTGGGCAAAAATAAGGGTCCTATTTTTAAAAATTCATAACTTTTTTATTTATTGATTTTTTAAAAGTTTTTTTAGAATAAGTAAAGGACCCCTTCCGAAGCAAGCATGAGCCGTATTAGCCCTAAGGAACGTACCCTCATTTAGAAAACATTATTTTTGCTTAAAAAACTCAAAACAGTGTAAAAAACAATACTTTAGTTTTTGTAAGTTTTAAGAAGTGTTTTTCGGCTAAAATTTGTTTTGTTTATTTCAAAAAATCTCGGAAGGGTCAGTCTACACACACATAAAGTTTGGTGAGTTTAACTTTTATTTTGTGGAAGTTATTCAAATTCAAGTTATTCAAATTTAAAGATAGGACCCTTATTTTGGCCCACCCTGTACTTACAAAACTCTAGATTTATGTTTTCGAAAGTTCTGAAAGAGATCTTTCCAAGAAATAAATCACGAAGTTTGTTCCATCATCAATCAGTATCGAATGCTAAATTATTTTGTGTTTATACAGCAACTTTATCAAATAGTTATATCGCAGATTTCCGTGGAGTGACGAATTGGCCATAATTTTAGTATTGCGCAGCGTGTTTTGCAGGATTGGAACAGTATTACGGTCAATATAATAGCATGAAGGTCTGATGGTAGTTATTATATGCCATACATTTTTTCGTCCGACAGATGGTTAAAAAAATAATTAAAGTAACACTTGTCTCAGAAAATCATATCTCAAATCATGGGAGGCGCGAGAGCGCTCTATCCCTTAATTGACTTCACAAATGGCCTATGCTAGAAATCTCATTTCTTTGATCAATCATAACTCAAAAACAAATAAACCAAATTAGTTAAAACTTTGCACAACATTTTTATTTGATAGGTTCTATAAGTGTGTAGAATTTCAGCATCATTAGTCAAGGCAACCCAGAGATCCAGAAAGTTCAATCATGAAATCATGTTATCTGTGTGTACGTACGTACTTCCGTATGTGCCACCTGTATCTCATCAACTATTTGATGGATTCAACTGATTTTTGGCAGAGATAGAGGTTCTAGGGTTTAGGTGATGGCATTTTAATTTCAGTTTACCATATACCTTAGTTTTCCAGAAAATTCCAAAAAACCTTACGAGAAGGCATTGTACTGAGGCATAGCCTTTACAAAAGTAGTGACATTCCATGAAAAATGCCAGTATACTGAAATCATATGCCCTTAATAGGGTTAAGATGAAAATTCATATACACTAAATGTACAAAAGCAAGGAAATTCCCAAATTTTTACACTTTTATTGTCATTAAGGGTATGACTACATATCAACCAAACCATTTCATTATCACATCACTACAGTATACATCTCTATGCATGAGTGGATGAAGTGTGTGAGGTGCGCTGAAGAAAAATTCCTACCAGTAAAATACATAGTCATGTTTTGCTCGCATACCCTTAATGACAATAAAAGTGTCAACATTTGGGAATTTCCTTGCTTTTGTACATTTAGTGTATATGAATTTTCATCTTAACCCTATTAAGGGCATATGATTTCAGTATGCTGGCATTTTTCATGGAATATGAGTATAACATTATATTTTGAATTTAAAATACATAGATGCTACTGCCCATTCAGCCTGTAGCAATGTACTCCATATTTATATGGTTTAGTGAGATTGTTCACTAGCATCATTGGTTGCATATACCATACTTAGGTACCTGACAGTCCAATATGTATACTCCTTGACCAAAGATTCACAGGTAACATGAATTTAAACAAATATATAGAATATACTGCTAAGTCTGTTGCAAAGAAGGTGGCCTCTATTTACCACGCAAGAAAAATTCTCACATCTGCTGGTATCCTATATATTTATAAAGCCACTGTTCGTCCATGTATGGACTATTGTTGCCACATCATGATCTACGGTTAAGATCGGATTCTAACTCTGCCTGATAAGATCTCAGTTTATAATAGCTGTTGATCGATAATATCGACATGCCAGTGTCGCGGATTTTGTACATGTCGGTGTAAATAAAAATAATCATATATATATATATATATATATATATATATATATATATATATATATATATATATATATATAACATGATGAACTGAGGATACCACATGATCGAAAACACCAGCTACAAAAAACTTAACTAAACTCAAATTCCCTAAAAATGTTGCATCATATAACAATTCGGTAAAAAACTGTAACATTTGAAAGGACTTTCGATATAATGTACGGGGAATATTCTAGATGTCATATGCAACAAAAATCAGTTTTTGTCATTTTTACTTGATTTACTCTAATGTTCCTAACAATATGTCATATTTATGGGATGGGTTGATATATACTATTGACATCAGTGACGTAATATATACGTATACATATCAACATCATGTTTATTAACCTTTGACCTATCAGTCATTGTTGTAAGCTACCTACTACAAAATAGATAATTTGTATGATATATTTTAAAGCGATATTTAACGATCTTTTTGCAAACTGTAGTCGCTCAACAATGAAGCGTAATATTTCAAATGAGTCTATATCTGTGTAATATTAATAGTATTTCTTCGAGATATTTTTATTATCCTAGTAATTTGTTTTTCATCGCTTCAGATTAATTTTTTTTATTGTTGCTCACATAATTTAAATGATTAATTCACATTCGAATATCTCAGTGGAATCTATTATCTATTTCCTCTGGAGACCCTGGCGTCATTTGAAAATGATGTTATTTTTTCTGACACAAAATGACTTTGTGTTTTTTTTTATCATTTTAATTTAGTTAACCTAAAGAGATCAAGGGGCCCCCTCTTGAGGCTAACACTTGATTTCCCTATGAGTAACATTTATATCCAAGGGCTCTCTTAAGGATAGATGTTGTTCCTTTTAGGGCTGCTACCTGTACTTTCTTACAGTTTGGTCTTCCCGGGATTGTTTCTAAGTATGTTCTTAGATTTTTTTTTCACTAGACCAGTTGCCCCCACTACAACCGGTATGATGTTTATTTCATCGAGGGACCATGTTATTTTAAAATCATTTTTGAGGTCTTGGTATTTTGTTATTTTTTCCCGTTCGGCTCTATTGAGGCCATAGTCATTTGGGACGGTTACATCAATGATGAGAGCAGTTTTTTCTGGTTTGTTCCAGATGACAATGTCTGGTTTGATGGCCTTGTCTTTGATGTATCTGCCCGCCTGTATGTCTTTATCATAGAACACTGTCACTTTTCCATTCGATGTTATGGGTGAGGGGTCATGTTCCCAGATGTTTAGTGATCTTTCAAGCTGCATCTCTCCGCAGATCTTCCAATGTAGATATTTACATACATTGTTGTGTCGGGCAGTGTAATAGCCATCAACCAAAAAGAAATCTATGTCATTTACACTTTCCTTACAAGATCCTATTTAACCCATGTACGCGATCATGATTGGTACTCCCACTATAGTGTGAACCTGCGAGTAATTACATACACCCTTAAGCTACCCGGAATCGGAATTCTTTGGAACAACACGAAATCGAATCGAAATTGATTGATAACGTACGAACGAACACGAAATTCCCTTAGCGTATTATTATACAGATCGTATAATTTTCTTCATCGCTGGTAATCCTATGGTGCTTAAGAGCCAGTGAAACATTTTTAGTGAAGTATGGCCAACTTTCGCCAAGCACACGTGTTGAATAATTTAAAAAATAAAATACTTAATATTTAACAAAATCAGAGTCAATTATTTTGTGATTGAAATGTTTATATTTAAAAAGAATTGCAACATAAAATATAGTAAGCTTAAAACACTTCGAAAAATATGTTTACAAATGAAAATATATGTGACGTTTTGCATGAAAGTAAAAAAAGTGTAGTACACTAGCCGAGCTGTGTCCCGACGTTGCCTAGAAATGTAGAGTAATCCAAGAAACCCGTGGCCCCAAACTGGCCGGTGCGAACACAGAAACCAGGATATAAATGTAAAACAAATAAAAGTAAAATAAAAACTTTAAAAATAAAATTTGCAAGTAGCTTAACATTGGTGGTTACATGGCCGCGGTTTGTGTGAGTGTTTTCGTTGGTACAAGTTCTGTGTTTATCTGAATCGCAACCCCAGAAGTACGTTGACCTGGAAAAAATGCTAATTTATATCCCAGATGTATAAAACACACATAAATATCAATATGTATAATAATAAAATGAGAACCCTAATTTAATTAGAAAACACTAATAACGAACAGTTAATCAATGTGATGTAATTTTGTAAATCAACAGGCAAATTAGATAGGCCTAGTACGTATATCTCGTGGACATTCTAAGCATATTATCAATCTGAAATTATTGATTTTGTTAGTGAAAAAAAGTTTTTTAAACCACCTTAATTGCGATAAACGACCAAACTTTATACACATACTGTATCAATTGTACCTGAGGCACCCCTAAAATTAAAAATGACCAAAAGAACAGATTTTGGCTCGATACTGTTTTATTTTTACTTCCGGTTAAATTATAAATAAAACGCACACAATTTTTTTTACAGAAAGTTTTGTTTTATAAAATTTTGAAATTTACAAAAAGATCACATTTTTGATTTTTTTTAAAACGTTACAAATTTGTCTCTTTAACAAAATGTTCAAACAAACGAATCAAATTCAAACGAAAACATTTAAATAAGTAGTTTACAAAACGGTGTCGGGCCAATATGCGTCCTTCTGGTCGATTCTGGTTTTGGGGTGCCTCAGATATAATTGATCCGACACATAAAATAAATCCTCGAGCAGAACATGTCTGCATTGCTTCTATGTTTGCTTACGAAGATTAAAATAAATATATAGTGATTCTAAACCTTATGTGTATAATCCTTATTCCAATTTTGATCAGAATTAATTACAATATTTTATATTCTAGGAAATGTCTAAACTTTAAAGCTTGAACTTAAATAGATTTTTAAAAGAAACTGAATCGCAGAGAATCTTGGGGCATTTATGTATAATGACTATGGATCAGTTTCAATGCAAATCTGAAATATTTAAAATTTCAAATGGGAGGCTGTACCCATGATATTCCTCTCTAAAGTTCATTTAAAATACTTCAAGGAAACTGAAATTAGAAGAATATTTATTGATTGGCATTTAATACCTATCGTTTTAATTTTCTAAAAATCAGAGTTAGCTGAATTTTTACGAAGGGCGTCCACAGTCATTTTACAACTTTTGAATAAAAGTGAATTAAACTAAATATTGCCCATATTATGAGCCCGTACGCCTAGCAGCTCTATTTTAAAATTCATAACTATCAGTTAATTTGTTTAGGGGTTAATCCTCTGTATACAAATATACATATATCTAACTATATATATATATATATATATATATATATATATATATATATATATATATATATATATATGAACACATTTTTTGTGGTACAGAATTTTATAATATGATCAACAGAATCATAGCGAGTCGAGACACTATCACCAGAAAAGAAAAAAAGAGAGGAAATATTAAATAATGTAATTAATCGTCGATTAAAAACTTTTAAAATAATAAAAAGATCGTCTGAAATAAACAGAATAAAAACTAATTCCCAAGGTACCTTTCGGCCGACACATTGTCAAGAGAAACGTCGGCGAATATCGCTTAAAAACGGGGAAAAGAGTAACGTGGGGAGAAAGAAAAAAAGGGAGATTGAATAACACCATTGAACCGAAAAGGAATAAATGGACATACTAGGTAAAGTATTTTTTTCTTTTTTTTTCTTTTTAGAAGTCTTTAAATGAAAAAATAAAAAAAATAACTAAACAGTTAATATGTCTCATGTGCGTGTTGCAATAATTATTTCCTTCTTCTAATAAATAAAATAAGAGGTAGTTAAGGTGAAGTTGATAATAAAAAACATGGCGTGCCAAGTTCGTATCTAGTTAACACCATATTCTTTATGAATATTGGCAACCTACATATGGCTCCCTCCTGTAAGTAACTGGTTCCAGAAATACTTGGGGAAATCAATGCGAACAACAGAATCGAACCGATCAACTGTCGTACGATGCTTAATCCATACACATTTACGTTTTTATTAAATAACATGAAAACTAATCATTTATTCGTACAAATTTTCTTTTAATATCGATATAAACACTAATAATTCTGTATTCTTATTACGGTGGTTTTAAGATTTAAGTACTTTGACGGAAAATGCCGAATCAGTCCGAAAATTACAGAGCAGTTTAAAATTTAAAAGTCATTTTCTTTTATATCTTTTTTAGGACGTTTTTTTTTTATAAATTATTTTTGAGGGGCTTACATGTTTGTGATCGTAACCCTTACGTAACGCATCGCAGGCTTAGTTCTGTATGCCAGCCTTTGTTTTGCGGCTTTCAAATCGTAAACTGCCTTGGCGATTTGAAGGAATTACTCGCGATTTTTCGCCAAAGTACCGAAAACTCCTGGCCACTCATGTATGATAAATGTCTTTATTACTATCGATTAAACATTCTCCATTACAATTATTGTTAATACTCGGTTAGAAATGGGAACTTGAATTTTGTGACACGGCCTACATTTAGAAGTTTGGGTCAGTGTGCCGTCATCCTTTAGGTACTATTCTTCTTTAGTCAACTTTTTAGGTTAAATAGAATCCGCAATTTTCAGATACTTATTTTCTAAATATACACTTACAAAAAAAATAATCGACAATACATTTATAGAACTTTGTCGGCGTGTTTTAAGAATTGTCGTTAAATCTATTTAAAATACATATAGGCTTATTCAGAGTTAATTTAATTGTGTATTTTGATCATAAGTTGTGAAAACGCCAATACTGTTTGTATCATTGGTTTGGTTTGGTTGTTTTGTTTTACGGCATATCAACCCTTTTCAGGTTATTTAATGCCGAATGCAGTCATTTTGGTGAAAGTTTTTATGCTTCAAGTTCTTTATATGTTCAAATATTTATTGATGGTGTTTGGTTTGGTTGTTAAAGTATATTTGTTTTCTTCTCTTTTTTGTTTCATCTGTTTCTATTTAACCCATAGTTGGGACCCTAACAGGTACTACCACTCCGGGTCAGGGTGGACCTGGGAGCAATGGTAATTAAGAGGAGGCTCCACATTC